>VXBW01007447.1:177081-289893 GCA_013400375.1 Thinocorus orbignyianus
CGCCCGGGGCGGGCCGGGACAGGGGCCGGGCCGCCGGGGCCTCCCCCCATCCCATCTCACCTCCCTTTTTGGAACGAACAAGAAGGAGGGCGAAATAAGAGGAGTCGGGTCCTCGCAGGCATCAGTAGATGGCAGGAGATAACCGCGGAATGCGGCCGGGGATGGGAGGAAAAAGAAAGGGGTGGGAAACGGGAAGAGGGTGTCGGTGATGCTGGACCGGGAGAATTTGTGGGTGTTAAAGCCTGTGGTTTTATCAGGAGGAGTTAAAATAAATTATTATGATATGAAACAGGGCAATTATAAGCGTCTATTAATATGTGCTAAAACCGTATATAATAATGTATCACAGTATTATTAGTTGCTACAGTTATTCTTTTTAAGTATTAATATATTGATAACTGTGTGTAATAACTGTCGTCGTAATTGTCATCATAATTTATGTACTTATATTCACTCAGGGTGAATCAAATCTTCCAGCACACCAAGCAAGGACACATTGCGATACCAGGTTGCGTTTTTTTAGCAATAGTTTAAATCCTCCTCTTCCTTATTATGTTTTCTAATAATAATGTAGATAATTATTATTCTATTCCACTCCGTTCCATTTAATTCCATTCTTGTTATTATGGTTGTTATTTAAACCACTACCCCCACACTCCACATGTCTGGTGTTGCATGGGGTGCTTGCTTGGTGGAAGGAGTGCCAGGAGATCTGATTCACTGCCCATGGTGTGAGGTTAGCTGGCCACTCCGGTTGCCCTGGCTGCATTCCAGTGTTTCTTTGGTAAAAAATCATGGGGTTAGAACAGCTGTTTTGGGGGAAAAGCGATAAACTGGTTGCAGTGGCAGAGGGACAGTGTTTTTAAGCTTTTGCGAAGCACCAAAAGGAGCTCCTTGATGTAAAGAAATACCAGGCTGTTTATTTGGGATAGTACTTTACTGGTCCCAAGTCTGATCCAAAACTGTTATCGCCAGGAAAAATATTACCAAGTTGCATGGACTTGGCTTGCTCATCCCTATGCTGACTTTCTCAAGCACAATTTGTTTTTATCTTCTTTCTTAACTTCTTGCTGCAGCACAGATGTTTCTAATACTTGAGTAGCTGAAATATAATATTTTTAATACTTCAGTATATATTTTAATACTTCAGTATATATTCCTCCACAATTTTTCTGCATCCTGTAGGTTAAACACATCTACTTGGAGTCCAAATAGCCGTGATCCTCAGCCTTTTTTTTTTTTTTTTTTTTTTTTTTTCACAAAAAAAAAAATAAATTTTTTTTTTTTTTTTTTTTTTGTACACAGAAAACACAATAGTTTAATCATTTTACTATGAAAAGGAATAAAAATTATTGACTTAAGAATAATGCAAATGAGTTAGCCATTTCAATCACTGCATGTTTGAGCCCCAGAATATTCTGCAATGTTACCATTAGTATCTGATTTTTTTGTCCTTGCTATTTTTCAGGCAGCAACTTGTATTCCTTAAGTTGCAGGAGCTTGAAAAATGTGTTTGGTGAGTGAGTTCACTTAGGAAAAAAATTGCCGAGTCTGCCAGAGCTGTCAACATGGAAAGTATGCCGAGACTGTAAAATATGCAGGCTCAGAGGGGAGTGGACATATCTTAAAGGCAGCAATCTAAACAAATCCCTTCTGTTTCAGCTGGCTCTCCTTGGCAGCATTACCTGCTACGCCCTTCCAAAGATGTTCCTGTTTCCAAAGGGCTGCCGGTGTCTGCCCCTCTTGGTACAGGATCTTGCTCAATTTCCTTCCTTACTCTCCTAATTTTTTGGCTGGGACTTTGGAGCCTGGGCAGGGAGGAGGCATTTCTGCAGAGGGCGGTGGATGACATTGCTCTGGTGGGGCCTAATGTGCCGTTGGTGGGTGGGAGAAGAGCAGGAATTCAGATGGGTTACAGTTTATAGCAGCCCTGCCTGCAGCAGAGGTGGAGGGGAAAGGTGGAGAGAGGCTGTTTTCTCCAGCAGTACTGCTCATAGCTTCTGCTCTCTTGACAGCTTTCTCCTTTGCAAATCCAGGGCAGCAGCAAGCCCAGATCTCCCTGTCTCTGACTCAGCTCTGGTCCTTCTTTGTGTCCCTATGGAAGAAGGAACCCAACTGTGTCCATACCCACTTACATATCTTTCCTGTAGCAAAATCACATTTTTTTCCCTGTATTATTTTTTTCTTCAGTTTTGATGAGCTTTGAGTTTTGATGGTGAAGCCCTGCCCTGACTGTGGTTCTGACTACTGGACATAATGGTTTTCCAACCTGTCTCTGGTTTGCACTTTGGAGCCTGTCTCCCTGAGCCTTTCTGCATCAACATTCTACTCTACGTGGCACATTTGCATGCTGGAGGAGATAGGCACACTGTCTTTGCAATCTAAATAAAAACTCTCCTGACTCCTGTTATGAGCCATCTGTGAAGGTTCTGCAAGTTTTTGAGTGTTCAAATCTCCCATCCCTGTGTGCACCCTAGGGAAACGCTGCAAAGCCCTGTGATAGCTGGCACAAAATCCAAAGTATGGTTTCCTCGCTTATTGTCTGCCCTGGTAAAGCAAAGCCAGGGACAGCAGCCTTGATGGAGCTACAAGGCCCCTCAGTACCCACTGCTGGGGATTCCTGGGGGTCCCCATGGCTCAGAAGGTGCTGTGTTGCCCCTGTGTTCCCTGCCCAGACTTGCCTCTGGGGTCACCAGCCCTGAGGGGATGCTGTGGGAAAGGGAGGGGTGATGAGACCAGGAATAAGATGGCCCCAAACTGGTGCCTCTTCCAACCAACTGCTGAATTCCAGCTGTGGGGTTTCACACCAACTGTCAGCTCTGATTACCTGTCACATTTGCAACAACGCTGTCAGGCTGAGCTGCCAGCACTAGGAGGAATCAGAGACTTTTTATGCAGGTTTGGGGTTTTTTTAGTTTTATTGATTAATTCTGCAGGATAGTGGAACAGTTTTATTGCCGAGTTACAATGCAGGTTTTACCGCGGAGAAACTTTCTAGAGGAAAACATTTTGTGTTTATTTAGAAAGAAGAAGCATTAAAGAGATTAAATTTATCAGGGCCATCCAGTGTAAGTCAAGAGTTCTTTTCATGTAAAATCAATGTGTGTGAATTACACGGACAGAAACTGGAGGTTAACTCACTCATTAGTCACATGATGTTTGAGGCTGGAGCATTACTGATAATTTATTAGGCGCGGAGTAATAGGCAAACCAATATGACAGGAAAGAGCAGAGAAAGGCATTAACAGGGAAAGGAAGAATGGCAGGGACTGTATAGGTCATCCTCAGCTTATGGAATTTTATGTCCAAGCTCCTGCTGACTTTAACGCTGTGGCGTGGGGCCATCTCACTGTGCAGACACGGGTGGGTGAAGAGCTGGTTAATGAGAAGAGCTGTGGGAAGCGTGGGAGGAGAGCCCATCAAAGGAGGGTGGGTGCCTTGCAGGGTCTGATATGTGTTTCCAGCGGAGAAAAGAGAATACAAATGGGATGGGGAGAAGGGATGCTGTGCATACTGGTGCAGATACTGGGCGTACCAGTGCAGTGGAGTCTGCAGCCAGTGAGCAGTTGAAGATGTGAAACTTGGTTGCTTCTTACTGAGGGGTTTCTCTGAGGGCTGGTCCCAGGTCACAGTAAGATTTCCCTCGCACAGGTGTGATCCTTCTGTTGCAGGGATATTTGTCATAACCTTGGAGCCTCTGCCGTTCAGCTAGAGTTGGTTGAAATGGGTCGATTCATTTAATACACATGGTGATGGAGGGAACCTCGCATTATTAGGCAGTGAGGCTAAAAATGCTGATGGGATTGGTCCCAGCAGAAGGCATTTCTTCCCCTTGGCAACAGGATGCTTCTTCCTGTGGCACAGAGCAGAGAAATTAGTCCATTAATCCTTAACGTCAACTTTTATGTTTTTTGAAATAAAACTGTATGTCTGTTATGAGCCAGTCTCACTGGCAGCACCCAGTTTGTGTTGTGCTGTACAAGTATTAGGGAAGAAATGTAACAGGTTAGAGAAATGGTGGCTGCTTTACTGCATTGCCTTTGGCACTGAACAACCAGTTTGGACCAGTACAACTAACCCAGCCCTGCTGATAGGTGCCAGTAAATGCAGTGGATTATGGACAGCCTCTCCTTTTAGCACTTAGATTTTGAGAAGGTATCAGTAGCTCAGAAGTGATGAAGTGTTTTGTGTATAGCAGTGAGTGCTGGGTCAGGGAGAAGTTGCTTACCACTTCACAGCTCCTGGAGCAAGGGAGACCACCCGGGAGGCTGCATGCACCACGGCGGGTATGCAGAATATTTAGCATGAGGCAAGCAGGTGGAAACCTAGCGCCTGTGTCCAAGGTGGAAGGGGATCTGGGCAGCTTGGGTGATGTGGTCTTTCTGCTGGGAGCAGGGGAGTTGGTGAGATGGGAGCTGTGAAGGAGGATGCAGCAGCAGCAGCATCTTCCTTGGTGCCCAGGCAGCACGAGCCTTTGAGAAGCGGAGGGAGGCGGTGGATGAGGCACTGGCTGGAAGAAGCTCCAGGAAGAGACCACCCCCTCCTGTTGCCCTGATCCTGGGGTCTGCTGAGGACAGGCCCACCAACACTCCCTGCAGGGACTCAGCTTGTCCTGATGGCCATCTAGGTCACTCCCTGAGTGAAGGAACTCCCCAGGGCCTGACTTCTGGCTGACAACTCCTTGCAAACAGGAGTAACAGTCTTCAGAGAGCCAATATGCGACACTGGTACATTTGGAGAGTCACTGCTGGGAGAAATTTTAATATTTGGGAGGAGAGAGAGAGAAATGAGGATGGCTGACGGGGAATGTATCATCATAAAAGAACATGAAACTGCAATTTTGCTCTCTTGTGCAAATGGTATCCAGCAGAACTTAATATGCAACGAAGAAATCCACTTCTACTTTATCGGTGAGACTAAATCATGTTATGCACAGGAGACTTCCTTTTGCTGTGTGCCAAATAGTAATAATTCTGTGCAGACTTGTAGACAAGGAAAAAAAATAAGCCACATAAAAATACCATATGTGCCAGGCATTTTCTCTGTATTTCCTCAGACATTTGAGGAGTGCAATAATAAACTATTTTTTTTCTTTGAAAAGAAAATTAAGTTTATGTGAAAGGGGAAATAATAGTTTCCTTACCTTCAGATAAAGGAGGATATTTCAGCTGCTGAATTGGACTCTCTAGCAGCTCGGACAAAAGCGAGGTCAGGACACCAGCAGATACAAATTGAACAGCATATGGCCAGTCAGACCGGACTTGCCAATTTATTATATTCATCTCGAGAATATGTGGGGCACAGAGCAGGATAAGCAAGTCCATTAATATCAGAATAAAAAAAGATACAGAGGTGATATTAAAGGGACATGAAAAAATGGAAGGATCTGCAGGATGGGCCGTGATTCCTTACAGGGAACTAGCTCTGCTTTTGCAGCAGAGAATTAGCTTTGTCTTTGGAAACTCCTCCCGTGGCCAGGCCTTTGTGGTGGGTGTGAGGATCTGCAAGGTCACAGGGATCAGGGGACTGGAGCTTGAGGGAGGGGCCTGTTTTGTTGGTTTTGGTGAAAGCCTTTTCCAACTGGAAGATGGGCTTTTTGGAAGCGTGATTAAGATGCTCACTGATGTTTTGAATTTCCTACAAAGATGCCAGGTTCTTTTGAAGAAAATGCTGTTTTTTTTCCCAAGTTCAGATCAGAAACTACATATGATGTTCCGCAGGGCTCAGTACTGGGGCCAGTTCTGTTTAGTATCGTTATCAAGGATCTGGATGAGGGGTTCGAGTGCACCCTCAGTAAGTTTGAAGACAACAGCAAGTTGGGTGAGAGCATTGATCTGCTTGAGGGTAGAAAGGCTTTGCAGAGGGATCTGGACAGGCTGATTGATGGGATCCAATGGGATGAGATTCAATAAGGCCAAGTGCCGGGTCCTGCACTTCGGTCACAACAACCCCACGCAGTGCTACGGGCTTGGGGAAAAGTGGCTGGAGAGCTACCTGGCAGAAAAGGACCTGGGGGTGTTGGTCGACAGCCAGCTGAATATGAGCCAGCAGTGTGTCCAGGTGGCCAAGAAGGCCAACAGCATCCTGGCTTGTATTAGAAATAGTGTGGCCAGTAGGAACAGGACAGTGACCATTCCCTTGTACTTGGCACTGGTGAGGCTGCACCTTGAGTACTGTGTTCAGTTTTGGGCCCCTCACTACAAAAAAGGCATCGAGGTGCTGGAGCAGGTCCAGAGAAGGGCAACAAAGCTGGTGAAGGGTCTGGAGAACAAGTCTTATGAGAAGCAGCTGAGGGAACTAGGGTTGCTTAGCCTGGAAAGAAGGAGGCTGAGAGGAGACCTTCTTGCTCTCTACAACTACCTGAAAGGAGGTTGTAGAAAGTGAGAGTTGATCTCTTCTCCCAGGTAGCAGGTGGCAGGACAAGAGGAAACAGCCTCAAGTTGCACCAGGGAAGGTTCAGAGGGATATAAGGAAAAAATTCTTCACCAAAAGGGTTGTCAAGCACTGGAACAGGCTGCCCAGGGAAGTGGTGCAATCGCCATCCCTGGAGGTATTTAAAAGGTGTGTAGGTGTGATGCTTAGAGACATGGTTTAGTGGTATCTTGGCAGTGCTAGGCTAACAGTAGGACTCAATGATCTTAAAGGTCTTTTCCAACCTAAGTGATTCTATGGAAACAGCTACTTTTCCCTTTCCTTTTTGTATATTTCTGGAAAAAAAACAGGTGTCTTTCAGAGAAAGGCGGAGATAAGCTGCCTGCTTTCTCTTTCCTCCTCTGCTAAAAACAAATTGGAACACTTTTAGGAATTTGAAATTGAATACACCTGGTTGCTTTTTCTTCTAGGATACTTTTTGTTACAATGCATTCACAATGAATGTCTTGAAATTTGAATGTCTTTTGAAATTTCCCATGGAACATTTACGAGGGCAACCTTCCTGGAAAGGAGGAGGATGGTCTGCTCCTGTGAAGACTGGCAGGGTGTTCTCCTGTTGCTCTAGGGAGGTTGCTCAAGGTGATGCCTCTTCCTAATGGAGGGGAAATTTTCTCGCAGTAAATCAGGGATTATCATCAGCGTTGTGATAAAAAGGAGTCTTTCTCTATCTGGCACATCCCTCAGGACTGTCATTATGGGTAAAAAGCTGAAAGAAGAGCCTTTCTTACATTGTAATCAGGTTGTTTTGAAGAAGATGATAATGAAATCACATTTAATGGAAGCAAATAGAACATTGATTATGTGAAAAGCAGGTGAATTGAGGAGATCTGTTTTCTGCAGATAACTGGGGGACTCAAGTCACTTGTGGTTTGCAGACACATAGCCATTCATTCCCTTGAATCTTTTATTTGGGATGAGCTATAATGGACCTGGAATCCAGAAAGTGTCTTTCCCTCACTGCTGAGGCATCTGTCATGTTGTGCCATGCAACTCCATGTTGTTCAAATGACATCGCAGGAGATAGCAGCGCAATGCAAAGCCAAGCATGATAAATATGACATGGCATGTCTAAAACAATACTTGCTTTTAGTAGATCAGTTATCCTTTAAAAGCTAGTATTTAGGTTTGTCCTTAGATAATTCAATAGCTCTCGTCTCTGGTAGGAATGATGTCAACCTGAGTTACTGTTTCTGATGAACAGCTATGATGGGACAAGATGGCATGAAAACGAGGAAAGAACAGCAGGCTCCAGGTGTGCTTCCCAGGGTTCTTTTCCAAGTACCTGGTCAAGGTGAGGTTTGTGGAGCTGAGCATGATAACAGAATGGTCAAATGGGCCCATGTCACAGGCTAGCTGGCCTCCCTGATAGCATTTGCCCACTGCAGCACTATTGATTTTTCTCTCTTTTATCTTCAGGTCACCACTAGCATGCCTGTGTTAAGGTAGTAGAACAAAAAAGGAAAAAAAAGCAACAACAACCAAACACGTGATAAGTTGTGTGAATTGGATAAATGAGGAACTGTTGAAATCCAATGATTAAAAAACAAACTGGGACTTGAACCTGCCAGTTTGTCATTAGAACTGCATCTGGTGTGACCTAGCAGAGCTGCAGGGAGAAGCCAGCCTCTAAGACCCCCAGGAGAGCTAGGGTTGGAGAGCCTCCAAAAAGTGGGAGTGGGTCATGGGCCTCCAGAGCTGCTTCCTATTTCCAGAGAAATATTTTGAAAACTGATTATTCTTATACATGAAAAACAGAAATCTGGAAGGATCTTGGGTGTTCAACAGCTTGTCAGTTCCAATAGCTGACAGTATCTTCTCTCCTTCTCTCTTGTTCTCTATTTCTCTCTTTTTCCTGTGCTCTCCCTGTGCTGTCTTATATATGCCCTATGCATGCTGCTGTCTGTTCTTGATAGTAATTATTGTTAGGGATTGAAAACGCTTATTATCTTAGTTATTTAAAAAGTTGCATGTTTTTCAGAGCCCCTGTTGCAGTTAGAAGAAAAAAAGAAGGTTAAATCAGGTACTGAGCATCTGCGGTGAATAGTGTTAATACCTTATTTATTATTGCACAGCCCTTAAGTGTTTTTATTCAGAAATATTGAATAAACAGAAAGTCATCTACATAGGACACGGCTAAAATGTCAGACTGCAAATTAATTTGTTTACAGAGTGAGCACCAAGGATTTTAGACCGGCCTTCCTGCGTGCTGGTTACAGGCAGTGAACCCAGATTCAAATCACAGCCACGAGCGGGGTGAACTCGTGTTTTTTAACCCGAGCACAGTTCACCGGGAGTTATTTACATGCATTGGCTGGAGAACTGAACCCGTGCTGCTGTTCAGTGTTTCAGATGACCACTTGCTTGTGCCCTGCAGCAGCCTGTAGCTCACCCCAGTGCTGCCTCCCTCCTCCGGCTGTCGTCTGAGAGTTGCCCATTGCCTGCTCCAGGCGCACTGAGGGGCTGCTGCAGTTGTGAAGCGGGAGTATGTCTTTCCCTGCAAAGATTTTATTTTTATTTGAGGCTGTGGATCTTTAACTACTAAGGCCTGACTCTCTACACAGGCTCCAGGCTGTGTTGCCAGGCTTTCTGGAGATCTCTGGGACAGTATCTGCAATTTAGGGTTGCAGCCTACTGTGAGACTGCTGCTCATGATCTTTTGCCGAAGCTTATTTTGTTTTGCCATGTTAAATGCATTTGAACAAGATCTTGGAATAACTTTCTGTTCTCTGGGTGGCTGCAGAAGGGTTGTGGCAGGGAAGCTGTGGGATAGCTTTCCTCCATGCTGGCCTCTTGCTATGCATCAAATCTGGATGCCTTTCCCAAGCAGACCAGCCCTAAGATCTCTGCTCAAAAAAAAAGAAAGGAAAACAATTAGTCCCTGTCATGCGAGGTACTCTGAGGAGAAGACCAGTGCACTACAAACTGGTCTGGACCTGCAGAGCCATTTCATGTCTGTCACCAAGGAACTATCAAAGAGTAATGACCTTGTCACTAGTATGCAACTGAGATGGATGTGAAATGATGACCCAGATGTGTAAGACTCCATCCCATAATTAGTCCTCCAAACCAACCAGCTGCTATGCCATTGCTTTTCAACTGGCTCTCGCCCTGATTGTGTACCCACATGGTGCCGCTCGAATAATTTCACAAAAATTTCTTATAAATGGAATTTAAATCAGTGGCAATTGTACCTATCTCCGTCTGCACGATGCCAGCTGTAGGTAGGTCCCCAAGTCCCATGGCTTCCCCTGTGAATGGAGATTCATCTCTTCTGCTTTTCATTGCTTAGAAAGGGAGGACAGAGAGCTCAGGGATTTAAGGCACAGGAGGAGTACGTGGGCATCTCCTCTAGCTTAGAGTTTTCCTCAGCATAGGATTTTTTGGTACTGCAGATGTATTGTTAAAGGGACATCATCACTCCAAAAATAACAAACCCAAAGTATTTTCTCTTCTGAATCTTCTGACAGTATTGCAGATTGCTGAAAGAAGGGCTGAGAAGGAGGGAGGACTTTTTCTTCTAGCTTGCTTTCTTCACAGAATCTTGCTTTCCAGCTTCTTCATTTCTTGCCAGGAGCAGTAGCCACAAATCCAATACTGAATGGGAATAGGTAAGACCATGGAAGGAGAAAGTTGTGACTGAAGAAATGGAGCATCAGGATTTATTTTTTTTTTTTCTTTTTTTCTCCAGATAAACTCCCTTTTATGAAACGTACAGGGACAAAAAAAAAAAAAAAATTAATAAAGTAAAGTGCGTAGTAAAAAAGAACAAGAAAAGCCCAATTCCTGACTGCTTAACATGTTTACCCAACCTCAGAGCTTTAAGAACTCTGTTTCTTAGCACTAGGCATCATAGCAACTATTTCGCAGTGTATTTGGGTTTGTTTGTTTGTTTCTGAATGTTTCTCTAGGCATCTGAGGATACCTCAGTGGGTTAAGGCAAGCAAGATGCTGTAGTGCTACAGTGCTATTCTCGATGCTACTTAGCTTTTAACCCTCATGCACAGAAAGCAAAAAAGCTGGCTGTTGTAAATTAGCTACATATAACTCCAAGAACTAATATGAATGGAAACACTGGCTTCCGTAACCAACTTGTGATGAAAAATATCGTTCAAGGGACTCAGAAAAATATCTTCTCCTCTTGGACAACATCCAGCTGAATGGGAAGTGTAAGGCAAAAAAAGCTAAATTCTGCATTAAGACATAGCACTCTCTTATTCCTCTCTCTCTTTTTTTTTTTAAATGCTGATAAACATTTTCCCCCTGTTTATCATCACATCGGTCCACAGTTTTGTGTAGTACAGCAGCATGTAGTTCAAGGTAGCACAATCTAAAGAAGTAGCATGCTTTAATTCTGTATATTTTTCCAGATTCAACATCATTGGGTCAGACAGCAGGTCTGTACCTTTTGCAGCTTTAATGAGGTTCAAGAGGACCAGGCAGACAGAGCAGGTTTGTTCGCCTGAATCCTCTCTCATCATCTCCAAATATCTGCAGATATTCTCACAAATATCTGCATTTGTGAGAATCCTGCGTCCATGAGAGCTCTCCATCTTGAGATGTAAGTGTGTGGGTGTTAATAAAGATGAAGTGTTTAAAAAAAAAAAGAAAAGAAAAAAAAAAGAAAGGAAAAAAAAGGCTTCTAGCCAAGTTGCACTCAGGGTATTTGCCATAGGGATGATGCAGAAGGTTTGTGGTGAGTTGTTGGGTGATTTGAGGAGTTAAGGTCCAGACTAAAAAGAAAATAATCAATTTTTTTCCACCAGATACCTTCAGGAAGTCTTTCCACATCTTCTCCAGTCACTAAATATGATAACATTTAAAGAATTGGGTACTGAATGTAGGAGCATATGAAGTGTCGGGTTCTAAGAGGTTAAAGAAGTCTTTTGAAGTCCAACTTCCCGAATAATTTTCCTCTTGTGAAAATTTGATTGTCTTTCAAATAACCCTGTTTAGGATGCATTTGCTGGACGTTATCTTGTGGGCTTACATCCTGTAATGAAATCTTCCCCGCTGTCTTTCCAAGCTTGGTCCTTCCGGAGCTGCCGGGCTTGGCTGTGGCCGTGGCTGGCGTCCTGGGGCGGTATCACAGCTCCATCTCACCCCCCTTTCCTGACACCAGCCGCTTCCCTTCCTCTCCTGCTTTCAAAGGACAGCCGAAGTGTTTCAAGTGCTGAAATCCCTGTCTCACTGAAATTGCTTTCGACTGGCTGATTTCCTTCACCTTACAACTCGTAATTAATTAGGAAAAGGTTAATTCTGCACCTTCCAGCACCTTCTCTCCAATATTATTCAGACCATGGTTATCTTTCGCTGCCTCCCTCTTTCCTCTGGCTCTCCTGTAAAAATGGCTTTTCAGGATTAGTTGGTTCCTAATGTTGGTATTTTTGTCTGTTGCTTTGTACATCTCTATTTAAAAGCGTATTACCAGTGTCACCTCATGTGAAATCCATGTAATTATTTTTTAAGTTTGAAAGGTTTTTGCTTTTAAAGGGCAAGCAACACCTTTTGGCAGTCTTTTCAGGTGCATTAAAGCACAGCGGGAGCATCTAGAAGAGCTGGCGGGTGTCCCTTGACACTTTCTTTGTGAAGGGTGATGGTCATCTGCAGAGGCTTTTCAGAGCCTAGTGTTAAGAGCATTTTAAGGAAATCTCTTCTTTGGTTACAAAGAGAGACTACCCAGGTAAGGATGAATGTCAAATCTATTGTGCGTGCCCTTCTAGAAAAAATAAGTTAAGAAAATAAAGTTTTAGAAAATGCTAAAACCTTTTCCAAAGTATTCTTTTATTTCTGGATCAGCGTTTTGTTTTCTCATTACAAGTATTAATCAAATTCAGCGTGGCTTTACTAGAGGACCAGGTCAGTCTTAGTTATCATCAGAGATTACTCAATGTCCCCAAATTCTGCTGGGTATGTGCAGCAAAATCAAAGACCGTGACGTGGTCTTCTTTTACAGATCTTTGCCTGACACTAGTTTAATAATCTGTGTGCCAGGAGCACTGGGGACCCGTGTGGCACACCCAGTAAGTGGTGCTCAGTTAGGGACAAGTCACCAAAGCCTGACGGATGGCCAGCACATCGTTGCAGCTTGCTCTTGGGAAAGATCTTCTGGTGTGGGTATTTGCTCTTTGTGACTGCTGCTTAGTGAGCCGGTGCCTTTCAAAGAGGTTCCCTTCAGGGAATGACTACAAAAAGGGGCAGGGATAATCTATGTTTGAGACTCTTCTAATGGAACTGGCGATTTAGTGCAGGATGGTATTTCTTTGTTTGGTGAAGGACAATGTTGTGCAATGTTGTTGGTATTGCCACTCCACCGTGCTATGATTAACATGTTTTGTTAATATGCACTGGGAAAAGAAAAAAAAAAGAAATCACATCTAGAAACACTCACTGAGTGAGTACATAGAGCATAGTACAGAGGTGTGGAAGGGCAGGTCCTGCCAGCACTTGTGGGGGACTTACAGGTTCTAGTACCTCACAGGGAAGCAATACTGTTTTCACTGATGTGGATGAGTATTTGTGAAACCCTGGTAAGGTAACACAGGGTGCCTGTGCAACACACGATATACAAATACATCCCGCATCCACTGAAGCGACCTTTAATGTTCTCACAATCTGGTGTGTAAAGCACAGACAGCTTCACCAACCTTCTAGTCCCTGGCGTTCTCACAAGGGTGAGATAAGGACATGGTCAAGAGGTTCCTGCACTGTCTTTCTATTTTTGATAGGAGAGGGTTGGAAGTACTTCAGCTGTGCTGCTGAACTCCTGTTTTTGAGACCTCTAGTATTAGTATTTCTTAGTATTCTGCTTTTTCCTTACTTTATTCAACATTATAATGGCAATATTAATATAGACCAACTTTAATACTGAACAAGCATGCGTCAATGTTTGTGAAGACATACTGCCAAGTGACTTCACAGCCTTCCTTGATGGAGGACAGGGTGGGGGTGTACAAGGAGAAGAACTGGGAGGACTGGGAAGGGCCATAGGCAAACCCTTGTGTCTGAAATTTGAACTAATTAGACAGAGAAAAGCAAGAGAACTGTTGGCAGGAGCGGCAGGAGCAGAAGGGAGGAGTTTCCACTCTTAATGAGTCCCTTGTTACAGGTGAGCAGAAGTCAGGAGGATGTGGGAGAGAGAGTAGGAGAGTAACTTGCTGTTACTGCTCAGAGCAGCAGTGGGTCATTCACAGCAGCATCTGTCCTCCCTGAAGTCCCTGAACTGTCTTTCCACAGTGTCGCCCCAGTAGCATTGATGGTAGAGGGCCTGCAAGTGACTGCTGAAAGCCAGCAGCATCGCATGCTCATCAGGGGAGCCCAACATTCTTACCCTCTGCTATTGACCAAAGTCAGAGGCTGGGCACTCTGCTGGATAGACCTTTGGTACGCCCTGGTAGGAGGGGGTCCTATGTTCTCCGTGTAGCCTCCGGCACAGCAGCTGTGACTGCCTCAGCAGGTGATGTGAGTCGGGATGAAGCAGTTTGGTTCCCTGGGGGAGAAATGACAATGTTTGATTTGTAGCCAGGCTTTTAAGCACCATTTGGTAGAACAAATGCATTTAGCAAATAATACATAGAGCTGTATATGTTATATCCTTGTCCTCTGAAGATAACCATTCTCCCAGCTTTGAGGAGAGCAGGGCCAGCTCATCAGGCTGTCCTGCAGTCACAACCCCAGCCCCACGTGCCTCGCTGAGCAGCATGTCCTAAAAGTCACTCACTCTCTTCTAAAGTGGCTTCTTCATTTGTGGGCATAGTGTTGGGTTTTGACCTTGAGGCTTCCACCTCCAGCACAAGACTCCTCAATGTCTTGGACGCATTGAAAGGTGAAAGGTGGCCCTTCTGTCTTCTGAGCTTGTGCCAGGCTGTCTTTCAGGTTAGGGCTGGGCTCCAGCAAGTGCAGCACGGGAAAACCAAGCAATTGCTGGTGTTTGTAGAGACCACAGGTGGTGATGGGCAGACAACAAGAGTAGTTCTACACAAGCTTGAAAGACAAAGGGACAAAATCAAGTTTCAAGGTGGTTAATTTGTTGAGGTTATTTTCACCCACCTTCATAATTTTCTCCCTTTCTTCATGCTACCTTTGGTTTTAGTGCTGCCTGCAGATGTGGGAAGAATTGCCCAGGAGAAGAGGGGATGTGAAATAAGGGGAAAAGGGGTGATTTGAGACCTCCAGCCTTTGGTGGTAGAAGGGACAGGGGTAAATGTATGTGAGTTACGAAAAACCACTGCAGGTAAGTTGTGCACACTCACCCTCCTGACCTCACCGTTCTGCTTGTGTTTCTTCCACAGCAGCTTTCGCAATGACCGCTAGTGTTGGTTTTGATGTAAGTGAGATCTCTGTCATGGTGACAGTCCCACTTGGGCCCGGCTCCGCTGAATTGCCGGGGCAGGCTGCCCCCCCGCCAGCCCGGCGAGCTCCATCAGCGTAATTGGGGCTGCCGGCAGGGCTCTGCTGCGCGGAGCAGCTGGTGCAACCGGGGCACCCTCGGCAGCAATCGCTGCTCTTAATGAGTTCGTTGCTATTTCGTTAATGAAGGAGTAGCTGGGATTTCATTTCCTCCCCTGTACTGGTTTTCCAAACCCTTTATTGAGAAAGCAGACCAAATTCAGTGGAAACCAATACCGTGCTATTCTAGATAGAATTGTTTCATTTTTTTTTTGGTCTTTTTAATTTCTTTTTAAGCTGAGCAGAGTCTCTGAAGGCATAAAAATTGATACTTTTTGCATGTACGGCGCTACTGCATCTGAAACTATTTACGCTTATTAACTAACATAGACATTTCCCTAGAAAATGTTGCTGTTCCTGACTGAGCAGTGTCACATCATATTGCCTGGGAGAATTAGGATTTTGAGGAGAAGAGAGCTTTATAGTATCAAAACATGACAATTACACACAAACCCCACCACATGAACCCCACATGTTTCTTTGAGTGCATTTTCCAAAGGCTTCTGCAAAGCCTTTTGCAAAGGGAGCAGCAGCCAGAGCTTCATCCACCACAAATGTCAGTAGGTGAATGAACAGCGGCAAAGTATTTCCCTCTTTGGAAGGTGGGGGTCACTTTTCTCCCCTGCACATGCCGACACAGGCAAGATAGGGATGAGCAAACTGCTGAGCTGGTCTGCAGAACAAGAGCTCAACCTGCAGTCCGAGGGAGCCCAGGGTCTGAGGGGCTGGAGGATTAGCCTGCTTATCTGCGTTTCTGCCTTTCAGTTAGGATTTAGTTAAGAATTTCCTGCATCTGCATCAGCAAGAAGAAATGGCTGTTCCCAGGATTTGGAAAGGTCAGCAATAGGCCAAAGATTTTTTAAGCACACAGTTTGAGATTTTTAATGTGTTGGAAATGCACAGGCTGGAGTCAAATCCTGGAAGGAGGTCCTTGGCATCAGAAAAGTAAGTATGGGGGAAGCTTCTAGCTAGGACTGCCTCACTGCCTATCCACGCATTTGCAAGCAGCAGGAGATGGGCACGCTCCGTTTTGTGCCAACTGTTGGTTCCTCCTCACCAAAACCACCCTGGATGCTGTTCCCTTTCAAACCGGCAGCGAAGCTCCCACAGGCTGGGTGCTGGTGTGTGGGAGACTGTCCTCCTGGGCTGGAGCTCCCTTTGCTGCAGAGCCTGGGGCCGTGACTTTTTCAACCCCATCTGTGCTATGCCCACCGACCGTCATCTGGTAGGTGCCTGCTTTGAAGCGTTACTCCTCTGCAGGCAGAAAGAGCCCCCTCAGATTAATGGTCTGCCTAAAAGCTAAAAAGAAGAAAAAAAAAAGAAAGAAATAATTTAAAATGTCACATTAAAATGCCACTCCACATCTGAAAGGATCCATTAAAACTTTTATAGAGCTTTTTACATTTGTTTCCCCATTTTACATTTTGTTCTGGATTCAGGCACTCCTCTCTTATAGTTCTCCTTTGTAATAAATATTTTCGCCTTGGTTGGCTCTGCACTAACAGGGACTTTTTGCTGTGCAGAAGGAAATGTGGGGGTTTTGCCTAGAATAGAGCTTTTCTTTCTGAAACCACTATTTGCCGAATCCAGCCTGGGTGGGAGCCACGGGCACCATGGGCTTACCCCAGGAGGTTCCTGCACCATCTTTCTTAGATTTTTTTTTTTTAGGGACTGGGAGAAGTACATCTGGGCTTTATGCTGTGATTCTCTGCCTCCAGCTTCTTCGCCAAGGGCCTGGTGGTGGCAGGGGCAGAAGGAAGGGGCTGCAGCTGGAAAAGCTGCAGCATCCTGTGGCCAGGGCTGCGTGTCCTGTGTTCCTCTCCTGCGTCCCGCCACATCGTTCCTGGTTCTGCCATCTCTGCTTATGTCCCTCCTGCTCTGTCTTTTGCCACCTCCAAGTCCTCACATAAATTCTTGCTTTTCATGGCCTTTCTGTTAAAAAAAAATAATTCAAAAAATGGTAACATCTGCTGGGGGTGAGAGAAGAAAAAGCTTCTGAAGTTCAGCAGAAATTAGGCAGTTGTTTCTCTACCTCCTCTGGACCATGGGCAGGGACAAGATGACCAAGCAGTGGTGTGTACGAGCCTCTGAAGTTGGAGGAATTGCTGCATAGTAAAAGATGTGCAAACTGCTCTGCCTGTATACATAGCCCTTGGTGGAGGCCTAGAGTTAGACTTCTGCCACCTGTGTTGCTCTGCTCACAGGTGTTCCTTTTTGTTAAAAAATAAATAAATAATAATAATGATAAATCTGAATTTAGAGAATGAGGGAAGATATCAACAGCAACAACTAACTAAATAAATAATGTATCATTTTCACCTGTTTAGCCTGTTTTCCTCTAAAAGATTTTAACTAGTAAGCATTTGAAGAGGATCACACAAGCCCTGCTGTCCCTGGTGGAAGCCAGGAGCAGCGGGCCATGTCCTGCATCCCGCTCAGCCCAGCCCCTCTGGGGGGCCAGGTCGATGCTTGCCCATCCACCTGCTCGGGGAGCAAGAGGCATCTGCTGCCCATCCAGCTCTAACCCGAGGCTTCTTCTAAATGGAACCTGCTCATCGTGGTGCATTGTGTAGGGAGGACTGGTGATGCCGACTGTTGTGTTGTTACTTTGGAAATAATTGTGTTTAAGACCTCAAATTTAGGTTTAAGTGTCCCAATAAGAAAATGCCTGCAGATTATCCAGTTAGTGACCCAAAGGAGAGCCTTGTGCCATATATTGCTGCTTCCTTGCCTTGCCTTTTCTTTCTTCTTATGTGTGCATGGCACTGCAGAGCCTGTTAGAGGAAACCCCACACTGTGAGCACCTGCATTTCCTGACTGCAAGATTTGATGGTACGTTATTTAATCCTTCACCTTCTCTCTGGTCCCCTACTCTACCCCTTAAACCAAGAAGTTAGACATTTGCAATTAAGTCTGTGCCCGTGTGTCAGTATGCTGGGTACAGTGTGGCTGCCCAGATTTCTTGGGCATTTCTTGGGAACACTAAAGGTTGCTGGGGTGGTGCTGCCCCGCAGCGCTGCTCCTTGCAGGGCTCCTCTTCCCACTGCGTTGCCTGGATGCTGTACCAGCTGCTGGGGCTTTCCTGCCCTCTCCCTGCCTGCTTGACCTCAGCACACCTGAGCCCCTGCAAATGGAGGGCTGACTTCAGGAATGCAAATAATGTTCCCTGTGCATCCGCACCATGCCTCTAAAAACCTTTTCATCTTGTTCCTTGTTGCCCTGGAGGATAATTACTTCAAAGAGCAGCCCCGTTGCCTGGTATTTCAGTTTATCTCATTACCATTGTGTTTGCCAAGCCAGCCAGCTTTGCCAGAAAGGGAATCAAGGTTTCTGGCAGTGCTGGCTGGCTCACATCTTCACACCCTCTGCTGGCTGAGATGCTAATTTTTCCTTGATTGCAAACCCTGCGTTCATCTTTTGTGAATTAGCTGTGCCTACAGACACAGCATAATGGCTTTAAAACTCAGGCCCGAGCTTGCGGGTCTCTCTCCACAGGCTGCCAAAGGCAGGGCTAATGGATGCTGTTAGAATATTTACTTGCCATTTTTCTGGCTAAGGGGAGCAGCTGGCTAGCACCTGCGGTTGGCAAAGGGCAGGTGGGAGAATCACGTTAGAGTTGCTTGGCAGGCAGGGCACCAAGGGGAGGAGCTGGAGGAGGCACAGCCATGTGGACGGACAGACGGATGGACGGATGGGCAGGCACCAGGGTATATGCACTGTTGCAGAGGTCACTTGTCGCAGCACTGTCTGGTTGCAAGAGCAGAGATGACAGCTGACAGCTTCTGGCTGTAGGGGCTTCCCCAGGCTTCAGGAAGACTAGAACAGCCTCAGGATACCCTCAGGATGGTCTTAATAGAATCTAATTTCCCTCTTCTAATCTTGAGGTGATTGCAGAAAACCATGTGTAAATTTTTTAAAAGTCTTCAGTGCAAAATGCTGAAACAGCAGTAGTGTAGCCACAACCTGAATAGTTCATGCTTAAGTTGACATGCATTGGAATTGGGGCATTTGGGGGCTCCAAGCTTTAGATTGCTGCTTCAAATTAGTTTAATGGCTGAAGATCTTTTTTTGGTTTGTTTGTTTGTTTTTTAAGACCCCTAAAATCAGGCATGCCTCAAGAAAAAGAGACAATGAGTAAAGTCTACATCTGTTAACCCTGGTCTGAGCAGCACTTGCAGGGATGGACAACATAGAGTGGATGGCAACATCTCTGGGTTTTACGTTGCTGTTTGGGATACTAAACTGCCGTAAGTGATGCTATGGCTGTTGCTAAGCAACAAGTGATGATTGCTATAGCCAATATTTCCCTCTTAAAGGTACATTTCCAAAAAGTAATCTTTTGTGTGGATTAAATTAATTTGCAGATGTATGGATTTATATTAGTTAATGCCAATAAGCTTTGGAAATGCTTCAGTGTGATGTTACAGTGGAATAAAATGTGGCATGAAGATATTGCATAGCAAAAATAGTAAGCCCTCTCCTTTAATTAATTGGAACTTAAATCTGGGATATCTTACCCACCAAAATAAATTAACAGTAAATCAGGTTATAGAATAAAGTAACAAATTAAATCTGGTTAGTTGGAGAGTTTAAAAGAAAGAGTGTCTGTGAGCTGCCCCTGTTGCTAATACAGTTAAAAAGTCTTGATCTGGAAGGGAAGGCTTGCATAAAAACATGTAACTGTCCAGGTGGTGCTTCGAAGTGGCCAATTTTCAGTCTTTATCATCAAAGACTGGACCTGCTCTAAACATTAATTAAAATTCAGGTGTGGTGTACTGACCAATGAAGTCAAAGCAGCCACAACCAGAAAGAACTTTGGCTGGTTATTTTTTTCTGGCTTTGTGAGTGGTTGCCGTAGATTTGCAGAGGATAATGCTCCTTTTCTAGGCTGCCACAAACTTCCCTTTTTTATTTTTTCTGAGCTTCTTCCCCTTCTCTTCCTTTTTTCAACCAGCAAGGGCTTCAAATTGTCTCCTGTGCCTGCAGAAGGTGCTCCCCCACTCCTTGCTTCCTCCTCACAGGGATGTAATCCCTGTCCAACTTGTGGATGCGGTGGCTCTCATCCCCGTTAACCTTGACTGACGCAGTGGCTTTTGGAGATGCATGGAGCCACTGGCAGGCCAGCACTGCTGGCTCTTGGGGTCTCCAGGAAAGGCTAGTGTGATGGTCCCACTGTGCCTCAAAACTTCCCTGCATGCCTTTGGTTACCCTGGGCTTGCTCTGCTACTGAGGTACCGCTGGAAAAACGTCCGTCAGCAGCGGGGAGAAGGGGAACTGTGGCAAGACATTTTAACTGTATTACTTTCAGGTGGTTGCTACATCTTTTCTAATTAAAATAAAATCATCTTAGGACTCCTGAAATGAATATTTGGTATAACAGATTCAGAAAGTGATGAAAATGTTTTCATTAAATAGTGAGAGAGGGAAAGAGACCCTGCAAGGCATAGCATTTTATCTCAACTCTCCAATAACATTAATAAACTCTTTAATCTTTGTCACGTTTATGACTTAATGGCAATCCTTAAAGACATGACAGACAAGTAAGAGCTGCCAGGTTCCTTTAACCTATAAGCATTCATATTCTATCCAGGATTTTGATTAAGTGGAAAATTCCTCTGCGACGGGCTTTATTCTCTGTGTAAAGCAGTTAGTGTGAGTGGCAGAGGATACTCAGCCTCAGCTGGGACTCGTCAGTGCCGGGGGATACTGGTGGCATCTCCCTCCTCCATGGCTGGGAGCCAGGTGGGTGCTGGCTCCTTCCCCGCCACCAGCTAGGAGTGTTCAGTGTCAACCCTGGTTTGACCAGTCCATATTGTTTCCCTTGTCCTGCTCCTACTGCCCAGGCACCAACCTGACCCTGCTGATTGTTGGTCACTTGGGGGACTTCATCTAGCCTTTCCATGAAAAGTGTGTTTAAAAGTGACTCATGGGGAGCTTTATGTCATATTCTTCACTTTCTCTGGGATAAAGAGCACTGAATTATAGCGCCCCACCCCTATTTTTCATAATGTTTTGTTTTTCCTAATGGCAGGAGAGCCTTTGGCCAAGGAAGATATGTGGATGGGATCAGCACAGCCATTGCCAGGATCCAGACCCCAGCACCTTGCCTCTGCTCCCTCTGCCTAACATGCTGTAGAGTTTCTTACCTCCTGCTCAACCGGTGGGGGCTGTGAGCCACCCTTCCCCCCCAGCAGCAGACTAGGACTGCAGAGGAGCATGTCACCAGGATGCTGGCATGGTCTGCAAGGAGCAGTGGGTGTCCAGGGCACAGCCTGAGAACTCAGGAGAAGTGAGATTACTTGGTCTGATTAGACCATGCCATCAGTTCCTCACATACGCATGTGTCAGTGGTGGTCTGCAATTTCAAACAAACAGTATTTTCTAAGAAGCAGCAGTAAGAGTATTGTTTGGTTATGTGGTGAAACACTCCACTTGCAGATGCCAGACTGGGAGTTGCCAACTGCAAACTTCACTCTGCCCGTGTGCCCTTGTCCTGAGGTCCAAAAGAAGCAGGTGTCCAGGGGAAAAATAGTATGTGATCATGTAATCAGGGGGCCGCACAACAAGGCAGGCACAGCTAGGAACTGAACGCAGGCGTTTTTTCTTTCTTTTAAAACAAATAACAATTTTCAGACTCCCAGCAATCTGGAAGTTTCTAATCTTTGAGTCCTTGGCTATAAAACCTAATTAATGCTCTTTTCATACAAGGTTTTTGCATTTCATCTCCCAGGGCTTTTTTGTTGGGTTGTTTTTTGGTTTGGTTTTTTTTTGTGGTTTTTTTTTGTTTTTTTTTTTTTTTTTTTTTTTTTTTTTTGTGTCTGTGCAAGTGCAGCTTTTTCCCCCCCTCTACTGCCAGAGATTGTACTCAGCATATCCATTACTGCAGCCACCAGCCTAACATTCCCCAGTCAGAAGCAGAAGGATGCTCCATTGAGGGGGTGGGTCCAGAAAAGGATGGTCAGTGGCAGCTTGGCCCTTTTGGCCCCCTCTGGGAACCCTGTGCCCCTGGGAGGGTCAGGGCAGCCACATCCCTTCCCTGTCTGTCTGGGAGGTGAGGGCAGGGGCAGCTGCTGCACCCCAAAAAATGAACTCCAGACAGTACAGATGGTATTTCATACGGACTTGGTTCAGTGTCATCTGCTGCAAACATAAATACCAGCTCGGTAACTTCACTGTTGTCAGTGATAAGCTGAAACCTCTTTGGTTGTTTTTCAGTCGAATGCCAGTAACAAAATGAAAAATCACCATTAACCCCCTCCTTTATTTGCATAGTTTTGATGCCATCAAAAAAAGACAGCACTCATGTAGCATAAGGAGAATTTTTAAATAGAAGCATTACATTTTAAAACCCTAATAAAGATAAAAGCAAAATAAACACTGAAATCTGAATTTAGAGAATGAGGGAAGAAAGATTAGTCTGTGCTGGTGAAGTAATGAAGGTAGTGGCTGGTAACAATTTTTAATAGCACATTAATGCTGAATTATTTTGGAATTTCTGCAGGAGTTGAGATGACATCCACATAAACACCAAATGAATTCCAAATGATTGGTATTATCAAAAAGAGCACCAAATGAATTAATAATGATGGAACACTTAAACTAAAACGTTATCTTCTCTAATCTGATGCCTCTTTTCTGCACTGCACAATTCATTTTTAGCCATCTATGACCCTTTCTTTCGTTTGCCTTTTAATTTAAACAAATATATATTTATTTTTGCATGAATGTTCTGCTCCTGTACTGCATGAAGCGGGACTTGGACTAGTCTGTCTTCATAATAGTTTTGCGTTGGCATCACAAAATTTAAGAGATAGATGGGAAGACATCTGGATGTATCGCTGGGAAAATGACTATGACTAATAAGAACCATAATAATAACGATTCCGCCTTGATGGTCCCACATGTGCAGAGACCTCAGGGCACCCTTAACAGCATTTAATAAACTAAATGGCTCACTTTACAGCGATGCAATATGTCTCCCCCTCCCATGGAGAAGCCCAACAGGAGAGGAAGCCTGAACTCACAGTCTGTGTAACTCAGCTGAATAAAGAATCAGGTTCTAGGAGGCGGGGGCAGTGATGCCCTGCGGGTGCCAGGGAGGAGCTGAGCCCCAGCATTGCAGCTACACGTGTAAGGGGCTCATGTGCCTGCCAAATGTGGGCTCCTTGGGGTGGTGGGTGGGCACAGCCTGGGAAGGGGGAAACCACCAGCAGCAGCATTTGCCTTCCCCAGGGTCATGCCCGGCGCCTTCCTGGGGTGGGGTGTGCTCGCTGACATATTAGCAGTCAAATGACATTTAGGGAGCACAAGTCTCACTCCCTCCTGCAGGCCAAGTAAATATCATTAGTAATGATATTAAACCTCAAATTGTGCTCCTGCGCTATGGCAACCACTCAGCAAGCATTTGCTATTGCTGCTTGTTTCTAACAATTATGATCATAGACTTTATTTCTTAGAAAACTATTGCTGACCATACTCCTGTACATGGCAGGCCATGAAAATAAAAAAAATAATCAAAAAAGAAAAGTCCACCCAGCTTTTGGAGAGGTGTTGTAGAGGTGCCGAGAAGTGAGCATGGCAGGTTTTATTTGTGTTTGGAGGGTGGCAATGCTGGGGGCTGCACTGGGGAGTCAGGCAGGGCAGAGCTTTTCTGGCCAGTGAGCCTGGATGGCTTTAAAGCAATGAATGCTCCAAGGCTATCAGCCTGCTCTTCTGTGCAGCATCTGTCACACAAATATATATACACACAGCCCTACATATATAATCATAGAATGCTTAGAGTTGGAACGGGCCTTAAAGATCATCCAGTTCCAAGCCCCCTGCCATGTGCAGGGACACCTCCCACTAGAGTAGGTTGCTCAAAGCCCCATCCAGCCTGGTCTTGAACACTTCCAGAGATGGGGCATCCACAGATTCCCTGGGCAACCTGTTCCAGTGCCTCACCATCCTCACAGGAAACAATTCCTTCCTAATGTCTAATCTAAATCTCCCCTCTTCCAATTTAAAACCATTACCCCTTGTCTTGTCACTACACTTCCTGACGGAGTCCCTCTCCAGCTCTCCTGTAGCTCCCTTGAGATACTGGAAAGCTGCTCTAAGGTCTCCCTGGAGCCTTCTCTTCTCCAGGCTGAACAGCCCCAGCTCTCTTAGCCTGTCCTCATAGGAGAGGTGCTCCATCCCTCTAATCATCTTTGTGGCCCTGCGCTGGACCCATTCCAACAGTTCTATGTCCTTTCTCTGTTGAGGACTCCAGAGCTGGACACAGTACTCCAGGTGGGGTCTCACAAGCGCAGAGCAGAGGGGGAGAATCACCTCCTGTGACCTGCTGGTCACGCTTCTTTTGATGCAACCCAGGATGGGGTTGGCTTTCTGGGCTGCCAGTGCGCACTGCTGGCTCATGTTGGGCTTCTCATCCATGAGCACTCCCAAGTCCTTCTCAGGGTTGCTGCCCTTTACATTATTTTACATAAGTGTGTATATATTATATGTAGGTGTATGTATATATTGTATATAGGTGTATATACATAGATATAAGTGTATGAGTGTATATATATGTACACACACACAAAACCTCTCAGCTGTTGGCTGTTCTCCACCGCGGAGGTGTTTGCTGGGCTGTTGCAGGCGGCTGGTGGCAGTGGCAGGCCGCCGGCCCATCACACGTGCTGCGCTTCTGTGACAGAAGCAACATATAATTATATTACAAATTAACTTGCAAATGCTGGTAGAGATGTACTCCACAGGAAAGAAAGAAAAAAAAAAAATCGGTTTCATCTTCTCTTGTGTCTTGTAGCTGGTCCCTCCAGCACAGCCTGCATCTGTCAGGATCTGTGCCCTGGGAGCACTAATCATTTTTATTAACCATTAAACAAGAAGATCCTTTTTATTTGAAAATGTAAAACATGCAGGAAGCACTGTCTATAGCCGCTAATTCAGGTCAAATTAAACGGCTCTTCCTCACCTCTTGGCTTGTTCCTGTTCTGCTGAAAGCTCCTTGCCGTAAAACCTGCTGCTGCCCCTCTTCCCCATCAGGGGTGATGGGCTGTTGCGCTCATTTGCATTTAGAAGCTGGATTTTATCCTGAATAATTACACTTCATTTCTGAATGACCTGTTGTAAAGCAAGCCTGTTTTAAAGCATCTCTCATGGCAATTTTATGAGCTGTTACTACATTTTCTTAACATTTTTCACCTTCCAATCATTTTTATTTCATGTTGGGGTGGTGATGGGTGAAGGTGCTGCAACCCCAGAAAAGCGAGCTGGAGGACTGCAGTGGCCGGGGCCACATCTGTGTCTGTGGGGTTTGGTCACTGGTGGACTGAAGCCCCGCTCCTGCCCCTCCTCTCCCCAACGAGGAGCAGCCACGCAAGGCTAATGGCACCCAGGGAAACTGGGATGGGTGAGAGACCTGATGTCAAGGCTCCTATCTGGGGCTCTGCTCCTCCTGAGCTGAGCAAAACCAGCCTCACTTTTTGTTTACAGAGCCGCGGCTGATGCCACATCGTTAGCATTATAGAGCAAATTCCTCACATGCTTTTTTATTATGCAGCTTGGCGGCTGCTGTGTGAGACTGCGGAATATTTTACTGCTTTGTGGCTCACATTCACTACAGAAAAAAAAAAAAAAAGAAAAAAAAAGGAAAAGTTGACAAAAATCCTGCTTTTTTTCTTCTTTTTTAAACTTATTTTAAATACAACTTTGTTTTCGGCAGCCCTCCTGCTGTGACAAAACTGTTAATTAAACTGAAACTAGAATAAATTAAGTCCACCTGATGTGAAAAGCATTTGGAAGCAAAGAATCAGCCTAAAAGCTGGCCTGCGTAGGAGCTGGCTGCACCTGCCCCTCCTGCCCCCTCCTGCCCATGGGGGCCAGCAGAGGCTGCTCCGGTGGCACTGGCAGGGCACAGCATCCTGGGGCAAAAAATGAGACTTCTAGCTCCCGTGTCAAACAGACCACAATCTGACACGCTCAGTCAGCCAAGCTGTGGCCCACCCAGACCAGAACTATAGATACAATATCATTGTTATTAATAAAACGGCTCTGCAGACCTAATTGTAATGGCCAGTGTATCTCCATCTACCTTTAAGTGCAGCTGAGGTTACGGACTATTCTGGAGGGAAGCCCACCCACCAGCACCACCAGTCGTGGGCATTCCCGCCCTTAGCTTGCCTTACTGGACCTTGGGGGGCTGACATCTGTAAATACCTTGAAACTAAACCCCCAGACCCTCACAGAAAGCCACATACCTATAAATAAAAGAAAGAGCAGGCCTGGCCGAGGCATGGTGCCTACTTTGATGTGCAGTAATGAACTTCGTTTTTAATTTGGGGTTGTAGCTTCCATCCCGACGCAAAACTGGGAGCTACGGAAAAGCTGCATGCATAATAAGGGGTGAAAGCAAGGATGCGGCGCGAGATGTGTCTGATGTTGGATGAGAGGGAAGATAGCCTTTAATCATTTTGTTTTCAAAGAAGCTTTAGAAAGCTCTTTGAAGATGAGGCTTTTTGAGAGCTGCTTCTGGAAAAGAGGAGGCAGCGGTGCATGGCGCCCACCTTCTTCCCACGGCCACCCGCCCCCTCGGTTAACCTGTGCGTGGGACATGCACACACCCACGCAGGTGTCCCTGCTGCTGGCACCCAGGAAACTGCTGGAAAGCTGAGCTGATCCTGTGCTGCCCAGGGAGGTGAGACCCTGACGGCTACAGCAGCAAGGAAAAACTGCCCACCACCTCTTCATTGAGGGCATCGTGGGGCCTCAGTGTGTGGAGGCTGGCAAGTAAAGCCACCAGTGGCTAGAATAGCATGTCCAGCCTCCCTTTAATAATAGTAGTATTTTTGTAACAGTAATGTTCTGTAAATTGTGTCTTACTATCATGTGATAGAAGGGAATGATAATGGTAAATAGTCTGATCAGACTTTATTTTAAGGAAAAGCATCATGATCCCTGCCGATGGCAGGGCGGTTGGAACTAGATGATCTCTAAGGTCCTTTCCCACCCAATCCATTCTATGATTCCATGCTGGAAAGGAGTGGAAACTGTGCCTGTCTGGTAGCGTGTCACTCAGGGTCAGAGAAGGCGAGAGTCACATGTCACCCACCTGCCACAGTCAGGCTGTGTGGTGCCTACACAGGCGGCTTTTCTTATGGGCCAGGATCTGGCACAGTGGGCTTGTTGACCTGCTTCGGAAAGGCATGGAGTGATTGAATATCGATTGAACATCATCTGGACATTCTGGGCTGGGGAGGCAGGCTTTGTTTTGAAGACCAGGGTCAGGGTTTTGTTAAGTACATCACACACAAACTAACCACATGGCTTCCTGCTCCAAAAGTGTTATAGGCTGAGAGGAAACGCCTTGGGGAAGGTGTGCCAGCAGCCCTGCTTCCACCTCAGTAAAACAACAGCCCAGCCTGCAAGCGACTGCAGGCTGGTGGGATGTTGGTGGCATGCGTTGTCCTTAGGCTGTCCTTCTGAGTGTGGCATTACTGGTCTTGTCAGTGGTTTTGTACATCTAGGTCTTCTCTCCTGTGGTTTGTAAAATAAGTGTGTCCTAGTATTTGAGGTTATTTACAGATGCTGCAGCACCATGATAAAAAAAGCCTATGAAACACACCAAAATAAAAAGAATTACAGCCCCTCTGGATAAGAAATGAGCCAACAGCATTGGTCTTGCAAGGGGCCTTGTTCTGCCTGGTGTAAGAGGGCATTGAGAAGCAGATAAACAGCAACACATCAGCACCCCTCCATGTGGCTCTGGGTGGAGGAGCTGGCCCCTGCCTCTCTGTGTGGCACTGTCCCCACACACCTCTTCCTCTGGCCTCTTCATTACATTCCCAGTCCTCTTCCTTTTTGCAAAGTTAAATGGCACAAAGATTTTTCTCATCTTGAGTTCTGGGTGCCATATGGCTCTAACAAATGCAATTTCCAGTCCCTTCAGAAAGGAAAAAAGCAACCCAAAAGCCACATCACCAAATTTGCTGCTGTGTTTGGTACAAGTTCTGCAAATGTTTTCTGCAGAATTCTCCATTCCTGTATGCGCAACCCGGAGACACTTTTCCAGGCTTTGTTCCCATGCCATCATGTTGAAGGTTAAGATTAAATGGCCCCAAAGAGGTCTGCTGTTTGCTGGGACCTGTCCTCTGTGCATTAAAACCAAAATAATTTTCCCCTTTCTGCCCTCTGGTCTGCAGCAAGTACTTAAAAACTGGCCTTGCTCTCAGAGGTGGGAAAGCTTTGTGACAGGCACTGGGGAGGCAGTGAATAACACCTTGCAAACGCAGGCTGCTTAGGGAGTAAATGTGGCGTTGCATGGCCAAAAGCAAGGCAAATAACTTTGGGAAGTGTAGAGATAATGTGTCGGACTGCCATTTTCACTTCTAAGTGATGCTATGCTATTTTAGGCCAGGCCAAGCCTTGCCTTTTTTTTTAATCAGGTTTATTGCTATAGCTACACAGCTTGTGTGTATGTGTTAACATTTGGGTTTTTTTGTATTGAATGTAAGTGACTGAAATAAACAATCCAGATCTGATAGTCCCAGTGGGGGGACTGACATTTGGATTCAGCTCCAAATCCGTGCTTTCGATGCTTGTTAGACTCCAGTATCTCACTCAGAGAGCACAAAGCGCGGCTGTGTGTGTATGTGTGTGTGTCGCAGGGCAGAGCTACATTGGCCACCTCCAACCTAATCCTCAACCTCACACTGCAGTGCTCCTCGGAGGTGCTCACTGCTATCGCTGCATTGGGTTTAGTTGATGGAGGGTTCTGAAGAGGGGCGTTACAATGCCACTTTGGTATCAGTTTAATTAGCAGAGTTTGCAAAGCCTCCCTCAAAAAGGATACTGTGCTACCAAGCCTTTAAAGCCCTGCACTGCTGTGCTTGTGTTCCCCTTTGTGTCATAGCATCCTTCCTGAGATTGTGTGTGAGAGACAAAACCAGCAAGGACTGGACAAGGAGGGGTATTTTATAGTGAGTTTTGCCTAGAAGTGTCCCACTTCCCATCCTGGTCCAGCTGGCCAGAATCACTCCTGCTCGCTGCCTCTCTGCCGTCACTCCTACCCCGCACCATCACTCTTTTTTGACTTTGAAAAGAAGCCTCAAGGATCAGAGGGCCAGGGTGAGAGCTGAGGAGCAGGGAGCAGCTGTACAGCCCCACTTTCTCCTTGCCTTGCCCCAGCCCAGGGCTCTGGGAAGCAGATGGTCCCTGCAGGGCCGGCAGCCCAGCACCGGGGGCTGCCCCACATTATCCTCAGCCCCACTGCCTGCAGAAGCATCACACTCCCACTCCCATCAATCAGCACAGACCAGGTGCCTGGAAGCATCTCTTGCCAATCGCCTTTTATTACCTTTAAAAAGCCAAGAAACCCAGAGAACAAGACAAAAACTGAACCGTGTGAACATCATGCAATGGATTCACTTTTAAAGCAGGCTGGAGGGGCACAACCAAAAGCCGTGTTAGAGTAGAAGTATCACTTCACTCGTGTCTGGGGGCCAGATTGAGTGGACTGTCGCTGCTTGGTGGTGACTGTTGTGAGTGATCAGACTGATGCTGAAGAAGGAAATGGAAACCCACTCATGAGCCATCATACTGAGCAACCCCAGATCTGATTCTGACTCAAATGCGATTTCTTATGTGCTGACAACAGTGAGAAATACTCCTAACCCCATGTCATGGGTATTTTCTGCCTGAGCAAAGTCTCTTTGGAAACAAGCAGCACAAGAAACACCATTACAAGGGTTTTTTAGTTTAATTATGTTATTTAGTGTGACTAGTACTCCAGCAGTCAATTAGTGGAGTGGACGTTATCCAGCAGGATTGAAGTTACCACACTCTGCCCTTCAGTCTCACTCTGCCATCTTCAAAATTCATAGCACAAACTAGAGTGACATTAGCTTCTTGAAAGAATGTGTTTTGGAGAGTTTCAACTACCATGGAAATAACTTTGCATCTTGTCCATCATGTGGATGTGACAAAACATGTGCCCTTATCTTCCTGAGGTATAGCCAACATTTGAGTTCATTACATTTAATGGAGTAGGGTCACCCATAAAGTTATTCATAAGGTATTTTCTGAGTGGTTTTCACCTTCTCTTTGAAAAAATAAATTATATCAGCATGTTCATGAGGTACAAATGGTGCTGGCATTTCAGCTGTTATTATGTTATTAACTTTTTTAACCTAATAATTTTCAATCAACAGTAAGAAGCAATTTTCACTCACTCCAGTGACCAGAGTTGGAGATTCTGAAAAGCGTTCTTGTAGGGTTCACCTTGACAGACACCTAATTCCCTCCCAAATCAAAATAATACCCCCGACACTCCCATTGCGGTTACCAAGAATTTCCATTTCCCCTTCCGTTAGGATTTAATTTAGAAGGCAAAAACTTCCTAAGCTATGGGAGAGTAAAGACGGATGGTATGGGAGAAGAAGGCTGATGAAATGTAGTTGACTCCGGATCTGAAATATTTTATCCCTCCTTAGTAGGTTAAATTATTCTTCACCTTTCCCACATCCATAATTGTCGCTGATCTTGGACCAACTCAAAACCCTACTACTGAGTTCAGTAGACTCAAAATTGCCACTAGAACTGGAAAAAGAAAAAAAAAAAGAAGAGATTTGTTAGTGTCCATATACAATATCCCACGACTATACACAGCTATGAGATACAGCAAATTTAAGAAAGGCAATTTTTTTCTCATCACTGAGTATTTATTATATATAACAAATACATGAAAAAGAAAAAATTATATTGTGTGATATAAATAGTTTATTTACATTACAGAAAAACATCAAGACAATGTATACTATTTCAAATATATCCATACATAATCAAATATAGCTGTAGTACATGTTCTCATTGGTGTAGATTACCACAAATGCAAGGCAACATGTGTAGATCTTGTCTTAATCTTTTGTCTATAATACTGTATTTTGTAGTCCAAGCTCTCTGCAGTTAGTTTTGCCATTGTGGAAACATGCGCTCTTTAAATTAACCTTGTCGATGCTCTTGTTGTGTTGTCTGAACTGTAGTGCCCTGTGTTTTGCTTCTGTCTGTGGATTCTGTTGCTCCTGGGACATTTCCTGAAAAAGAGAGTTGTGAGAATACATGGCTCTTAACACAATGCTCAAGGGCTGGCTCAAGCAGTAGGAGACATGAGGGAGAGAGAGGGATCCTCTGGTCCTCAGCACATTTCCTTTTCAACGAAATGGAAAAGCGTGGCTAACAGCAATGGTACCACAAAAACCCCCATAACAAACCCAAAAATATACTGTAAACCAGAGCACGGCAAGGGAAATTTACTGGAGAGCAGTAGCAACCCTGCTGTGTCGCAACAGATCCTGCTGCACTGCATCTCTCAGTTGCAGCCTGGCTCATCTTTAAGTAACAGAATTATTTTCAGTGAGGCGCAGGTGGAAGATTTAGGACAGTGTCACGCTCACCTGCTTGGCATCCCAGGCCCGGGAAGTATTTACAAAGTGGATGCGGGGGCTGCCTTTCTGAGGAGCTCAGCGCCTGCAATCCCTATTAGTCTCCATGGAAATGCTCCATGCTCAGGTCATTAACGAGCAGCTACTTTACTTCTGGGTGCCTGCACTGTGCTACGGCTGCTTGCCTTGGCGCGGAAAGCAATCGCACTGGAAAGACAAAATCTTATTTTCCTTTGGATGGCTGCAAAAGCAAATCTCTTCTGCCTCAGGCCCTCACAGCGCTCCTCAGCAAGGGCACGTTTCAACCTGTTGCCAGCAATGCAGCAGCACTGGCTACGGGGGCTGCCACAAAGGGTTTCTCCCTAATGGAAAGATAACAGTGTGTTTCTGGTTTCCATCCGTGGAAAAGACACCCTTGGACAGAGTGCATGGAGAAGTTTCGCCCTAGCTGGAGGCCACAGGAAGTTCTTAGGAGCTGAAAGCCAAGGGGATTTTGGTAGAAATGGTTGGGCAAGCAGAACTGCAGCAAGGTGACCAACGCCCTCTAAAAATCCTTGTACTACTGGCATTTGTGGTACCAGTAGGAAAATGGTTTCTGAGCTACTGAGAACCAACCAGCAATAAAAATGGTCCTTTACCCAGGGTGACCTCATTAAATTCTTGCATCGGAGAAGAAAGAAGCTAATTCGGCCACCTGTTTGTCCTCTTTCTTCAGCTGAAGCTTAGCAGGAGTTTTTTAGCCTGGGTGTGCCTCATTCTGCCCTCTGTGTGGGCAGCTGCACAAGAAAAACTGAAACACTCACTTGGAGCGGCATGACAGCAAGTCCCACAATACTCCAGGCAGGGAGTACTTTTTCCAGCATCCATCAGTGTCCATACTGACATGGAAAAAAAAAAAACCCTTTATATTTGGCTAGCTTGTATTTCTGTTACTGGGAGGCTTTCAGTGGCACCTCGTGAAACCTGGTGCGTTATGCACGGAAGAGAGCCCACTCTCTCAGTGCAATGAGAGCTCACAGTGCTCATCTTCAGCTCTGTGTCAAATAACTAACAGCAAAATAAAGTGAAATAAATTTTTACAGACTCCTTAAATTCCAAAAGACCACTGCCTGCTCTCTCCCCTTGCCATTGAATGAAAGTGATGGCATAGTCCAACCCCTGCCACTGAATGGGAGTGATGCTATTGTTTAGTGACGCCAACTGAAAGGCCAAACAAGAGCATAAGGACTTATGAAGCATTTCAAAATGCTGAAATACAATTATATAAGCGTCTAAAAAAATATGGGTCAGATTGTCCTGACTTGCCTCACTTTTAAACCAACGGGACCACCCCCTCATGAGAAACTGTATGGCTGTGTGCTATATTTTGCCTCATTCCTTTCTTGGAAGCAGTAAAGTAGGCTGCTATCATTACTCCAGGAAAAATAAGCCTGCGTCTCCAGCGCTCTCAGAGGTCACGGCAGAGCTTTCATTATGAAACTAACGCAGCCTGTAACTGGTTTGCGATTTCATGGCAAACTCATTATTCACTGTGTGTTCCTAAAAAGGCGATCAAACTTTCTGAGTGAGTCAGGGAGCCGTTGTTAGCAAACACAGGGCTGATTCACTGACAGCCTCCCAGCCCTGACTGTCCCCGAGCGGCCTCTCCTGCCCATTCAGCCAGAGACTGCACAGCAGGACTTCGCAGCTCTCCACAGGAGACAGCACCGACACCTCCACGCGCTGAGAGACAGCGCTGCTAAATCCTGCTGCACACAGCCTGACCCAGCTGCCAGGGCTTCCTCCCGAGTCCCAGAGGATGAGGATTTACACCAGAAGGCACAGCCCTGCTTTGCCCCGCAGCCCAGCCATGTGAAGCAGGGGTAGGGAACCCAGTGTGGGAAGCCACCGTGGGCATAACTGGACTGGTTTTGTAACGAACATGGAGGTACCCTGTGGCTGGGGGATGACCGAGCTGGTCAAAAATCCCAGGGTATGCAGCCGTGCATTCACAGAAAACAGTGGATACTGACTGCTCCAGCTGGAAGGAAGGAGATGTGCATCTCACAGGCGCTTTCCCAAACCTGACACTGACAGTATCTGTACAGTCACTTAGTCCAAGGTCAAAAGAAATCGATTCAAACTTAGAGATTACTCCAATTGAGATGATGAAAAAGCATCTTTTAACCAAAACCACCCATGTTTTAATTGCCTAATACACTACGCTACCAATTGATGGAAGCCTGGGAAGGCCCCAGGGCCATGGACTGACATCACAACTGCCCAAACACAACGCTGTTGCACGTACAGCTAGGTTGTATCTGAAGTGCATCTGGGTTTCCGAAGAGGGGCATTGGCATTTAACCAGTTTTTTTAGACTTAATCATCCGCTAAAATTGAGTGACAGCTTTTCCCTGGTCCTTAACTCTTTAATCAAAAGTTCTTTGTAGTGCTCTGTGTGGGAGATGCTTTCATTTATGAACACAGCGGTTATATCAATGTAAACTAGGTACTGGAGCACAGGCTGCCTGCCCTCCCTCCATTGAAGCTTGCTCGCAAGCTTGAGTTACTCACAATGTGATTCATAGCAGGTAAAACACATTATGCATTCATTTTTAATCAAGTTATTTCTTCACATAAATAAGCTGCTGTGACTAAACATCAGGGAAGCACTAAAAATGCAAAGCTGTAAAGAAAACTGCTGAGAATCATTATGACACTAGGCTGCACCTATATTATTTACCATTCTCCTTCGCTTTCATCATTGCTTCTCTTTTGCCTTACCTCTGAGCTAAAAGTTCTTGGGTGTAGGAACTGTGCCTCACTTCTGCACCCCTTCTCCTCCCTACCTCTTGGCTCCTGGTCCCCTACTCCTCCATCTCAGCAGCATATCCCCATTGCTGGCCCTAGTGCTGAGTAGCCAGGTGGCCAACCTCACCAAGGAAACGAGCTCCTCAAAAACACATCGCCAATTTTGTTGGTTGAGTTTTTTCAGCTGAAGCTATTTCCCTGATTGGATTAATTGTGCGGCTACACCAAATCTAATGGTGGCAAGACGAACTGCCCAGGAGCCAGGGGAAGGGTCAAGGGCAGGCTGCCCCTGTCAGCAGCACAGCTCACGTATCCAGATTCAAGCATCTGTGCAACAATGTCCCTAAAAGTGCCCGGGAACCTTCCAGCAATGAAGGACGCCCTGTAGATTTGCCCCACTATACAGTTACAATTTTAAAAGCAACAACAGTAACGATAGCTAAAAGATTTACAATGGTACTCTTATGCAGCTCAAAGGCAGGGTTTGGACAGAGTGCACCAAACTCATTTGATAAAGTAATTAGGTGAAGCTGCAATGAAATGAGCAGCAAAGAATTTGGCTGCAGCGGCCTCTGAGTGAGGGAAGCTTCCTTTCTTTCTCCCGGAAACCTGGCAGGGTGATTAGAGTGCTTTCAAGAGTTCAGGGTGTGCAGTTCAAACCAGTACAGTCAGCTTCTCCAAAGGAGATGACTTCAAAAATTCAATTACTTATGCATATGCTGCCGAAACGTTCTCTTGTCATGTGTATTTCTCTTAGGCCACTTAAAAGTACACTTTTGCAAATGTATCTCGAATTATTATGCTGGGATGGAGGATGCTCTGCAGTAATTACATGCATTACAGAAAGAAGTCAAAAGATCATAAATTAACTTGGTTACAAAGTGTGTGGGGAAAGGTACTATCTATGTATGAGAACAGTGTGATGGGTAATTTGCATTACAGTACCTGATCATTCAGAGCATGCTCTCTTCATTCCTCAATATAACGTATTCTGCGCTACTGTGTCAAGGTGACAAAACTAAAGTCACTCGACAAAATGTTACAGAGCATTTCTTCCACTATCAGTTACTACACAATCTTCTTTTTGTTACTACACACTACATTTTCGCTTGTTTGAATTACTTCTGTGATTATCACCATGATATAATCTATTGCCTCGTTCAGCATTTACCTTCAAGTTGATGGGCTCAACTTGGCTGAAAAAGCAGCAACATTTCATCAGACAGTTTTAGTTTATCCCTTTAGGCCAGAGAAGGATTTAAAATTTTTTGGGAGGTGTCTCTTCTAGAAAAAATGCTAGACTTGTGTTCCAGCCAGGTAGTGCAACACAGGAACAGAGAAATAGTGGAGATTTTATTTATCACTGAGGTATGTCACCTGGCTCTTATTTTTTTTTTTTTGTCTTTTTAAAATAAATTTATTTCTAAAAGAGCAGTTTACCTAGCTGAGTGAATTGAACCTTGTAATTTCTGAAAGAAGCCTGAAGAGGCCTGAAGTTCACACCTTACCCCAAGCCGTCCCAGATACAGTAACACAATTCAGTAGGGAAGCAGAGCAGCGCATGTAGGAAGGGCAGGATTGCATTCACCCCTCTTGTTCTGACCTACCCCAGGGCTGTAATTTCCATTCAAACAATCCTTTCCCCCTCAGTAAAATAAATAAAAATCATGTATGGCTTGGTGTACCTTTGAACATATATATACAAGCCTAATGAAATCATTTAATCAATGGGATTGCAAACAGGCTGAAAAGTTTGTATGCTTTGCCTGATTAGGACTAAGGGAATGGGCCCTTGAGGAAACCAGATGGAGATATGATTAGTTTTATTAAGTGTTGATCCAGCTGCTGTATTTATATTCCTCTTATTTATATGAACAATATTTGTCCAAGCATCTGAATACAAAACAGGAAACTTCATTTGCTGTAGGCACCATTGCTACCTGAGTTTGATTAAGATGGAAGTAAAAATTCAGTCATAATAATGAAGCAGCACTGGCTGGCTGGACCAGACAATATCTTCTGTTTGTTGGTGAATTAAACAGCATTCGTTACCAGTAGTGTCACTACAGAAATCTGTAAGATCAGTGCACAAAGTAGGAAAAACAAAAGCCTTTTCCTTTCCTATTGCGAAGTACCGGAGATACTGACCTTGTAATACAGAGGACTACAACACAGATGATAGCAATCTGGATGGTTCCAATCACAGCTGCTATTAAGACATACTGAAATCGTACTGGACCTGGAACCACATATAAAACGCTGTAGTCCTTTTTTTCACAGTGTTGTCCAGTATAGCCAGCATCACATCTGAAACAAAAAATATTATTTCCAGTTATACTTGCTGCTTTCAAAGAACACCAAAAAAATTATACCTGAAAAAAACATCAGCGACATAAGCATAAGCTTATAAGCTTATGTGTTTTGTTTGTTGTTGTTTTTTTTTTTTTTTCAGGATACGCCCCCCCCAAAAGAGAACTGGTGCCTGCTTGATCTCTCAGAGGGAAGACTTCAGGTCCCCAGCCTCACCATCATCTGCAAGGGTAAATGACACTGTTACAGCATCAGGAGGTGCCCAGGGACTGGGACTTGTCTAGCATCAAGTGGAACTACTTGCATGTTGTGATGAGAATCCATTTAGTTCCTTGCACAACATATTTTAGATTTCTCCCTTTCTTTGGGAAGATGGGGGAGGGTGAAAAGCCATCAAGTTGTGGCTCCTTATGCAGATTACCCCTAAGGAGGTGATAAGCAATCATCCAAGCTCCTTATGAAATGTGATTAGATGTTCCTGAAAGTGGATACATCATTTACATTTTGTCTGGTTGCTATAAAAAAACCTGTGTTCATGCTGCAACCATCCACCTCAATGCCGCCTGCTGCGCTGCTCACCAGTTCCCATTCTGCAGCCTGACATCTCTCTTCTGTGATTTTGGGGAACCAAAAGTGGTCCTCCCATTTTAGCTCTTGCCTGGTTTCCCCTAAAAAGCCCAAGCAAGAAGATGCGAAAATCCAGGTTGATGGTTGCAGCAACCACAAAAGACAGAGACAGGTTGTCTGGGCTCCTCTCAGAAGTGTTAGTGGGGCACTAACCCTGATGGGTTAAGCCTTCAGCTTCCACCCTTTTCTTCTGCTGCATTCCCACAGCAGCCAGCAGCTTGAGGAAAGGACATTTTCCAGTTGAACGGAGAATGTAGCAGCTACAAAGAGCATAATGTGCCCTGACTGTCTGTGGGACTTGGGATAAGTTGGCTTGAGGATCTGCTCTGGGGAGTAAGTCTGGTCTGAGTCTTTGCTCTCCTGTTCCAATGTACCAGGAAAATGGTGCTTTGTGTGTAAGTATCCCTTTCTTTGCCACCAGGCCACTGATTGGACTTCAGAAGTAATATCCCCAACTCTGCAGGGCAGCATTCGCTGCAGAAACACATGCTTTCACTATTACTCCTCCTCCTTGCTCTAACTTCCTGCAAAGCCACCTCCTGCACGAAGGAGCCTTCTTCCCCCCTGTCTATTGCCCTGTGAGCATCACTTCTGCCACAGCAGGGCAACTGGGGGCACTCATTCAGACTGAGGAGGCTACCTAGCAGCTGTCTGAGGAATTGTGAAGTGCTTTTAAAAATATATCTGAATATAGCTGTAGTTTACCAATTTTTTTTACATAAGACGGGGACTTTGTTGAATAATTTAAATCTAATGGGTTTTGTAGCACAAAAGGTTCATTATTTTCCACAGTTTATCGAGACTAAGAGTTATTGTAAGTTGATATTTTCATTGCCTTCTTGGTAGGAGAAGGGTTACCTGCAAGACGGTTCCAGCATGTTGGTGGAGTGCTCACACTTGCCGTGCATGCAGAAGCCATTGTAATGCTCTGGACAAGGGATGTAGATCCCTCTTGCACTTTCTTCCAGTTTATTTGCATTCTCTGTGAACAGAGGTGAAGGAAACATTAACCTGACAGTGCAGGATAAGGTGAAATGATGGAGAGAACTCAAAGTATAAAAGAAAGGAATATCAGAAGAACAAGATGTGGGAAGCAAGAGCAACCTTGAAATAGGTAGGCTGACGTAGATGCAAAGCTTTGCAAGGTTTGCTGTTGTTCTCTTGCATATCTAATTCCCATAAAGTTACAGCAAATGAAACACAAGAAAAAATAATTTGACTATTCAAAAACTTATTACAGAGCAGCACAAGAGAAATGCTTTATCATTTCTATTATTCTCTACGGACTGTCTCCTCACACCCAGGCAAAGCTAGGAGGAAAACTCCGGACAGTTGCATGTAATACACCATTACAACATATTTGGTAATTCAATACAACATGTTCAGAAAGATAATTTTATACTGAAGTAGAGGAGCAGGAGTCCAGAGCTCAAGTTTATCATCAGTGTTGCATGCTCTTACCCCAGAGCCTGCTGGCCTCCTCCCCATCGCACAGTACAGGAACCTTTAAACTAGTTTGACTTTCTGTGCTTTCTTCTACAGCTGTTAAATAGCTACTGAGACTGCAGATCCTGGAAAATACCCCCCTACATGCAGTCAGGAAAATGGAGGTTTCATTTCGTTTTGAAACAGGTATGTGCTCAACCTTTACATCATGGGCTGAAATACAGAATGCTACTTGCAATAAACTCACATGAATTTTGTAGAATCAATCTGGGTAATCTTGGCAAATTCTTCCATTTAATCCATACTTACGATAACTCAAATTGTAAAAATCCCTTTTGTTTGATAGTATCATCTAGCCACAATTAATTAAAAACAAGAAAAAAATCTCATGATAGATGTCTCAGGAAATGTAGCTGGCATGCAAATAAGTTGAAGCATTTGTATCCTCCAAAGGAAGTTCCTGAGTGTTATGAAACAATTGCAATTTGTGTTCTGCCTCCAAGCCAGTCGTGCCGGCAGTAGGCATGCTTAGGTATTATCCCACCTTCGGGAAAAGTGTGTGCAGCAGATCCAAGATTCAGATTTTCATAATGAATTTCTTTCCTGTTGCTGCTGTCCAAGGAGAGTTCTAAGCGTCCCTAACAACTTGCGCTAATAAAGTTGGTTATATTGTCCTTATGTTAAAACAGGTGAGGACAAGCTCCCAGCAAACAAGAATGACAAGGCAACCTCCAGATCCCTTTAGGCAGCATTAACTTCTCTTTTGTTGCTAGGACTGTCAGGACATTTCAGCATGAGTGCTAAATTCTCTTCTTGGGAAAGACAAAGAGAACAGGGATGAAGAGATGGGAGGCTTGACTTATGTCACAGCCTCCAGCTCTGTTTTCTCTTAACCTCAGGGAAAAAAAATGCAGCAAAGATGAAAACACAGCCTGTGAAGTCACAAACCTAATAACCAGTACTTAATTGTAATCTTTTTTATTAAAGAGAGGAAATTTCATTCATGTACTTCCATGAGATACTGCAGCCTGTATGTCCCTAGAGAGGTATAACTGGCGCTGCCCTTCTGGACTACTTGCCATATACTCAGCTTTCTGTGGGGCTACCTCTGCACTATGGACTGCTAACACATGTTTTTAAAGGCATGTATGTTGAACACGAATCTGCCTGCCTCTTCTGGCCCCCTGCTTATATTGGAACACCTCTGCGAGGCTGCCGTGAAGGCTGCACAGAAGCAGGCATCACGGTGCACTGACGACTCCTGGGCTTGTGGCTCATAGTTGTTTCTGGGACGGCACAGATATGACAGGCTGACACGAGGCATGTTGTAGGCATGGTGTAACCTCCTTTGAGAGCTTGCCCAGGAATTCCTACTACTGGAAAGCAGAGTAGCAGAAGACCCGTTTGGTTTGGCTCTACAGAGTTTTGGCTACTTATCACCCGCTAGGGGAGGCACCCACTACCACCATGTGAAATATATACACAGAGGGAGCTTTTATTCCACCAGGACTTTTTTGCACCTGGAAATCTTCCTTGAACAGAAAAATCATGTGACATATGTCACCTATCAATGGACTTGCAGGTAGATCCTGATGTGCTCAGGACTTGTTGGACTCCGTACATGTGTAGTGATCATCTGTGCACCATGACCAATGGCTTCTGGGCATGCTGGACCTCTGCTATGGTCCACATTCGAATATATTTCTGTACAGGAAACTGCAGCAAGAAATATGGGTTCCTTATTAATACACATTGTTTCTATTGTTGGATATATTATGACATTTCCTTCAAATCCTCCATTATCAGGAGGAAGTTTGTTTCCTTTCTGAAGAACAGGAGACCACTCTGCATGTCTAAGTGCTTGTGTATCTCTGATCCTTCCTTCTCAGATACCAAGACATCTCTGTGATGCCCCTGCACCACTAACAACCAGCGTGAGAATCCGTCCTCTCTCAGATGAGCTAGCAGTGTTGCTAAAATGGTAGGATACCATTTGGTTTCTTTTTTTTCCAAAGGCATGCTTCAAGATGGTGATAGAAATTGTTACTTTCAGGACAGACTAATCTGCTAGGACTTGCAAGGGGGACCAGGACCTCTCCCAGACTTGCAGATGCTCTCACTGTGTGTAGGCTGTAGGGCTAGTGAAAAGTGGAATGATTTTTCCTCCCGCATCGTGTGGGTAGAAACCGTGTTTTCTTTAAAAAGGTCTCTAGCATACTTTAAGCAAATCTAGGATCCTACAGAACTTGCGGTTACACCTCTAAGTGTAATGTTATGATAGAAAATGCTTTACTGAATCAAAAATGAGATATCCCAAGCTTTGCTACCGCTTCATAGGATAAACACTTCATATGGGAACACTTGTCATCTGGCTTGGAAGAAACCACAAATCCTAAGACATAAATTGTCTGTAGTCCCTTATTTCGACTGACGACTGCTCTAAAAGAGCTAGGGATTGAACAAGAAGGCAGAGAGGTGGAAAAAATGTTATTCTGATCTGCCATTTTGGTTGTTTGAAAGACAGACCACAATCAGAGCATCATTTACTTCAGACAAAGAAGTTCCCCTCCTTTTCTGGCACGTTTGAATTAACCCCCCAGAATCCCTCTCCCTAAAAATCCAAGTTATTCTTCTTTCACAAAACATCTTTTCTGATTCGAAATAGGGACCCAAACACCAAGACATGCTTTAAAAGTTCCTTCATGTTAGAACTGACTGCTCTCATTCCTGAAGGTTCTGAGCACCTCAGTAATCCATCTATCAGTGAGATACTATTACAAATGCATCGCAGGGTTTATATCACTATGAAACAAAAACTGTACATCTTTTCTAATAAGAGAGGGTATGAATAAAAAAACTTGTTTAAATCATGAATCAAAGAAGAAAGGTACAAATTTCAAGAAAGCAAAACAAAAATAAATTAGACTTCCTCCCTTATTGCAATTTTGGATTATTTATAAAGCCAATACTGGAGGCAATTTTCACTAATCAGATTATAGTATTACCAAATTAGGAAGCCCCTCTGCCACGCCAACCTTACACCTACAGAGCGCAAAGCTTAAATACAAAGTTCCCCATTTTTTCCCAAGTGCAACAGATATCCAGATACATGCAACAGATACGCTAATATTCATAGAGCAACAATACAGACTAAATTCATAGTCAGATTTCAGAAAAGCCAAATTCAGTAGCTCCTCTTCCAACATTAGACTTGCTGCATTGTTATTGGCAACTATGTGTGAAAGTTTTATTTGCACAAAAAGACAGATTTGTACCTTTTTTTTTTGTGGTGGCTGGAATTAGAGACAGAAGCTGTAAAGCTAAAGATAAAAACTGGAATGACTGGGTCAATCTCTGCTATCTCTGTATAAACGTAAGTCCCGTTACATTTCTCAAAATGCTTCGCCTTTTCATTTCAAAAAGAAATACACCCTCACCCTCCAGATCAACTGTATTCAGAAACCCCTTTCCTGAAGCATTTTTCTGATAGAAAACATCTCTTTGATGAAGCCAACATCTTTTGCCTTTCTGCAACATTTTTTGCATCTTTAGCCTAACATGACGTTTCATATTGTTCACATCTTTTGTTAGTGCCAGAACATGACATGATAGCCTATCATATAAGATATACTAGTCAAAACAGATTATTTTTAAATGCATTGAGGCCAGATGCTACTTTGTGTAGACTGAAACAGCTTATCGTCTTGTTTTCTAGGAGAGTCTCCCAGTTGAACACTTGCTCTCCAACCCTTCTGGGGATGGCAGGGAGATGTTGAGACGATGAGCTGTTTCACTGGGGTAAAAAATTAGACCTTGAAAACTTATCCAGTGTGACTAACCACTCACTCAGAGATCTTTCCTCTGCTGATGGATTATCTTCTGAAATGTTAAATAAATTATTTAAATCGATCTTGTCTAAATTCCTAAGTATCTATGTCTGTTCCTGTCCTCTGTTAAGAAGCAGTGGAAGAATTATTTAAAATATATTTTGTATTCTTTCTATTTTAATTTCTGGATTAGCTATGCTTTTACTTCAAAGTTTCTGGAAGTTGAATGTGCACCATTAGGATACTCAGATAAATATCTCAGTGAAGGTAGAAATTCAGAAGCTGAAACAGCCTGCCTGCTTGCAGAACCCGACTGCAAGGGATGAGAACAACACAGCCAGCTTCTTCTCTGGGCAGCCCTCACTGGATCCCAACTCCCATCTGAACTAGTGTGGAGCTTCTGTTACTCAACTGAACATGTGGAGTAGCGCCGCTGACAAACAAATGAATCCATTAGTGCCCTTGATGAGGATTACATGAAGTACTGCCTGGAGTGCCCAGAAAATTCTTTCCAGACATAAGTTCAAGCAATCTACTTCGGGGAAATTCAGTAAAAATCCAGGCAAAAATACAATTATTATGTCCAAAAATTGACTGCCAGGCACTTAACGACCAGTTATGCAGGGCTGATAATTCTGTTGCTCTTTATGTTTGAAGCAGTGAGACTTTCTAGGTGATTTCAGACAAGCAAAGTAGAGGGCCACAGCCTGCAAATCTGCATGTTAGCATTTTCACTGTTGTACAGTGTGTTCTGTTGGAGCTTCTGGAAATAATAACTGACCATATGAGAAAATATTGGCTAACGTACACTGTGTACTTAGTGTACAGTCATCTCTGGACCAAGGGAGGTCTTGCACAGACACACACAGGTTTACACATATATATCATCAAATAAGGGATGGGATGCTGAATCATGTGCAGCAAAAGCTATTTTGATACTTATCTCATTGGAAACAGTGGTTAAGAAGAATTGCCTCACGTAATAATTTAATCTTTTAATACTGCTGAGGTCAGTCAACTTTGCAGCTGAAAGCTCTCGCTGATATTGAGGTAGTGACTCCTTACACATCACATTTTCAGAGGATTTATGAAGGGGGGAAGAGGATTCTTGGTTCAAATGTATGTTCTTAACCTTCTTAACACCTTTTGGAAGCGTGTACCCCCCAACTCCTTTTACCTTCTTGGCAGCTCTCCCAAGGATATGCTATAGAGCATAGCACTGGGAACTTGGCAAAACTCTTCTGCTCTGCGTGACAGATTTGGTGTGGCAATTCGTATTTGAAATCAAAATAAAGGTCCAGAGAGTATCAGCCTGTGGAACAAAGGTAGAGGATGCCCTGATTTTTGTGGAAGAGCTGGGGGTGGGAATCCTGCAGATGAACCTAGGGACAGTCTACGTTACTCATCTGTAATCTTCACAAAGTCAGCCACTGCTGCTCTTCTAGGAGGAAGAGGGAACTTCCTCAGCCCAGCAACATTTGCAGCATCTGCAGATGTTCAAAGGTCCCTCTAAAAAGTCAGGAGGAATGGGGTGGTAATGGTGTTGCTTCTTATGAAGGTGCAGAATTGCTTTAGCAGGTTAGCATCTAACAAGAATTAAGGTCCCACAGCAACTTAGGAAGATGAAGTACTGAAGCAGACTTCCTACTAATGAAGAACTGTGCTGATAAATCCCAGCTCAGACCTGGCTCTGATGAGAAAAAAGAGATTTCTCATGAGTCTTTGCTCAACAGCTCCAGACACCTTGCCCTTGATGAAGGGCTGCCATCAACCACCACAGCCATACTTTGTCATTAACAGCTGCTCAGATCTGACTTATTAATTATCTTGACACAGTATGTTCTCATCTTTTAAAACCTTTAATATCTTGCTCTTGATCTTACAGAATTATCTCTTTCCAATGAAGACAATGCGCACAAGCAACTCGCCTGAAAATCACTGTTTGGGTGGGTGTTGGAGTGATGATTCAGAAGGAAGCACTTGCTGCTGCTCAAGGGGGAGCTCAACAGCCCACTCCCTCTGAGAGCTAGTGGAAAGTGAGACACCAAATGTCAGCTGAAAACGTCTGGCACCACTATGTTGCAGCCCCAGCCTAAATTCATCCTGCAGCCACTCCAAGTACGAACTTCAAGCCAGTCTTTCTACATAAAGTGCACAAAACCCACTATATTAGCTATTTTACCAAGAGCAAAAAAAAGAAATGGAACTTTGTGAATTAAATTACATTCACTTCTTTTCTCAGGCACAAAATAGGCTTGCTCAACACAGTAATTTATTAATTTTAAATGCCCCTATGCAAATGAGTTCCTGGAATAAGATAACATCCACTTTCCTTTAAAAAAATAATCTAGTGTTTTTTATGTTTGAAATGATGGCAAGATGTCCTAGTGCATTTGGAAAAAAACAGTGCTCTGTCTTTTGCAGCAATGTATTGTAATTATTCAGCCTGCTGCCATAATTAATAATAGAAACCAATGAATTAAGACACTAATAATGCCCAGATGTTCAAATGGAGAACAAAATACTTTCAGCTTGTCAGCATATATATGTGGGCTATGCTATATATGTTAAAGCTATCTCTGAACATCAGAAATTGAGAAGCACTTTTATTTACAACATCTGTGAACACGTCTTCCTTATTTGAGAAACTAGGCAACTTGTTAACCATTTTCCTGCACGTAATAAGACCATTTGTCTGCTCAAAACTAAACGTAATCCTTTTTAGTTTTTTTTTTTTTACTCCCATTTGTTTTTTCAGTGGCCACAGTCACCTGTACTCACTGGCTAGGCACAGATGCCTTACCCTAGAGACTGACAGACTCCTAGCAGCCAAGGCTCCTCCAAAAATAGCACAGCAATACAAGTGCATGCTAGCAACCATTGCTAACACGTCTGAACAGGAACACGCTGCCATATTAGCCAGGCTTAAAGAGAAAATAAAAATACACTGTGTGGGCAGACATGTTGCTTTGAACCAACATTTTCTCAGTGTTCAGGTGCTCACATTAGGCACAAGTCCTACCTGGGGCACTGGTTTTGTTCAGGGAGGTAAAGGAGAGGAGGCTGTTGTCCCACCTTGTCTGACCTCTGCTTCCTCACCACCACATTCCAGCCACTGACCTCTACCAAGGTTGTCAGTAAAAGCAGTGCTCACTGCTGTTTAAAGTGTAAGCTGTACACTTGATTTGAGGACATCAAGAGGTGACGCACTGACCTTCAGCAGCTTCACGGAGCAGTTCATCGCTGCCTGTGATCGGCACCTGACGGCTTCCCAGTCTGTAGACTGGAAAGGTCTTCAACTCCTGTGGTGGCGTGCTCTGCCCGTGACAGCTCCGCGTATCGTCTCAGTGTTAGCTGTCACCAGGTCACCTCTCAATACTTTCGTGGATAAACTACACAGACAGAGCTCTTTAAGGCTGCCACCACAGGGGCAGGTCTGGAGGCCTGCGATCATGGCTACGGATGTGATTTAATGATGTGGGGCTGTATTGTGGATTTATCAAAGCCCTGAGTAAAGGGGTCGTTACAGTTTGTGCTTCATATTTTTTTTTATTCCAGGATTGAATAAATCTGCATTAACCCCATTCCTAGAATAGATTAAATCCCTCTTTGTGCTAACTCAGCTAGTCTTTGTTTTTGGCAGGCCGCTGACGTTCCCTTCACTCAGATTGCCCTGTCTAAGAGAGATGCTGCTGTCTCCGTGGGAGCAGCTTCCTCCCCATTCGGAAACCATCCATGTAAAGGAATAAAGATGCAGTTTTTCTCCTGACGTATGATCTCCTTAGGCAGCTCATGACAGAGTCCTTAGAGAATGAGTTAACCTTATTATTATTTTAATTCTGTGTTGAAAAAAAGTTGGTGTCAGTTTAGAGATTTGTGATGTTCCCTCTGTGCTTGAAGGCAGAGGGGTGAACACTGTATCCATCACACATAGCAGGGCATGAGCAGAGTGGGTGTCACCCCTCTGTGAGCAATTCCTCCCAATGGCCTGGTTGATAGCTCACTTTCCTTCCCGTTTGCCTCTACTTAAGCCCCTCATTAGTGCCAGTGCTGGAGATGGTCAAAAACAGAGAGTGTGAACCATACCAAGGCTCCTCTCTCTGCCCTCTCCTCTGAAGAAAATATGCCTGAGGGTTGCAATTTCCTATTTAATACCAGACTAAACAGAGATAGAAATACCGTTCCAGTATGTGGATGCTAACAGGAGCAGTTGCTTCTTTATATGACCAAGTCACGTTTCTTTCAGAGCAGGCATGCATAGACCTACAGAACGAGGCAGAGGGTGGCTAGAGGCATGCTGACATAGGAAGCATCTCTAGGTCCAGCACTACCTTCTGAGCCACAGGAGCCAGATCATTGTCCCTACCACACAGCCCCGTGCAGCCCATGGAAACAAATCCTTCTCCCTAACAGCAAAGCCAAACAGCAGCTATTCATAACTGTTCCCGGTCTAACACAAAGAGACACAGCAATATTGCTTAACTTAGTTAAGTGGTGATTAAGGAACAAAACTCCCTGAACTTGACCGAGTGGTGTCCTGCTGCTTCTGCTTTATGTGGTACTACGCAATTTCTATATCAAAGCAGCCTTGCTCCTGCAGCACTGGAGAGTGGCTTATTTATATGTAGATGCAGCTATATGACATTTCCAAATGCCATACATTTGCATATGAAGGTTCCACTTTTTCCCCCCCTTTGAGTAAACAGAGTCTGCTGTGACTCCAAAGCAGAGCTTTCACTCAATCGGAGATTTCTCCGTCCTCCTTAAGAAGCTTAAAAAACCCTCAAACATCTCATTTTCGTAACTTGGCAACCTTGGCTATCGGTAGTGTCTATGGGCAGGTCTTTTGATTTATAGTTGTACCTTTGATATCAAACTGAGCGCCGAGTGCAAAACCGCGAGACCTTAAGATTTCATGTGAAAAGGCTATGGCTAATCTGCAATACAAATCAATATTTGCAAATAGGCCTCAGACATATGATGGAAGCTTGTGGTCATCCTAAAAAAGGCTGTGGGTCACATTCATTATAGCTATGAAGATGGTATTGATTTTTGTCACTGCTCTTTCACTTGAAAGCAAGAGCAGAAGCTTGTTGCAAGAGCTGCCGGAGAGCTCCAAAACTGCAAACCTAACACAAACCCACAACCTTATGTAATGCTGGGAAAGCCAAGTGGACATTATATATTCAGCTTTCTTGTCACAGAAAGATAAGGCTGAAGCAGATGGTATGTGGGCAAAGTTTCAACCTGAATACACTGCCTTCTAAAAACCACCAGTGCTAGGAAATCATCCCAATTTCGTGGCATGAGGCGGATGAGCATGTTACCTGAACAGCACAGAGCCGCCGGATGTGGGGCCTCGAGATATGTGTAACGGAGGAGCTGGGAGAGCTTCCCGTTGGCAATGGGTATATGGGAAAACAACAATTCCCAACACCTCTCACGTACCACCAAGTATGAGTAGTGTGAATTATGCATAATACACAGATTGAGCCCCATCCTTGTACACATTTGCGCTGGGTTGCGCAGCCAAGGGAGTAAGCTGAAGGAAATGGTCTTTTGGCATCACCAGGCAGTGTGGGAGTGCTGATGGCATTTAGAGAGGACAGCAGAGTCACCAGGAATCAGCTGTCCTCCTCTCTCATAGCTCAGCCCTGCTCCATGGCAGCAAGCAGACCTCCTCCACATCCCTGCCTACCCCACGAGTGGGCAAACACTGAGGTGAGGATGAGCCACTCCCTTGAGCCTCTTCTCTGCCTGCTGTTAGGGGACTATGACAGGCGCTTCCAGACTGTGACAACAGGCACAACAACCCCCAGGAGTCACCTTTAACCATCACTACGGTCTTAGCTTACGGAGTTTCACCCATCTGCCACTGCATTTCTAAAGAACTTCATCCTCCTCCCCCTGCTGACTGGTAGATAGCATCAAATATGACAAATGGGGTGAGGTGCCAGAAAGCTGATAAATACTTTTGATATGGCCCTAAAAATAGTGAAGGGATATTTGTACCTTTCTGACACTTCTCCAAGAGTAGATGGATATGCATGACCTAAGTTTTAAGACAAGTGTCAAGAATATTGATGTGCAGAGGGAGCAAGATCGTTTCACTGGCACCGCCCCGGGGGACAGCTGCATGACTAACAATGTTTCCCGACTCCCAGCCTGGAGAGGGCTGCACCTTCGCTGCCCATCCCGAAAATAAAGGATTCTGATTGCCAGTTCAGCTCTGCCGACCCGGAATGTATCTCTTCCTCTGTGGCGATGATTAAATGGAAGAAAGAGGGTGCAAGTGCCCTCTGTGTCTGGTAGAACTTTTCATGGCTGGATGGCACGTGGCTCACACTGGGGCAGGCTGTGACTGCTGTATGGCTCTGAAGGACTACATAGGAACTATACTGTCTGAGTTCTTATTTCATAAACACAATGGGATAAAACGTGCAGCATGGTTCTGATGGAAGAAAATGATAGACTGGATAAGAGCTATAAACAGTAATTTCGGTGCAGATTTGTTTTGAGGACTAGTAAAACAGAGCACTGTAGATCCCGAAGTTATGGCCTTGCAATTGCTGCCAGGCTAACTTGTGCTCCATGCATGATCAAGCCTGGTGTGTTTCTGGGGGCACGTCCTGCAAATTTAACTTAGGGTTTCTGAACCACCTCTGGAAATGTGGAAGTCAAACTCAGCTTTTTCCTCTCTTCTCCAATCCCTACAATTATGTAAACTCCAAAGGTCTCAAATTCACATATGTGATCCCAGTGGTCTGAAGTTATTCCCTCTTTGGCACCTCTGCAGGTGGCTGGCAAAAACTTAAGTATTGATGCAACTGGTGGCTCTCCCAGTTTTTAAGTATTATATTGATAAAAATTGCTTTTAAGCAAATTTGCTGTGGATTAAGAAAACATGCTCTCATGTTTGTATGGAGATGTACTTATCATCTGTATCTACCTGACTATATTAAGAGGAACACACACATCTTATGTAATGTGAAGCTACATTTGCCATCATTCCTACTGTGTCTCTTCAGCTATGTGAGTGGCTTTTACTGGAAGAAAGACCAGGTAGGCAATCGATGAAACAAACCAGGAGCTTCATTTTGAGAAACTGCTGCAAATAAAAGCGCACCCTAATCCAATTACTAGGCTGTCCCTTAATTTCCAATAGGAGCCCCAGGTCTGAATGGATTGTTTTCTGAGGAAATCAATGGATGGCAAGAAGCAGCAGCAGAAAAGGTCTCTGACTTATTTTTAGGACTGTCAACATGACGATACGAGAATTTACTTTTTGGTTGCGTGCTTCAAACAATCTCGAAAAATTACAACTGAAAGCAAGCATGAATGGCAAAACTGTCAGAGAGGTTTGATGAAAGACATGGAGACAGAAAGGTTACTCAGGTACGTGACAGTGTGGACAAGTAGGTCAGGGACGTCATTTTGACCACAAGGCATTTCCTTCAGTCATTTTGATCACCTGAAGGTTTTACAGCTGCAGTTTTGCTTTATTTTTTGATTACTAAAAGCAGTCTTTTTTTCTAGGGTATGTGTGTGTGTGTGCAAGTCAGTAAGGTGCTGCCAAACTGGAGCACGACACCCATTTGGCTCCCTTCCCTCCTTTCTTTTTTTCCAAGGTAGCATCTGTGCTTGTAAAAATATGCTACCCAAGAGAATTCATCCAGGAAACTGAAGAAAGAGCTGCAGAATTTGGGGGAAGTGTGTGTAAGAAAACAGGAGACTGAATTAAAAATATGTAAATCCTATATATGGTGGTTTTGAATGCTCCCTGAATCCCGCGCCTGGCAAACCTCTTGTGCATGTCTTGGTTATTTTAGCTGCCAAAAGATGACCCTGAATGGCATGTGATGACTCAGAAGTATGTCTGTTCTTGGCTAAAAGCATGGTTTCAGCCATGTCTTTCACTGCTTTTGTTAGGGCTATTCAGAAAAGTAAATAGATTTTACTGGCATGTTGCAAAACTGTGATCAGACAATAACTGGTCTCTGAGATGCACAAAGGACACCACCCAATACTGCAGAACATATCTTCTGCCTATCAGTAGCTCCCAGAGCAGAAAGAGATGCCTCCAGGACATGGAACTGAAGACACTGCTAGGGAGCCACCACCTCTCCTTGACTGATAATTGCAAACTCTTCCAGAAGCACAATGTCCTTGAAGTGACTTCTCCACGGACACAGTTCGGACTCTGCCTCCTGCAATAAGATAACTGCAGATGGGGTCTGGTTGCTGTGTGGTGTCTGTCCCCCATCAAACTCTTCTCCTCAGACCCCATGGCTCCCCCTGCCTGTACATATCAATGCATTTTGGTGTGACAAGACACAATGTGAGTGCAGAGCTTGTCCTGCTATTTCTTTCCCAAAAGAGCAGAATAGCTTCTCTAGGCCGCAGAGGTCTGAGATTCATCACTGGTCACACAGCCCATTTTGAAACACAGCCAAAAAAGTATATTAAGAACACCTTTTTTCTAAACGAATACCTGCATTTGCTATTTCTATACACCTGAACCGGTTATTATTGTCTTACAGAAGTGCTACAGAAGTGAGTTGTAGAGGTGGCATTTGTGTAAACACAGAGTTTGGTACTTTATCTCAGCGCTCACTTCTAGAGCTCATATTCAAAGTGAGAGAAGCTGAATGGAAAAGAAAGGGCAATTTCAGGAAATAAAAAATTTGCTAAGAATAAAAATGGATGCAAAAGACGTACGGAGAAATCACAAAGCCATTAAACTCAATGGCCATTCTCCCACTAGTTTCAGCAAGGCCAGATTTCACCTACTGCCTCTTTAAATCTTACTCACTCTTATAACAGTATTTTAAAGCAAACAGCTGACATCCTTCTGCCCAGCCAAGGCCCTTTAAATCACTGAAATGCAGGGTGGAAAAAAATCCGCAGTGCCAGATGTGTCTAAAAACAGTCACAGTTCTGGTTGAGGCAATCCGCAGAGGAAAATGTTTAGTATGTATTATGCCTGACAAAATACTAATAGTTTATCAGTTTTGATATTATAGACTAATAACAGGCTCTTCCATGCCTACTTCATTTGCAGAGCACAGAGACAAGCTAGACTTATGCTACTTGATTTTAGAGCACTGTTTTTTATTTAATCCTTTCCCATCCTAGCTAGATGGAAGTACGCTTCCATTATCAAATGAAATTGTAAATTAAATACCCTGGAGATCGGGTGCTTTTGATGCATACCTGATACAGCTTTAAACCACAGACAAAGTAAAAGAGGGAGATTAAAACCATAGGGAGGTGGGTTTTTTCTGTTTTTTTTTTTTTTTTTTTTTTTTTTTTTTTTTTTTTTTTGGTCATTATGTAATGCTGTCTAAAATGGCTAAGGCTGGTGACAGCAGCAGTAAGCAAAGAAGTGCGTTTTGATTTTGTGCTGATAACATTCTGAAATGCAGTGCCACTGGTTCTGAAATAGCACATTTCTTTTACAGCAGTTATATTTATGGGAAGAGAGTTTCATGCTAACTTAATGCTCGTGGGTACATGGTAACATGACAGTCCACATGTCTAAGAAGTCACCTTGCTAAGCAGGTAAATGCTGTGTTTCGAATCTGAGTTTTTAAGAGGGCTTCCACTTGCTCAGTGGTACAGATGTGTCCTCAACAACTGCCAAGGTTGAGTTTCTCCCAAATGCAGAGAAATGCTTCTACGGAAAGAAGCAGTGGAGGTGGTATAGCTGATATTCAAAATGCTGCATCTTCCACAGCATTTCCTGCTGCCTGTAAATCATTTCCATCTTTCTTAAGTAACAATTTTCTGTCATTAGTGGTTTCAGTGTCCCATCCACTAAATGTTAAGAAATACAAAAAGAACAGGTACATTGCATTGCTTGAACAATCAGTGCAAGATACAGCACTAGCAGAAGTATTCAATTAAAAGAAGTGGAACCATCAGCAAAGTGAAAATGATGCAGTAAGGTATTTGTCTACTTTTACTTTCTTTACTCAAATCTATTAAACTAGGCAAAAAATTGCTACTTGTCTCCATGTAGTCTAATTCTGAACATCTATTAAAAAAAAATACACCAGCTCCTTCTTTTCTTCCTCAAGCCTATTTCTTTTCACTCTACCAGATACATTTATATTTCCTGAGTATAGGTGAAAGCTTTTGTTATCTTAAGGCTCGGGTTACCATTTCACGTGTCTAAATGATCAAATTATCTTGTGTTTGTATAGTAATTTGACATGATGATACTCCTTCTAGAAAAGATGATGTTTCAGTCAGTTCTAAGTAGCAACTTTCCTTACTATACAACTTATTTATTAGAACTGTCATATGCTTTCATCTCATGATATTTAGATATCTAATATTTCATAAAGAATGCCAAAACATCCCATGAAACAAAATTCTGAAGAAATTCAGTTCTATGAATATTTTAAAATATTTTGTTTTTTACATTTCAGACTAGATCAAACACAAATATTTAAATGTTGATGTTTCCTGAAAAAGGATATTCTAGCATCTCATTATAACTTTAACTCTCAAATCCTTGGGAAGGCTCTGTAATTCCTAACAACAGATTTACAGAAACTAGACCTAAAATAGAGTGCTAGGCACAAAAATACCCCATGGTACTCCTTAATATCCATTAACCAGTTGAAACGAGTGCCATTGATGGCAAACAGCTGTGCACCATCTCAAACAGCATCCTTCAAGAACAATGTTTGAGCTAATCAAAGTGCCTGGAGGAAGGGTGAAAAGTTGGGAATTATGGGTGAGCAAAATTCCTCATGAAATCCAGGCAACAGGATTAATTTTCCCAGCCTGTTCTTTGGGGGAGATTGACAGAGTCTTGTCTCAAATATTTTTTTACCTTTCTTGTCTTGTAGGGGAAGTAGGGGAGTTGAGAAGGGAAAGAAGATGTTATCAAGAGGGAAATACCTTCATCAAGACTTCAAAAGGCCAAAGACAGTTGGGATCTGCCATCTTCCTGGCAAGTGGATAAAGTACAAGGAGTCACAGACTGATACCTAAAATGGCACCAAAGCCGACACAATGTGAAACCCAGCCGTCGTGGCAGAGTATCAGAAGAGCCAAGTGCCATCACTCTGCACCAGAGTAAGTCTCAGACTGTACCAACACACTTATGCTGGTCCTAAGCTTATACAGTTTTTCTAGACCCCAAAGGGAGAAGAATCTAAGCTTCTATGTGACTTCTGATATGAAGTTGGGTTTGGGGCTATCTGCAGTAAATTTGACTACAAATCTGTAAAAGCTACTTCATGACTGGACTCTTTCTGCATTGTTAGATGCGGTTAATATAGAGCCGTGTTATTTAAAAACCTGGCATATCTCAAAAGAGGGGCCTCCAAGTAGTGAGCATCTCATCTAAAAAGTGGCAAAGTTGCAATATTAACTAGGTACCACAATCTGAATTAGTCAGATATAAAAGGACCTTTTTTTGATAACTGTAAATCCCTTCACAATAGAAGAAGCTGCATGCTCTGCAGGGCCAAGTATTATGGTGCATATTCCGCATGTTCAAGGCGCTGAACAGTGGTTGTAGATCATGCTGCTGGATCTTCGTTTCCATAAACCTCTGAAAACAAAGACTAGGAAAGAATTCTGGGAGTGACTTTAACTACAGCATAACAGCTGCAAATCATGAAAGTGTTTTTCTGAAGGTCCCTTCCAGCATTCATTTCTTCTGAGTATTCCTTGCCAGTAGAGGTCCTATTTAGAAGGAAGGTATCTGGTTAAGGACAGCTTGAGAATCAGGCACATTCCAAGTTGTGTTGAGTTTTAGGGATCACGTTTTTATGTGTAAGCAGTAAAGTGTCTTTTTTCCCCTGCAAGTTCTAGCTCCCTTTGAGCTTTTTCATTTTTCTGATCGAAATGCAGATACTGAGCAGAGGACAAAAAGATCAGTGGGCACTGAAAGGCTCAGATTTGGTCAGGAAGATGGGGTTTTATGCTCCAAATAAGACAAACATAAGTAAACGGTATATAGACTGGGACACAAAATGAAGAATCTGTAGGAACATCTGCGTGAACTCAAGTTTGCTCATCTCTTCTGCACACACAATTTCTGGTTTTATCCACACCTTTAACAGAACAAAATGTTACAGATGACTGCTTACATGACAGTATAAGGGAGAAAACAACCACTAAGGTACACAGTCTTGGGGAAGCAGAAGTGGGAGCCAGCGTTTGGAGCAAACTTTATGAATTTTGCACAGTTCTGATGGAAACCCCAGACGGAAAAATATACTTGCATTACAAACTACACTCTCACCCCAAATCTTGATTAAGCTTTACACTCAAATTCATGTCCAGGACTTAAATACTTCAGCGATGCTGACAACAGTAAAATAGCCTGGTCTGATTTTCTGTTTTTTAGGCTGCCCACAATATTGGTGTTACAAGTTGGTACTTGCTTTTCCTGTTTATTTCCTACAGATCAAATTCTTAGCCTGAACATAGTGAATTTTCAGGCTACCAAGATTCTGCACAAACCAAATAGCTTTCTTTAGAGCGTTCACTCACAACATTATTGAATTTGTTTATTATGGGACAAAAGCACAAATGAATTCTGCAACTTTTGATTCACATTCACCAGTGACTAAATTAAGGGCTAAGCTTTAAAGGCACAAATGGAAATGCTCTTTTTCCTTGAGCTACATCAGTCTAGGTAAGGAGATGTCTACCAGTTCATCTGAGCCCTACTTTAAGTTTTAATGCTAACAATTACAGGTTCCATGAGCATGACACTGGGAAATCATAAGTAATGAAAAGGCATGATTTCTCTCATTATAAACCCACAAAAACCAGAAATCCAAGAAAACCAAAGCCTGTTTTACCAAGTTTAGCGTATGCAATTCAAAGTTAAAGGAGAACTCTCATAAAAAGTGAGGTATTCGCTTGAGGCTAGCAGATTAAATTAACAATATTTCTCTCTCCCTATTGCTGCTTTTTAAAATGTCCATAAGCCTGTTTTCATTTTGCATGCTCCTCAGGAAAAGACTGCTAGGAGTAAGTGCTTTTAAATCACACGGTGTGGTGCGGCGCTGCACTCTAGAGTGTTGCAGCTTCCTCCCTGGCATGGGATTTGTTTGTGAGGCTCCTACGTGACCTCTGCCTCAGTGTGACTGTCTCATCTCCCCCCCAAAATTATGTAGAGTTTAGTATGATGGAGCTTAGCAAGATCTTAAGATATATTTGAGAACGTCCTATGGAAGAAAAACATTTAGGGTAGCTTACACTGCAGCACCCACCACTAGACAACTGCATTAATGCCCTGTTTTTTCATATTTTAGAAATACAGCATCCAGTCCTCCTGATGACACAGAAAAATGCTGGAGTGGGACTTTCCACACGCCACCTTTTGAATCCCAGGAGTTAAATTAGAAATAGCAGCAGCTGCAATTTTTCATTTAAAAAAGCACCCAGGACAAGTGAAGGTTTAGGGGCCAAGTGCGTGGCTGGGGCTGACAGCACTGGCTACTCAGAGTCTAGATCAGAAGTAGCTGACAGTAAGATTTATTAACCTACCGGCTGGCCTCTATATCTACTTCTTAAATTTTCTTCTGGATATCCACAACAGTGGGGGAGCTGCAAGGCAGTGGAAGGGTTGGAGACCACTGTGCTATCAGAGTACAGTGATCTCTCTCTCACCTTTAAAAATCACCCAGAAGAACACCAGAATAGAAAAATTTTCTTATCTGTGTTTCATAGTACTCCGTAAATTAAAGTAAGTTACACAAAGTTATTATTTCCAACCAAATGCTGTATTACTTTCTACAACGATCAACTTGAGCTTGATTTGGAAACCTCCAGGTTCCATGCAATGAGACATTTCCTCTGTTCTACTTTTTGAAAACTCTTCTATCAGAAGCCCCTGGATCAGGTAGCCAAAACAAGACCAAAATGCCTTCTCCACCTGCCTTTATTAGTAAATTATTTTATAAGTGGAGATCGGCTCTCTTCTTACATCATCTTGAGTTTATGTGCCTCGGACTTCAACTATTTGTAGACATTTGTGTTTCTCAATGATCAGATATCTTAAAGGAATGTGAGGCATAATATGGTCACATCTCCTGGAAGGAGATGCTCTCATTATTTTCCTCAAGTCACAGGTCAAAAAACCTAAAAATTTTACAGCCTGAAATACCATCTATAATGTTTTTCTTCTCTGTTTTGTAGAGCTCATCTGCCACCTTTTGTGGACTTTCACTGTACATAAAACTTAGGTATATTTTCATAAAACCTTGCACTTGTAAATGCAACTAACAATTGCAGTAACATTTAAAAGTTTTATGTTTTTTTAAGAAATGTATCAAGTGTATTATTCTTGTATTCCAAAATGCCAGGAGTGTGCATGCCCATCTGTGTGAGCGCAGACAGAGGCCACAGCTAGACAGCATTCATACTGCCATACAGCTGTCAAAATATTAAAATGTGTTTTTTTCACTTTTTAAGTGATTTGACGGAAAAGCAGGAACACTTCCTAAATAATCTATTTGTTTAGCGTGACAACCTCTGACTTGGAGTCTGCAGAACTGAAAGCCAAGCAAATCTGCATATGCAAGGATGCAATTTCCCCAGTGTTTTTACAACGCTGCAGATGAGAAATGGTTTCTCTCTAGCTGTGATGGATGCGCGGTGCTCAGCTCTGTCTCACTTGCTAATTCCATTAAGAAGAAAGGAAAGCCTGGTTCACAAAGACAGAGCAAAACTGCATATCCCATAGCTAATCTCTGGGGCTTCATTATTCTTCACCAGTTTAGGAAATAGCTGACATGGTAGCAGACACAAAATTTAATTTTAAGGGGCAATGTCAAGTGGTTTACACTCAAAAGTTAACCTACTTCGAAAATGTCATAATCTGAAGAAGGAATTCAGTCTGGTGTCCTCGTGTTTTATTCCTGGTTGGGGGAAAAGTCACCCTACAGGAATCAAGAGCTGTTGTTCTGATTCCTGGCCACTCTCCCAGCCTGTCACAGACAATGAAGATGATCGTGACCAAATTTGGGGAGCTCTGGATTGAGCCTATGAAGAAAGAGATGCATCGCACCACACTGTTTCTCAGATGTGCTGGACCAGTGCACTGCGGCCAGTTCTCCACATTGTCTTTGACGGGCGTGGTTTGTTCTCCCATTCCAAGGGATTAGAAGTTAACAATGTAGAGTGGTGAGTTTTGGTAAAGTACTTGGGTAGTTTTCTTTCCTTGGACATAAATATTATGTTGCTTTTATTTTGGAGTCCAAGACTCTTGGGCTTTCAAAAGAGACTCTTTGAAGAGTCTTACTTATTCTTGGAGTGGGGAATCTGTGGTGGCTCCCATGGCCTTCATCCCACAGCCCTGGCCCAGCCAAGGGAAGACGATGTGTTGACACAGATGAATTTTGCCCTTTTTGGTGGAGTGTTCAGTTTGCTTGGGCAACACAGCCATCTGCCGGCTTACTCACCCGAGCACCTCCGGCAGTGCCAGGAAGGCTCTAGTGCCAGAAAGCGGTCTGAAAAAGATCCAAGACTGTCACGTAGATTTGAAATCCCATGGGAAACCAGGAAGAAGAGCAGGGAACAGAGCAATCACGAGCAGATGAGCAGCATTTTGTGCTTGTTAGCATTTCCCGGGCACAGCAATAGCATCAGCAAGAGGGGACACAGCACTGCCTGCAAGAGAGTCCCTGGACTAGTAGCCAAGACAACCTGAAGGCACCACCTGAGGCTGCTGCCAAGAGGGAATTTACTGCTGTTGAGGAACCCAAAAATATGGCTCAAACTGACTATTTGTGACTTCACATTTTTCACCAAAGGAGATTATTTGGGCTGAAAATGCCTTCTTCCCCTTTCCATCAGCTTTGCTGTACTGCTGACGTTCAGCTGCTGAGATTGATCTAAGGGAGGTTTGTCTGGTCTGGAAGATGATATTACTGAATAGGTCTATCAAATTTGTCAGTGTCGTTGCTGACAATTTTCATGAATATATAACACTGAAATATGGCTCATCCATATTGACTTATTCTTTATAGTGCCTAAAATGGCTTGAAAAAAATCTCCGTAATTTGATAATGAGAAAGGATAAAATCAGTTAGGGGGATAATTGCTAATATCCAGATCTTAAGAAGAACATATAAATATTGAAGAATAAAAATAAATAGGCAAATTAATAACCAAGATGAAAACTCTTTCATTGCCTAGCCTCTGAATGCAAAAATGCCACCAAAGCAGCCAACTTCTTTATGCCTATAATGGGGAAATTCAAGAAAACATCAATCACAGGACTTTCAGCTCAGACACTACATTCCAAAACATACATAACACTTAAAATGTTTAGAAATGCTCCTTCATGGAAATTGCAAGATAAAGTGCATTTTTATTGGATTTGAGGCTAAAGTCCCACCCATTCATTTATTGACTAAAACCAAATCTTATTTCACAAGCTTGATCAACATCAAAAACCTGCCATTTGTTGAAATAAGTGAAAATCCCCCCAAGTCTGATAAATACCTCGAGGTTTCAGAAAAATGAGAGGCCAGAATTGCACAGAGAGACACAAACACACATGTACAGACACTGTACTGAGATGTACTGCACATGCAGCCATGGCAAGAGTAGACTTGTGAACCTGGGGAAGTGGATGTCATCAGAGAAGGGCCACCTATGGCTCACTCCTGCTTTGCTGAGAAAGGTGACACTGCTTTTTGGGTGTCTCTGACATTAGTCAGGCATTTATAATACTAGAGTAAATCTTGCCTGTGTAAACTAAGAGCCCTTAAAAAACGAGACAATGCAAACTTAATGCAAAGATTTACATTCCAAAGGAAAAAGTACTCTCGGTTTTGCAAACCGAAAGATTTGTGTATTATTTGCAAGGATCAACAGGCTTGAAAGAACAGGAGGGAGCAAAGACATTGACTGAACGGACAGTTTGAATAGTTCAATATGAAAAAAATCAGCTGGGTGTTGGGACTTGTGTTTGTTTGCAAAGCCACTGCCTTCCTGGGACCCCGCATTGAGTGTACAGGGGTGGTTGTGGAAAAACCCACACTGCTCAGCTACCACAATCTCTGCAAAGAACATTTGGCACTGCTGCATTAGCATAATTGACAACATCAGTTATGCCCACTGCTATTTTCTCCCCTGGGAAAGTCAGTCCACACAAGTCAGTGTTTTTAAAAGCATGTAGTGCTCACAATCTCGGTGATTTTTAGTGCCATTCAATGGTAGTGAACAAAGGCATTCTCCGGAAAGGTGCAGGCTTGAGGTTATTTCTTCAGAGGCACAACGGCTGAGGAACTGGTGCTTTTTCACACAAAGCTCCCCACAGTCAGGGCAGCATTTCCCTTCTAAGGAGATATGAAGGTGGGGAAAAAGTAGCACATACCACATTCCTATAATAGCCTGAATCAAACATTTCTGCACTCGAAAGAACACCAGGATGACATGGAGCCTGGCAAACGCTGAAGTCTGGATGTCCATTAAGCCTCAGTTTTATACTGCTCTCTTCCCCTTCACCAGCTATTTCAGAAAGGCTAGAGTTGCTACAGCTTTTTGATACAGCAGTCCCTTTCTCCTAGGGTCTCCCAGCAGCATTATGCTACAAACATCTGGGGACGCTGGAGGCATGTGGATTGCCTTGCATGAACTTTCAACTTTCAATCTACATGCTGTCACCATATATAAAAATGGAAAAATAAAGCAAAAATAGTAGTCAGATGTGCTAAAAGAAGATGCATAATCAGCTGGTGTAAGCAACTGTGGTTCAGGTTATATCAATGGATGGCAGCCGCCGACACCCACCCAGACTACACAGTCGCTGCCCTCGAGGAGCCCACCGGGGCCTGATCTACACTAAAAGCCTAGAGGAGCTGCTTGCTAAGGTACAACGATGGTGCCTCTCAGTTCCAAACAGGTACTTACTGTACCCAGCTGCTTATTCAGGATGTCTCCATCCCTCCTGTGGCTCCAGGGGACTGAGGTGCCCTTACACAGGCCTCCATTACCTCTCACTGGACCGTCTGTTCCCACACTCATAGAACCATAGAATTGTCTAGGTTGGAAGGGACTTTTAAGATCATCTAGTTCAACCCTCAACCTAACTCTGATAAAAAACAACTCATCACTACACCATGTCACTAAGCACTCCTTCTGACCTCTCGGCCCTGCGAAACCTATAGACCCACTCCTACGTGCCGTGGCTCTGCCCTCCTCCCTGCCCAGTAACCCAGTTTCCTCCTCTGTTTTTTGCTCAGCTCTTAACCCCTGACAATGCCTTGCTGCAATCAATTTTCTTCTATCCCCCATCTCTCCTCTCAAGCGTGGGCTGAAATATCATCTCTCTCCTAAGCGAGAGCTGTTCTCTACCTCCTGCTCACTTGAGCTGAAGGTGCCTTCTGTGTGTCTCTTTCTTTGTGACCCATGACGTGGTTTTCTCTTGTCATCACTGTGATCTCCTCCTCCTCCCTAATCTTCAAGCTGCCTTTCCTCCCTTTCTGTTACAACCCAATTGCTTCATGCTTAAATGTGTTGTCTCCTCTCTAGGTGATGTGGGTCATTGCCATCCCAAAGCTAAACCGTCGGACAGTAGCAGAGTAGGACAGGTTGCACAACATTTAAAAAGGGGCTGGAGGCCTTTGTCTTGACGTGGGGACAGCACTCTCGGTTCTCCAGCAAGAAAGAAAAAGCTTTTAACAAAACAGGATTACTTGCCCTTATTTCTAACTCTAACTTGAAATAAATCATTTTGGCCTACTTGGCGGTATCTCCTGTATATCACAGGATACAGTCTCAGCCCTTCCAGTCTTTTAAGAAAACTGACTGCTGCCTTCCAGGAAATAGCTGAGAGTAACCAAGGGTTTGGGGGAGTGAAAACTTTCCTCTCTTTGCATGACTCTTCACACATGGAAGGGCTCCTTGGCAGCAGGAAATATCTGGACCATGGCTCATCTTTGATCTTTTGGAAATAAATCCCAGCATTCTCGTTCCACAGAAATTTCTGCCCCCACTGCCTCGTGCTGCAGCAACACCTGACACCTAGCACTCCTCTGCCTCACTGAGCCATCATTTATTCATAGCTCCATGTTTTAATCATCACGCACCATTTTTAAGTAGGAACAGAACAATCATTTTGAACAGCTGGGTACCCTATTAGCACAGGGATGGTGTGCACAAAGCACCCTCACAAGAGATGACCAGCCGAATCAACTAATGCTGGGGGGACTGTCCTGGTAAGAAACACTAAGACCTGTGAAACCATCAGCTAGATTTCACCAAAGCCACGCAGCAAGCTGCTAAAGTAAACCCAGTGATCTGCACCTACTCTCTCTAAATACCTTGTGTCAAACCACAAAAATATCACAAACCTGAGCAACGAACGCATCACCTGACCCATTTTCACAACACCTCCCCAAAGGCTTGAATTCTCAGCATGAGCTGTGAATATCTGCATGCACGTGTGCGCGCACACACTCATTCAATTTCTAAATCAATCCTCCCAGGCAAAGGGTGTAAAAAATGTCTCCCAGACCTCGCTAGTATTTACATGTTTTTAATTTCAAATGCTATATAAGGCTATTTAGCCATTATATTTTACTGTAGCTTCTAAATAAATTAAAGCCATTTATCACTTATGAAACATATCTTAAGAACCTTATTAACTTCATAGTCCAACACAGACAGGTAATATTATCTATTACGGCAACATTTTGTGGTATCGCAGCTCTGTATTTTCTCTTTCTTAAATCTGTACATCATGATGAAAATATGCATAAGCATAATACTAGATTCAGTAATTTTCAATAATGTCTGCTAATCCTGGGAAATAGTTTACAACATTTGTTTCCACTGTCAGAATAGGAGTTTTACGGCCAGAATATCTGTACGTTGATAAAAATGCAAAAAGCCCATTTGTTAAGAAGGAAGTTATTTTCTAGCAAAAGAAAGAGTAACGCAAAGGCAGTGTTTTCTTAAAGTAAACCAACAAAACCATACAAGAAGATGAGGACACCTCAGCTCAGCAAACAGAGGAGAGAAGAGACTTACACAGTTCCTGGGAATTGTGATTCTCACAGAAAAGGAACCGTACCTGCATAATCTGTTCTTGCGTAATGCCCATCTTCTGATTTTGTAGTTGTTGTAGTATTATCTGTGTGAAAAGAAATATGTTGAATTGGCTGAGGAGTCTGTACTTGATACAGACTATGCTCCAGCCACCTGTGCCCAGGCAAAGGCAGCTTCACTTGCACGAACAGCATTGCTGCTGGCTGCAAGGCTCCCCTGGTGAAAACAGCAGGATCGGGCTTTTTGGAAGGAAACATGAAACATCTTCCATTAAGAAAATAGATTTTTTTTCCTAACAATATGTGACAACAGATTGCAGCTGGGATAAATGTATCAGTGTGAAGCAGGAGTTGTCATTTCTGCTCTATCTGAAGTAACTGGGGAGTTTTAATAAGTACCTTGAAATGAATTGCCATGTAAGATGGTTACCTTTAAAGAGATAGGAATAAACTAGACTATGTTTATTACACCTGTATAGTATGGCTTTGTAAGTAGATGTACTGAGTATTTATAGGTCAGAAGCTAGGGGAAATAAGCTACTTCGAGTCTGAGCCTCAGCAGACACTTTATTTACGGAAGCTATTTAAAGGTAAATTTCCTTCATTTTTATTTTAGAACAAAATAGAGTTTTAAAAGTCAAAACAAGGGCTACAGGTGATGTAGTAGCCCATGAGCTGGGCACAGCGAACCATGGCATTCCTGGAGAAACACTGCAAGTCTTGAGCTGCTATTGGCAAAATTTCCTTCCAGGCACGTTTGGCATCTTGTAGGCCCACTGCAGGTCACAAGAGAAACAAGCACCAACACCACCTCTGGGAGCAAAACTGAGATTTCTTTGTGCTTCTCCAGTTAAGGGAGAAATGGAAGATCTGTCCTGGGTGACAAAACTTATGTGAGGTGTTCTAATGCTGTCCTGCTCCAGCTACTACCGAGAGGGAAGAGCTGCTGCAGGCAAAATTCAGGTGCCTGATTTTGAAACCAGTGCAGGGCTGGACAGTCCCCAGCCACTGTGGGCAGGGTGTGGGAAGGGTTACACACACCATGCTTGGCATCTGTCCCTCCTGCAGCCTGTGCCCCACAATATAAATTGCAAGAGTCTAATGGAAAAGTAAGACGTGCCAAATAAGAAGCCAGCCCTGGTTCTTTTTTTTTTTTTTTCTGAACAAAAATTGAAAACATTCTTTGAAATGAGTTTTGTTATGAGTTACCTTGACATCGACCCAAAGACATGACTTCAATTTTCTCCTGTTTCTGGCATGATGCCTCTTTGATTTGACATGCATTATCATAAGATTTCCCATCGGAAGCACAAAGAGGATTGAAGTTGGTTTGAGAACAGTCAATGTTGCACACACACCTGAAAAGATAAAGAAAGAGAAAAAAGAAGAGGGTACTATGAGAAAGTTTCTTCATGACATCATAAATACATTTAGAAACAAAAGTGTTTGTATTTTCCTGACTGCACAATGCAAATCAAAAGAATCAAAGTGGAAAGTTCTGTCAAGAGGTCATTTGTATTTCTGAATGGAAATGAAATGCAGGGAGAGGGAAGAGACACAGAAAAGAAAAGCAAGCTAAAGGAAAGATAAAAAAGAGTGTTATACATGGAAAACTATGCCACTGCATTACCACTTGTAATTTATTGTAAACCGAACACCAAAGCAGATATGCAGATAATTCATCCTCTTGTGCCCTCTTGCAATTAAAGCACCCCTAAAATTCACCTCTGTTGAGATGCTGTTCATTGTATGTATCACTGTATAAATGTGTCTTTATATTGATTTCTGATTTAATACTGGTAAGAATTACAGCACCTATAGGCACTCTGATGATAATAAAAGATGTGATACTGAAGCATCATCTCATCCTACTGGGATAAAACCACCTGCCAAGACTGACACTGATGCTTGCAATGAGATCATTCTCTCTGTGCCTAAGGGGGGTAAGATCTCTCCCGGCTCCTGGACATAGTGGGCCTACCCAGTATTAAAACCAGAGGAATGTTGTTTTTAGGAGAGACTTCATGTAGAAACATTTTCTGAAGCATATGAGTAACTCAGCAACCAAAAAGCCTTACGCAGGTGTCACCCAGGAAGGTCAGTGTCCAGTTCTGACCTGGCAATGTGCGCTGTGTGGGGAGAAGGATCCTGTAGCTGAGAGCAGAGTGCCCCATCTGCTCTGGATGGGCAGCAGTGGCCCCATCCTCAAGGATCTAACTTCTTCAGTGGCTGGTGTGCACCTCCAGAGCCACAACAACATTGCTCATGAGTTCCTGGGTTGCCCAGAGACATGAACTGAAAGCATAGCCCTGGATTCACTTCAAAAACCAGGTCTAGATCTCAAATAACACACTAACATAGACACATCCTGACCCCAGCAAGCCTTATCACTGCTTATAAGGTGAAGAAACCTAATTACTTCCACCATGAGCAGGTTACAGTCTTTTCTTCTTTGGGTTTCTATTTCATTATCATTAGTGATGTCATACACCCTTGGGCACTGCCAAGGGAAAGGTATGCCATCCCCTGACTGTGCCATTAACAGACAGCTCAGTCTCAGCAATACATGCATTAACACCATCATGATCCTGCTTGGGGACAAAGGCGGAGGTCTAACCTGGCAGCTGCTTCAGCTCTTCTGAGCACGTAATTGTGCACATGCTGCTATCTAAACTCTTCCTGGCTCCTTCTGACATTTAAGGCAAAGTAATGCGACCGATGTTCTATCTCCAGCCCACTGGTTGTGCTGAACCTCACAGCACCAACTCCACAGCTCTCCCTTCGGAAAGCTAAGTAATGGAAATGTCAGCCTCTAGCCTCGCTGCTTGATTTAAGAAAGTGTTTAAAAGTCAGTTCACCTCCCATTTGCAGCCAGACATCTGGACACCTTCGACCACTAGAAGTGTAGAGGGATATACATAAGATAAAAAACTTTGGTGGAAAGATGAAGCATAGGAAAATAGACAGCACAGGTCAGATTTCTCCGTCACCCGCTTTGGCCTCTGGCCTCTGCAAACGTGCCCAGGGTGATGAAAATCAGTGGAACCAATACTCATCTTCTTTTAGACTTTCTTTACATGGCGTAGGTCTGTTCTCTCCAAATGTTCACATAATACAGAAAACTTTGGCTCAAAAAGAAGCCATAGGTGAAAAGCTGTGATTATAAATTAAATTACATGATTTCATACTTAGTGGAATAAAAGAGTCTGACTCTCTGTGCAACAATTTTCCCACACTGATGAACATATAGAATATAAGAAAAAAAATCCAGCTCATTTCCTAAGAACTTCCTTATCAGAGGAATATGAATGTTCTGCTCCACCAAAATATTATCCATCGTCATTTCTTCCTGCAGCCGTTTTCAACTTCCCACCTTAGTCAAACTCACTTCACTAGGAAACATTTACTGCGCAAGTAATAGTAATTCTTTCCACGTAACTCCATCATTTGCATTTCAGATGGGACACAATCAGCCATATGCTCCTTTTCTGTAATAAACCAGCTCAGAAACAGCTTCACTTCTCTACATTTTGCTACAAAAAATGAGTGTAGGTTAATATATATTATGTCTCAAGTCAAGAGAAAATTAAGCCAACGAGAAAATTAAAACAAAAGGATGCTCTTTAGGGGAAATCTAAGCAACTTTGGATGCAATTTCAATAATGCCCAGGGGACATAAGAACCTATGCTCAGAGTTCGGCACTTAAGAGACATATTTTAAAGGTGTTTAGGTGCTCAAAGACGCATGCAAACACTTTGTGTGGGATTTCTGAAATCTCAGAGACCTATCTCCCACTGATTTCAAAGACCATTTCAGAGCCCATTAGGCATTTATTTGCATCTTTTGATACCTTCTAAAAAACAAAGTTCCAAAACGACTTTTCTGACCTCTTTCAGTGAAAGTGAGAACCAAGATTTTTCTCAGCTCCATTCTAAAGCCTTAATTGTGAGACCCGTCTTTATTTCCAGGCAATATCTTTGTAGCCGCACGCTGCATAACGAGGATGTACCACACAAGTGCCATGAGCTACGCGCTGCTTGTGCTGATGTCAGGTTGCTGGTGTGTGAGGAGAGCAGAAAGGGACAATCTCTGGGTGACACTATATCCCCAAGTCTTATAGGGTCTGCTGTGTGAAGCCTGATTTTCAGGGTAGACTAGGCAGGCCGTAAAAAACCACTACAATAAACTTGCCATGCCCAGCTCCTTGCTGCAGGGATCTGTGCATCATCCACTCCTTGCACAGTTTTTAGAGGACAGCTTCCAGCTTGCATCTGCAGTTTCTTACTGCTTTTCCACTTACATACTCAAATCCTACTTTAAGGCTGCACAATTAAGTCAACATCAAATATATGTCCGGAAATGCTAAAGGTAGGATTGCATCAGGAAGATTAATGTGGCTGGGCTGCTGACTCTGTTTAATTTATAGTGCTCAACTTATCAGGGAAAATGACAGTATATTCAAAAACATTTTCTTAAACTAGAGGAACAAGTAGTCTGCCATTTCAACCATGGCCCTGTAAGTCCAGAGGAGTAAATTACAGAGAAAAAGGTGGGGCATTTATTCCAAACATGCATGCCCAGGCACCTGGCCACTGAACATACATCATCTTTAAGCAGTGATACAATAAATACAAAATGAATGTCACTTAAGGTATTTGATTGAATGAAATCTTACAGCCACAGTTAAAGATGCCTTCACTTCTTAAAGCATTATAAAATGCAGAATCAAATTGTGACCGTCCCCCTTTGGCTCCCAGGGTGTACATTAGGTGAGAGTCTTAACAGTGTTCAAGATTTCAGATATTGTGGGGGGGACACAGGAATCCCCTACCCCAAAGAGAGCCTTGCCCCAGCACTTCTTGTGCCCAGAAACTCCATCCTGCTCCTAGCTAGCACCCAGAGCTGGTGCTTCCCCTCTCCCACTCAACCTGCAGCCTGGATCTGCCCCATCACCTTCTTGTTCTTTCACAAGTGACAGAATCAGAGTGGCCTCACCTCTTTTGGGGACTGGTCGTACCAGTCCTGGGGTCCCCTCAGGTCTCCCTGTCTGTGTGGGGCTGGAAACACACATCCCACTGCTGCAGGGCTGGCCAGCCTGCAGCTTCTCAGCCCCTGAGGCACTTCAGTGTGCCTCTAATTCTAAGTAATTTGATCATTTCACCATTTTATCATCCCAGCTATGACTGATGATTATAGTTATATCAATAAATCTATTCTGTTTCTATGTTCCTAAGCGTAGCGCTGAAGAAAGCTTGGCAATATAAAGGCTGACTGAGCTTTCCTTGGGCTCAAGAAGCTGTGAGAAGGTCAATGAGGTCTTCCAGGGGGTCACAGGATGAAACTGTACCCAAGAGCATACACAAAATACATGTGTAAGGCTTAACTATGCCTTCTGCACTCAGAAAAGCAGCTTTAAAAGCATTTGTGAGGAAAGAGTGCTTCCAAGATGTCAGCCGATATCCTGCAGCTCCCCAGAGAAAGGCAGAAATACTGAATGCTGTCCCAAAGGCCCATTGCATCTTTCAAGTAATGCTAATTGATTAAAATCTGGGCTGTCACTGTAAACAACCATTAAACAAGGCTCACTTTCTTATGTCTACTCTTCCAGGTCATTACGATAGTCTCTGATGAATTCAATTTCTTTTATATACTTTATTTTATTCCATTTCATTTCATATGATGAAAATCTTGAAAGGAGCTGAATATCCAGCGATCCACTTCATTATTTTGCTGATCATGAAAGCAAAAAAATGAAAACAAACTAGAAAGACTCTCCAACAGGCAAACCTGGGCTGGATTTTGGGCTAACTCCCCCAGGCACATCCTAAAGCACAGCCTGGTGACATTGCTGGACCCTCTGATGAAAATAGCACATCAAGGCAGAACTGGAAGGTCCCTGCAGGCAGAGGCGGTATTAGCTAACACGCTGGAGAAGCCCACGGGGCTGCCAGTGGGAGGGCTGGCACTGCTGAACTAAGCCTGTGACAGGTAAGATGCTGACAGGCACCTCTCCTTGTCCCTCATTCCTGACTTGTGGGGTGCACTTCTGTCAAGGCAGCACCTTCAGTAAATGTACTAAAACAGCACAGGGGGACCCATGTGCGTGTTTGAAGTGGCTGTCACGATTTCACCTGCGCAATATGCCTCTCTCCTTCCCAGAGAAATGAGAGGAGAGTGTAGAAGTAGACAAGGAGTTATCTCCTGTACCGATCTTGGCCATGAAAAAAATGCTGCCCAGACCTCCGAGAGGTCTGTGTCCTAGCAGTGGTAGCAATGTGCTGTACCAGGCTACTTGGCCAAGTTGGAGCAGCCAACTTGGCTTTCTGTTGAATTAGTCTCTGTAAAAATTAATGGGGTCAATAAACCAGACCCGGGTGAATACACTGGTGAGCACACAGGCTCCCAACTCCCCACTCTTCTGCAAATAACATATGGTGTTATTTTCTGAGCACAGAGAGTATCTTTGCCTGCAGAGAGCATCCCACTGAAGAGAGGATTCACTGCTATGAAGGACTGTCCCTGGAGGGAGGAACTGCGTTTTAAGGAGTCGTCTCAATAAAATGAGAGAATGGTTCTTTGCCCATGAAGTGTAGGGGAATGATATAATTGTATTTCCTTCATTCATGAATAAACTATAATCATTAGTGACACAGTGATGATAAAAAGAACCCCCCTTCATACTTTATCTTTACTCCTAAGACAACTATTCAGTCTTTGTTTTCAGCGATGTATTATTGAAAAATAATTTATAAAAAATTACTACGCAATATCTGCATGTAGCATGAGGAAGGTTTCATATGTCGCTCTGATGGAATGAGGAGGATAAATAACACAATGCTTCTAAAAGAGCGGTTTTACTGGGAACAGATGCAAGCACATTTTCATCAGAGCGAGATGGCAATGGCAGTTCCTCCCAATTCAACATCTTTTAATTAGTCCTCTGCAGTTTGGAAACCTGAGAGCATTGTTGGTACTACCTCTGTTTATTAAAGATGCATATTCAGACTCTGCTGGCCATGGGTCATTTGCTTTTGGAACCAGAGCAACAGAAAATTGTGTCTGAGATATCTGCAAAAAAGTACTTAATGAAATGACTAACGTCTTCAGCCAAGTGTCTAGTTGATTACAGGGTCCAAACAGCAGAACAGCAATAAATCTGCCACAAAGAGAATTGTCAGTCAAGAAAAAAGGCATAAAACCAAACAGACAGGGAAGCGAGAGCTAAAAATGTGAAAATGCAAATCTAGTGTTATTTTTACTAGTCAGAGCTCTGATACTTGAGAGTATATGCTAATTTGGTCAAGTGTGAGATCCCACCATGTCTCAGTGAGCACTATTTTACAGGGAAAGTGATGTTCCATTCTGCAATCATTTAAAACATGCTGTATATTTTCTCCAGGCCAAAATAAAAAAAAAAACAGGAAAAAAATCAACAACATTTTGCAGAAAAAAGAAAAAAAGGCAGCCCAAAGCCTTCCTTTTGCCATAAAACAGCATAAAAATAAAAACACGGTTGTTGTACATTTATGATATTTCCACCAGAGACACTTCTTATTTTCTTCTCTTTTGACTAGAAAACAGTGATCAGAAAGCCAAATTTCTGGCTGGATGTCAGTGTGGTTCTCTCCAAGCCCCCTGCCCCTCTGAGTAGGGCATTAAATGCCCTTTTAAAGCAAATCTGGCAGTACACACCTGCATAAAGAGCCTGGCAATCAGTCCCAAATGTCTTCTCTATCATTTGGATTCCTGCAAGGTTTTTCTTTCTGGTACACGGGGCATCTTTGTTGACACTACCAGCAGGCAAGTTGAAATGAAACCAGGCTTAACATTACGCCTCAACATCCAAACATGCATTGTACCGCGGTTCAGCCGTGGGTCAGGAGGCTGGTGGGAGCACTCATTCACCCAGGCAGCTTTGGGTACGTTTAATATGTCTCAACACAACGCCAGGCAGAGATACTTGAACTAGCTCTAAGCAGGGAATGGCAAGGTTAATCAGGCTGGGCAGACCTGTGCTCACACATGTCCCCAGCCTCCAGGAGCTCAGGTAGCCTCTTCAGATTCTCCACGCACTGCTGCATTACACCTTGTTAAAGCACACTGCCTGCAATACCCCATTACTGGGGGTATTCCTCTGCTTTACTTTACTCCTCTGCTACCCACCTCGGCACCGCATCAGTCATCCTCAAAGCTGCCCGTGCACACAGGCAGCTAAACTGGATTGCTCCAGGGTGGTGCTTGTGTGCACCTCAACATCAGTCTCAGAAGGACCACATAAATACCAGCTTCTCTGACCCCGAGCCCATTTACAAGCAAACCTTCAAGTTTTACAGTAATCTCATACAACACTACAGCAGTGATGACTTGGTATTATTATACCCATTTTAGTAAGGTAAATTTTAGTGTGGAGTCTGGGCACTCTCCATACAGAGTCCACAGGGACTTTTGATAGCTTGGCCAAGCTCAGGGATGCTTCAGCGGGCTGTGGAGCACAGCCCAAGAGCATGGCACTCAGTGATGTCTCCAACCAGAAGACAGCGCTGCCTGGTTTCGCATACAGCTGAACTTCAGGTGCACAGACACACACATATATAAACCGGTATATATAAAACATACTCAGAACGCACACAGGCACACAATTTTTTACACTTCCTATGAATTATACCCTCCAACCTGCCTGTGCTTGCAGGAGATTGAAATCCTATCACAGCACTCTTTAGAACATCATTAAGAGGCTTAAAGAATAGAGACTCTGCATGTCTCCTTCAAAACAAACTTTGCTGTATTTTTGAGGCTGATGCAAAACTTTAGCTGCAATGCAGAACAATAAACAATACATATTTTATAATGGTAGCACAAAAATAGCATGTGATATTTCTTTCCTGGGTCTGCTAGTGCTTCTCTTCTGCTTTAAGATCACAAGAGAAGAAAAAGCACAGCTTATTTTGAGCGCCTTCCATTCAATGCTATTTATTTATTTACCTAATTTATTTTTTCTTTTTGTCCTTTGCAGCCCAGCTTCTGCACTGAGGGCTTTAGCAAGTCTACTTTTCACTGTAGCATCCCTGGGATATTTTACCTATTTTGACTGTTCAAATGTTTATCTTCACCAGGAGTAAAAGGAGAAAAGCTTGATTCCCTCAGGGTGACACAGTGTTTCTGCATGGCATTTCAATAGCATCCTGTTATTCAAACAATTAGAAATCACAGAGACCATGCACAGAATTATCACCATACTGCATAGAGATTTTTATTATTATGTAGTGCATAATGAAAATGATTTGAAGAACCCCAAAGCATCATAACAGAAGGAAGCGCTGAATAATCAGGTGGCTTTTTGGGTTTTTTTTTGACTGCAAGAGACCAAAATATTGTTTACTGGACATATGTCAAGCTAAAATGCACTAAAGTGGTGAATACATTTATTGCTGCCCTTCCTTGCATACCAAATGCACAGAGCCTGTGAGCCTAGCTGGAGCGCAGAGCCAGGAGCTAAAGGCAATTGCTGTACAGCTGCCACGCTGCTGCTGCTGCTTAATAGCAGAGAGTGACTGGTAATGCTTAGAAATATGGATGGATTTTTCAGAGCACAGTTGTTATGACAGCTCATGGAGGTTGTTTCAAAATGGTTTTGCAGACCACTCCCAGAGATACCTCACCTTTTGGTGGTGAGGAGAGCTGCCCAGGCACAGTTCCTTCCCAGAGCCAGACCAGTTCAGTAAGAAGCTGGTCCCATGCTCCACCAGTTTTCACGGTTTCATCCTGGAAACTGCAGCTCATGAAAAGCACTTTAATCTGCTGTGCAAGACACTGAAACTTGATTCCTAATTCTCTTTTTTCTTTTTTTTCCCCATACCTTTCTTTACTAACTTTTTGACAAAAAACATCACAAACTCCACCTTTGCTTTCCTCTTACAATTCAAAGCATCAATTAGTATATGACCTTCATCTGGCTTCCCAATGCCTGTAGCACCCTCAACAGAACATTGAACTGCATGCTAAAACCTTTATGTTAAAATAAATGTCTCATTTTATTTATTGTTTTAAATATCATTCCTATTTAAAAGGAACTAATTGGTGTAAAGCAGTCCTTGCTAGACTGGATGCTTTAAACACAAACAGAGAAGCCGGAGTATTACAAGGGTGACGACTGAGTTTGAAGAGAGATGGAAAAATCCTCACACTGGCTGTCTGACTAGAGAAGAAAATTCTAATTCTTTTCACATGCCAGTTCAAGCATCTGCAGGTATCTAACGTGTGAAGTTTATTTAAAGCACATAGAATAAAATAAATGCCTTTTTATGGTTTGCCTACACTCAGTGTCCTTCACGTCTCTATAGTCTGTGTCAAAACAAAGCTTTGCTGACTGTTTCTCTCCCTCTGTAAACATTTGAGTCTGTCCTTCACAAATGTTTTATCGCTGTGTGCCTCAGACTGCTGATATTGTTCGCTCCTATCTTGAAGCCAGCAGAATAACGAAAATTGTTCCCACGAATCTCAGCATTTCACTTTGGCTTGCAACAGCCAGAGGGAATATTGCAATGTCTGGTGGGAAGCATGGGACACCATCTAGCTGCGGGTCCTGGCATGGACCTTGCCATGCAGCAAGCCGTGGTCTGCTCACAAAGAACTGTGGCACCAGCTGGGATGGGACCAACAGCAAATTTCTGGGAACAGCTTTGTTAACACCATCAGAAGTTACCTCTGAAAGCAGACTCTGATTTACCATCTAGAGTAAAGGGATGATGGCCTTCTTGCTAGTGGAGACCAGCACGTTTTATGTCCCATCCCATACAGCATGAGCCATTCACTGCTGCTGGTGAAGGCAAGGCTTAGGAGCAAACTTCCTGAAACTACTAAAAAGAAAACCATGGTAAAGAATTCCTCCTTGTAAAGACTCTCTCCACATGTGCAAAATCAGACTGACTCTCACCATAAACTGCTCTGCATCCTCAAACACGTGTGCCTCCTGCTTCCAAGAAGACAGACCTGCCTGAGGCAGCACCATCTGAACTGGCTGCATAACCCAGGCTATCCTGCTTGGTAGGCTGACTTAAATTATAAAACAGAGTCCAGTCTAGGTATTTAATGAATTTTTAGGAGGATACTCTAGGCTTTCCCTCAGGCTTTGTTTGCACATCATGCACAGATAGAAATAAAGCAAGATAACCTCATGTCAGTCCACACAGTGATGAAATGAGATCTTGGCCACAGGTATGAGACTGGGACCAATGCAACCCCAAGCAAATCACTGCACATGCAAGAAGTAGAGAGCAACAATAACCCTCTTTTTTCGTCAGAGCATTCAGGTCTGCAGGTGAAAGCTACTGTACTTTACTGGCTGGGGATGCTGCCTCTTCTTTTGCTGTCTCATGATGACCACAGCTGCTGATTGCCTTGGGGAGCAAGCCCCAGGGGAATGTACTGCTGCCAGGGAAAGGAAGATGAACGAACAAATGAAATGTGCTGTCTCAGGATCACGTCCTCGTCAGAAAACTAACAAGATGAGAGTAACCTTTCCAGGTCTGGGACACAGATCCCAAACACTTGCAGCTCCCAAAAGGGATGCACCTCAAGCACTGCACCATGACCAGGATGGGTGTCCCTGGGACACTTGTGCTCCTCTGCCTTGGAGAGCACAAAACAGGCAGGCTGAGAGACAGCAATTAAATCTGTATGTCTAGGCACATCTCACACAGGCTTTTAGCTGTGACTTGCACATGGGAAAGGACCAGGGCAGGAGGTGGGTGCTGTGGGGAAGGGAGCCCTGCTACCCTGCAGGGGCTGTGAGGGGTGAGGTCAGCTCTGCGCATCATCTCCTATTGAGTTTTCTGCAGGCTCATATTTAATACATGGAATATATTTTTAATGGCTGAGACATGTGAACAAATCGTGGCCTTGATGTTCCAACATGGGTGTGTGAAGGAGCCTCCGACCTTCTGCAATGAATACAGTTTTAATTTAATAGTTAACATAAAGTAGGATGGAAGAGATGAAGCATTCTATTAAGACATTTGATAATAAATTGGAAAGTGCTTTCCCAGTGCTTTACATAGTTATTCTCTCTGCTGATCTATTTAGCCAACACATGTAATTCTGAGCTACAAAGTTGTGTTCCTGCTTTCATAAACATACTTACATAAAACTCAATAACAACACAGTCTATTTATTGCTAAAATGCTGGTAGGAAATTGGAAAAGGTATAAATACAATTCATTGCTGGTGATCTCCTGCCCCCTGAAGGCACTGTAAGGCTCCAAATCTTGCTCAGTTCACAGCATCATAAAACCGAAGCAATAAATGTCACTCCTTTCTTGATTGTGCATTAGGCCAATTGGCTTTTTATTGCAACTAAATAGGCCGTCATGAAGGCACCGCTCAGTTTACTACTAGGGTATGACTTTGGCTAAATGGGGGGCCAGGAAGGGAGGAAAGCTTATTTTTAAATAACAAAGACGGGAAAATGGAGAAAAGGTGCAAAAGCACATTGCTCTCCAAGGTCTCTGCACTTGCTCTTTCATGCTGTAATGCCCTGATGTACGCAGACGATGATGTGTCAATGTACATTAATATTTGATGTGCATTATCATATTATCCCTTATGTGCACTTTCACAACCTGGTGAGCCCAGGCTTTCCCAGCCACGGGGTTACAAAACCAAGTGGTGGCTTCACCTTGGAGCACCCGCACACAGCTCTGCCCTTGCAGAGCCAGAAGGGATCCTTTTGTGCATCTCCCACAAAGTGGCAGGAGCTGGGCACGATCTTTGCAACACTCTGTATTACAGAAAGAGTACAAAACAGACTGCCAAAACCACTCCTTCAAATGCAAATAAAGGTGTGTGCTCAGAAAGCTGCTACATGCTTCTTACCTAGGACTGGCACCTGCAGTCACAGCTGGTGGCAGAGGAGTAAGAAACCAAAATCCTGGGTTCCTTTGCTCCCCTGTTAAACTGGGCACATAAAATGGTTGCTCTCTGCCATGCTGTCATGCTTGCATGTTGATCCGTGCGTGGAAAATCCCTGCAAATAGAGAGGGATGCTGTGGCTGTCTCACACCATGCCCAGCCTCGCAGGTGCACCGTTGTAACACGCACAGACTGGCGCCAGCACAGTCCGCAGCCGCAGCCTCGACGCCAGCCGAGCATCCCCACACATCCTCCAGCTGTCCCTGCATGTAAATGTTTAATTCACTTGCTGGGTGTGCCGTTTCAGCCTCCAAGCCAGGCAGATGGAAGGCAGGTGAGGAGGACCTCCTTGCCACCTTCAGATAGCGTCCCAAAAACCCTCCCAAGCCCCTGGGTGTGGGCAGTTGCTGTGGCTCCTCCTCACTCTCCAGTAAACAGGAAAATGGATGAGTTGCAAGTTCTAGGTTTTCCCCCTGCTTCCACAATCCTCTGTCCTTTCCCAGTCCATGCCTCCAGAAAAGCTGCCATGACCACCCACTTCGCTATGCCTCTGTGCCTCCTGTCCACAAAACACGTGCTGACCGTAAGGGTAGGCATCTTAGCCATGGAAACCTAACAGGAAAATTTGGCTATATTGAGCCCCACTTTTAAAATTATTGAAGCTTTTATTCAAATTCTAATACCAACAGACTAATGATTGTGATGACAAATGACAGCTTGATGTATCTTATAGGCCTCCCTCCCCTTAAATTTCAGAACTTGTGTCTTGTTCCTACAGGAGTATGACACCATGAAATCCCCCCAAGAAGTTATTTTTGACTTTCCACAAATCAGTATTTTCTCTAAAGCAACTGAAGCACTTGGTAAGCCAAATTCTGCTTTTGTCATCACAATTTTCAAGTTATCCCTTTGCACTCTGTGAACAACTCTGCATTTACACTTGAACAATCTCTTCTATCTGCCAGCAAAAGGCTCCACTGGCTACTGAGAAGTTACTCCATGGTGATGAGTACTGGCTCTCTACTGGGAGAGAACTTTTGTTTCACTCAAGTAAGTGAAAAAACTTTCATTGACTTCCAAAAGCTGGAAGTTCACCCTCTGAAACCGAAAACTTAGTTTGGATCAGCATCTGAAAAGAGGAGCACAAGGAAAAAAAATCTATAAGCTTTATGACTGCGTAGGGCATTAGCCCGTGAACACACAGCAAGTTTTGCTGCAATTGCAAAAGATAAAAAAATGTCTTTTTTTATTACAAAACCAAACGTTTGGGATTCTAGTTTTTGGATAAGAGATGTGTATGTCGTATAGGGTCCCTAAAAGACCTGCTTGGGTGGGTAGTACAGATAGAACACAATGTGGGTTTGCATTTATCTGAGAACATTTAGAGTCATGATATATAGACTACATAACAGACTTCCTCGATGTATAGAGAAAATATAGCCAATTTCTTTGTGTAGGCTGAATTATTTACCAGAGTGTTCCAAAGTGTATTGGTAATAAAACACCATGAAGTATAAGTAACTCCAGACAACCTTGGCTTATGTTAAAACCAGTTTTTTTAAAAAAAGAATGTTATTAAGAAAATAAATCCCGAGAATCTGGAAAGGCAGGAGTTTGTCAAATGAACATAAGCCTCTGAAGGAATGTGTTGACTCAATGCATGGAAAGGTCAAATTCTCCAAACCACCACCCAAAGGAGGTTGGGAATCAGTCTCACTTCAAAACTGAACAGGCTCTTTTGGAATAGGATGAAGGATGCAAAGCTAGCAAGGTAATTCCGTGAAACTTATCTGACCGCAAAAAAATTGCTGTTTTTAACTAAAACCAAATAAAATGTATGTAGAGTAAAACATTTCACCAGGTGACCAAATGAGCCATCATTTTTCCAGGCATTAACTTTCTAGCCAAGCACTTTCTAGTATTGCACTCAGTTTAGAAATACAATGTGCTCCTTCCTGCCTCCTGCTCCCCAAAAAGACTCCACCATGAGCTGCTCTTAGAGAAGCATCCTCTGAAGACAAAGATAATTTCCTGTTCCCATATCTTTCCTTGCCCTTTCCGTGGAGTCACTGCTGAGAAAGAGGAAACCCATGTCTTTTTGGCTGGATTTAAGGTCTTTTAGAAGTCAGTGGGGATCTTTCTCTGGCTATGGTTGGACACAAAGTCACTTTTTTAACCTGTAAGAGTTTTAAGTTGAAACTGCCTACTGAAAGAGTTCTGCAGTATCTCAGTAGCTTGCCACTGAGAAACCTGACAGATATGGTGGCATTCACGCAATGCTCACCTGGCAACCTTACGTTCTGAGTCTTACCTGACATCTAGACAATGGTTGTTTATAAGCCTGAAGTTTTCACCTAAGCTGGAACTGCTGCAACTTTGGTCCTGTTTATGTTGTGGTCAGCAATTCAAGCTACAATTTTGTACTTTGCTACTTTTTCCATTTTTGTGCCAGTTCACGTGGCATTTTTTTCCACAGCCCAAATGAAGGAACAAGGCTGGGTTCTCTATTAATCTCTCATGCCCCAGGGAGCAGATCTGGCTGACCAGCCTCCAACCTGGCCCTTTTTCAGTGAAGGCTTAATAATTAAAATATAATGTATAGACAGGTAAGTGACATCTTGCTTTTTCTAACGTTTCTGATGTTTTGCCTTTCACTGCAAACCCATCATTGACCAATTTCCAGTTGCTTAGTTTAGTTTTTTGCTGTATTGCTGACTCAGCCCACTACATGGTATCCCTACAGTTATCTCAACATGATGTCTCAACAGTTACACTGGGAGTTAGCTGCTTTCTTTTTATTTCAAAATCTTTTAAACATTGTACATACCCTAAATGAAACATTAACAGTTAACAGAGAAAGGAAAGCAGCAGAAAACAGCAATATATCTACTATATAATGCACGGGACATTGCCGATGTTAAAGAAGCTCGTTGTTTCTGCATTTGGAACAAGTAAGTCACACATAGTTATTACACACACTGCTGAACACGAAGCAGCCAATACCCGTGTAATGTATGTGAGCTTTCAAACTACCTTTTAGTACTTCATAGTAGTACAGCATCTTATTTGCCAGATGCTCTGGTTGAGAGCAACTGATGGAAGGGGGAAGGGACCAAAAGCTGACTGACTCAATTGTTGTGTGGATTGAGAAGCTGGCAAAATCATTAGTTTCTTTTGTATTTCTTCTTTCTATACTATAATAACGATAAATATTGATTGCTAGGGCAATATTGATTGTAAGGGTCACTGCAGATGGCAGCTGCATGATGTGCACAAATCTCTCCCATGTACAGCGCCACTCATTTGCATGAGAATGCAGCTTCACCATCCTCATGTTTTGCCTTTTAAGAGCATTTACCCAAACTATATATATCAGTGATTAGCAGTGAAATACGAAACAAAAGGACTGAAGCAGTTCATCTTCTCCATACATTGTGTGTGTGTGTGTATGTATGTTTGTCTGTGTGCTATGGGTAAGAGGAGATTATCGTCTCAGCCATGAGGAAAGAAGCACAGGACACAAGGGACCTGCTATAATTATGCTGCAACATCAACATCTCATTTGGGAATAACACCCAGCTGCACAGCACGCCTGAGACCAATGCTCCTTCCTTCACCCACTGACCTAGACACTGAACATGCCAAGCCCCTTCATTCAGTCCTGGATGCCCTCCTCCAAGCTCCCAACTTTGGGTCACTGGGGACACAGTGCCCCCATAGAATGGCTTCAGCATCTTCTACTGAGTTGAACCTGCCCACCTGCCCGGTGGGATCCTCACCCACCTGCGAGAAATGGAAAAGGGCTCTCCTGAGTGGGCCAGGCTTGTGTGCAGGGAGGAAACCTGCCTACTATGAGCACGGTGCCTCTGGCAGAGCACAAACCCCTACGTTCTGGCAAGGAGGAGTCATTGGGGTGTGTGGGACCGTGTTGTGGGAAGCAGCAGTGGTATTTATGCCCCTTTTTACCACTGATGAAAACCCCTGAGTGGCCCATTTCAAGGTTAGGCACCTCCTGCCAAGGATGCTGCTGCTTCTGTCCTCCATCTGCAACCCCCAAGAGGGAGGAAGGGGAAGGCAGAGGAGCAATCTGCAGAGGTGGCCTCCTCACCTCCTTGGACACCGCCAGTCTGCAGGGAAAGCACTCTCTTCTGAGCATGTTATACATCTCTGCGTGTCTGTCATAGCCAGGAAAATGCATTTTATTCTGGGCAATGCTGCACTTTGTGACTGCTGCTGACTGACCTGCTGGTATTGAAATTCAAAGGAAAAGCATGCATATTTAACCCCAATTCATCATTCTGATTTTGATTAACTCTACTACTCAGAGGTTTGCAGGCTTTAATCTTGTTTTAAGAAAACACTCCTGTCCTCTCTTCTCAGCGTTTTCCAACAGGAAATTCAACAGAAGAGTTTTTCCTATTATTTATCTCCTTCCACTTACTTGGACACATCATGGACCTCTGAAATAGCTGCCCAGCATCTACACAAAGCATGGCTCATCCAGTGTAGAGAGTGTTCTTATTTCCTCAGCGGCCCATAAGGAGGAGATTAATACTGGAATCCAGGTTTCTGACGTTGTTATGCACTGACACTAAGCCACTTCAGCAGATGAGCAGGCACTCCATTTGGTGAGTACTATTTATGTACAGTGAGTATTTCATAGATGCTTTTTGGAAGATCTTAGAAATCCACCACTGTTCAGAATGTTACGCTTCATTCTTCATTTCCTTTTAAGTGTATCTCTCGGGGTGTTATGTTGAGTAGCCCTGTCTTACAAAATCAATTATTCCTTAGCCAGCTCAGAAATAAAACCCAAAGTAAGCAACACCAAATGTCTGATTTACCAATAGATTGCAATCCAGTGCTAAAGAGCATAGCCACTGCCCCGCTTTAAATATTCATGAAGCCCACTGGTGCAAAATGCATTAAAGGTGGGAATAATGCCAGTAATACACGATCCTCTTAGTGACAAGAAGCTTTCACATATTAAAGTAGCAAGATGTTAAAGACTTTCAACTGAACAGTCTTTGTTTTTAACCTAGAGAAAGAGATTCACTAATGGAATGCCAAATTGCATTCAGTCTTGTGATATTAGACTGGAGAATAGGATAATAATACATGTGTGCTTTGCCATGCCGCAGAAAACCTGTTATTACAGTGGGTTCTTTTCTGCCTTTTCTTTGTACTTTCCAGAAAATGTTCACACACATATCTTACCCCTTTGAGTAGTCTTCTATATGACAAACCCTCTATCAGAATCCCAGGAGTCTAGCCATTAACAGATTGGTTTTACGCAAATAAGAAGATTTAAAAATAATGGTGACACAGTACAATAGCACAATTTAGCTGAATGACAACTGGCAATGAATAACCAAAAAAAAAAAAAAANACCAGAGACAAGGGACTGCAAAATAACAGACTATGGCAATGCAGAATAATGTTAATTGTCGCTTTAAATCATCAGCAGCCCAACCACATCTGCTATCACACCTGTGCTCTCTTCTCTGATCTACTCTGGCACCCTGGAAATATTAGGCAAACAGCCAGCCTTGCATCTCCAGCTCTCTGTGGTCTGGCTCTGCTACCAGCCTGCATCCCTCTTACCTGGAACGGATCAGGCACTGACCCCGCACCCTCAAACTGTTTCTGACTGACAGGAGACACGGCCAGTGCTGGGCTTGTCACCCTGTAACAACAGGTCCCAGGACTGCTGGGACCCACTGACCCCATTTGGATTTTACAAACCTCATCACTCAGATGAGATAGCTAAAGGAACCCTGCTTACATCTGAAATTTGATCCACATAAAAAGTGACCTAATAATAAACTGAAAATTCTTTTCCCACTTAATCTAAGGACATTTTCTGCACACCGAATCTTGGCAGGGGGAGTGAGGGAATATGTCTATCTGGTGCCAAACATGGAAATTCAATTAATGTACATTTAAAAGAGGGATCTAGGTCCCCCACACATAGCCTGCTTTTATTCTAGAAATAAGAATAACAAAGAGCTAACACCCAGAAGGCTCATTTTTTTAGAAAGACGTTTATCCAAGACTAATCAGGGGGCAGGGACAGGAAAACAGGGCTCTGTTACGGCATATGAAGTTGTTTACTTCAAAGCAGACCTATAACAGGCTTTACATGGTCTTTGTACTTGTAGTTGGAAATCTGCTTTCCTGCCTTTTAACAGCTTGTCTGGAAGCATCTTCCCAGTAAATGCCTTTCCCTGCTTCCCACCCTGAGAGGCATCTTTCCCTGCAGAAAGACTATCTGTCAATAAAGATTGAGAACTTCAGCTCCTGCAGTCATTACACTGCCCTGTATTTGCCAAGTTGTTTCAAAGTGGAGGAATTAGTGCAAAAGTTACAGTGGGAACATGACTGGGGTAAGGTGGATCAGGCTATTTTAACAAGCTATTTCTGGAAAAAAATAAACACTGCTACTCAGTGCTTATGATTAATAATGTTATCTTGTAGCTAATTTTATTCCTTGCACCTCTCTTAGCCTGCCTTCCAATTTGGAAGTGCACTTAATTATGAAAACATGAGCACTAGACTGTGAATTTTGATATATTAATTTTACCACGGTTTTGTTTCTACACTGCACCATCAAAACTCTCAAGGACAACCGGTCAAGGAGACAATAAAAATCCTGACACCTGGCATAATTTTGTTAAGCAAAGTCAAAATTAAGCAATTTCTTCCACACAAATCTCATTACGTTACTGCAAACCTATAACCATGATGCATCTTGCTCCTGTTTTTCAACAGCACAATTTCTTTTGATAACTGGAGCCAGAGTAAGGCCCCTGTGGTTTGTTTAGTTGGTGTTTTTTAAGAACTAGAACTGGAGGTTATTAAAAGCCTGGCAAGACAAAACCGAAACGAGCACAAATTAATGACCACGACCATATTCCTAAGCTTCTTCACTGTATAGCAGAAATGTTCATAATTTCATGCCTGACCAACAGTGCATAGACGCCTTGCCTGGATGAGGTCAGCCCAGCATTGGGCCCAATTACCCTATTCACCATTCATTCATTGACAACTCTCTGGCTCCACTTCTATCATCCAAGTTAGAATTTGGGCAATATTGCTTTACTGACATCTCACTGCCAAGCCTCTGTATCCAACCTTTAGCTACCACAAACCCATAGCTTCCAAAGTATCACCCAGACAACAGGTCTAACATTCACATGATTAGTTTGTTGTCTCTAAATTTGTATTAATTACTTTGATAGAAAGATGAGGCTTGGCATAAAGGAAATGTTAGAAGTACAGCTCTGTGAATAGTGACTTTTTTTTATCTATTAGCTGTTCCAAAATCATAATGAAATGGTTAGTGTAAAGTTGTCTTAATATCTGTTTGCACAGTACCTAGGCAAAATGAAAAAAAAAAAATAAAAAAATCTGAGTACACAGAATTATTTTCTTTCAGCTTACGTGGTTAAAGTTTAAAATAATGATAATAAAAAAACCCTGCATACTTCTGAAAACCATTTTTAAAAAATAAAAAATAAACTAATTTCCATTGAGAAAATGTCTAAATGCACAATCTGATTATTTCAAACATTTACAAGTTAGGTCTTCAACTTCAGTAACCAGGAAAAAGTGAGACAGATTTCCCAATATTTCTAATGCCACACATGAATTAACACAGTGATAATACTAATGACACTTTTTAACTGAAAAAGCTTTAGGTCAATTATTTTTCCCAATTCTATTTTTACTAAAGTATAAAGCTGTAAAACCCCAGATGCAGTAACATAAGTTATAACAGCAACAAAATGGATAACTGTTTCTAGACTTTGCCTAAAATTGTGCATGTTCCAAAATTAAAACCAGGCTGTTTTATACATTTTTTCAGAGTAATAACCATCTCAATCACTGCGCGATGAATCTCTGGGTACGGAAAATTGAATATCTAATATTTGTAATGCCTCTCTAAACCACAGTACCTTTAAATAATACAACATTCATTAAAATAGAAGAGTAGACCAAATTACTGTACCAAACATCCTCTGCATCTTCGTCACACTCTGCCCCAAACTGGCAAATGTCACAGGTCGATGTCTCTTTTTGATTGGTTTCACCTGAGCCTTCATTGACTGTTTGATGGAAAGCAGAAGAATATACATTAGTAAAGACAGCACTGTAGCAAAGCACTTCTCTCTCTCTAGAAAAATCTATTCACCGTGTCAGCTCACAAAGTCAATGCCTGGCCAACAGACAGTACTTTTGAAAGAGGTCAACACAGAGATTTCCATGTTGGTCTGTGACAAATTCTGGAGTTAAAAGGGCAACTGGAGGAAGACCCTTCCTCTGCCTTTTCTACTTAAACAATGACCCCTTTATGCTGCAGCCCGGGAAGGTTGCGCCACCACCAAGCCTCACTGCTTTGTTCCCTGGGAAAATAATGGAGATGCATTGATAGCATCACATACTACCTAGTCCATTCCAAAGGCAAAACATTTTTCTCTTCAGAAGTACATCTATGAGCCCCAAGGACCAGTTACCTCTGACAGGAAAGATTTAATGCTGGCCAGAGGAAGGGACAATCTCCAGCACGGGTTAAATTTGAAATCCAGGGAAGTCAATGCCAATGTCTGCAATTGTGTAAGGCTTGTACCTGGCCCTTAAGTCAAAAACATGAAAGGACTAAGGGGAAAACAAAAATCCAGGTGTAAGAGGACTGCAAAAAAATAATGACATCTGAGTACTGAAAGAGAGAGAGACCACCAAGGTAGTCATCAAGAAGAGAGTATCTTTAAAAGATTCAAAAGAAACATTATCTACTTTTGTATTAAAGTATATGAGTACCTTTTGATATCTTTTCAAAGACGCTGCTTTCTAGCAAGACACCGTACCTAGTGATATCCTTCTGCCAGTTACAGAATAATTAAACCAACCCAGACTTTCAGTATCAATCAGCTTTGACGGATGCTGTTATCTGCATAAACAGCCTCTGCAGTGTCATCCTTTCATTTCTTTCCTTCATCTGTAAGCAGCACTGCGGTGCAGGCTTACTGCACATTTGGGTCCAACCTGCTAAAGCTAGTGGTGGATACGCTGAAGTGTGTCAGTAGCCCTAGTGACACTGATGGGACAAATCACCTGCCTGATATTGTACATCCACTGCGTGAAAACTTTAACCTGGGTGTTACTGGCTAACTGGATTGTTACCAGAGGTTTTTGTGTTGGAGTGCTCAGACTTTGAACAGGCTGCTTTTCTTACGTACTCCAGAAATGAAAAGAGAACCAGACTTTCACAAAGCTGTTGGAAGAAAATGGGCTTTTGCCCCTAGAAGAGCAAGTGTGACTCCAATGCCTGTTTTCCAAACTTGCTTTCTTACCCTGGACAAATTATTTAACCTCTGTGATCTTCCTCATTGTGTCAAATGGGAATACCACCACTGTCTACCAACAGAGAATATGGAAACAAGTAAATTAAAAGATCATTACATGCCCAGATACTACAGTGGTATCAACCACAGAAATACCAAAACTAGATAGTTTCCTAAGGAGTTTTTTTCCTGAGGCTTAATAAAGTCAAAGGAAGAGTTGGTATATTTAGGCAGGAGCTGTGCTGCAGGAATTTCTTATCAGTTGTGCTTGAATTTAGACTATATTCAACTGAAAATATTCTCCAATGAGGAGCATCCTGATTATCCTAAAAGGCAAAACAGAGGGTTTTACCCTACTTGTACGAGTTTGCTCACCTTTATATCCATAAATTTCACATACTAAAGAAGAAAGGGGAAACTCAGAAAACATACACCGGATTTTTGTTCTACTGTGGTGTTAGGCTTTGAAGGGAGGGTCTGATCTGTGGTTCTTCTGTTTCCTTAAATGGCTGAGGACCTCTTTAGGCTTACATTTTGTTAAGACCCAACATAAAAGGGTGGATAAGGTGTCTAAGTGCCATGTCTGACCACCATTAGCATCTCCATGCCATGCATGTGTGACATGACCCAACAGCACTGGAGACTGATGGTGCTGTAAAGCTCCTTCCCACTTCTCTGCAGCTGCATCCACGCCTGCATTTTTTACTGTTTCATTTACATTTTAAATATAGAAATCTTTTTTATGGAAGAGATAATTTTGTCAACCAATCTTGGCAGGGGATTTCCAGTGGTTAACACATTAGACAGGACATGGAACAAATGACTGCATGCAAAAGACAAGGGCACCTATTGGCAGAAGACTTCTTATGATGGCCAAGAACTCCTCATCTACCAGGAATATGACAATTGCTCCAGTTCAGGAGGGCCAGAATATATTCTTTATGGAAAAGAGTTATAATTGCTTTATTTTGTTATTCTGCAAATCACTTCCCTTATATTTCCTTTTAATTGAAAACATATGCCCTATTTCCCCTCTACCTCATAATGTTTCCATTTATAGATGTCCAGCAGGTGTGGGTTGACAAAAGACTTCACACAGTTCCACATCACAAGCTGGGCAAAATAGCTACTTAAGTTATTAAAGGAAGGCATTTGAAAGACTGAGCATGTTGAAGAAAAGTAACTGGTTTAGAGAGGAACATCCATACTAAGGGATAATGCAGTTATTAATTTCACTAGAAAATAACAAGGCACTCCTTCCTATTTTTCCAGAAGAAAGCCTGCATCTAGCATCCCATAGTCGATGTGCACTTTGACATTAAATATCTAAGCATGCAGCAGTCTTTTTTAATCAAGACAGCTATTTCTCTCTCACCCTCTTTTTTCCCTGTTTTCAGTAATGACAGATAATATTATTCTTTACATTTCCTTAAGGTGTGTTTTCTATCCCTGTAGAAACACACACGCTGACATGTGGCATACACGCCCAGGACTAACACATACAAGGGCTTGTTTTCTCTGTGCTGTGCAGATAAGTGCTTTGATAAAGTTGGACATCTTAGAAAGAGTTATTTTCCAATATTTTCTGCAGTTTTTTTTAGCTTAAGGACTAGTGGATGCTCATTTTCTAAGGCGACTCTTTTTCCTTTTTTCTCCTCACTGCACTTGCTGATTTGCACTTGCTTTCATATCCCAACTTTAAAAAAAAAAGGTTAGCAAAAATAAGCTAGTTTCTGGATTCCTCTTCCAGAAACAAAAGGAGTACATTACTCTTTTTCTCACGCACATTATGTAGCTCTCATTTTAGCGATGGTGGAGGTTTAACACCAAGACCCTGTAGGAATGTAGCAGGGCTCCAGGGAGGCTAATCACTGAAGCCCACTGTTATACTACTCATACAACTAAGAAATGTTAACCTGCTAGTTTGTATTTGTATTACCAAGATTAGCAGCTTCCAGATTTAAAGGAAACGTGCTAATGTGGGTTAGAAGGTCACTACCACTATCTGAAAGTCGCTTCAGAGACTATCTCAATCTCCTAAGCAATATAAATTCTTCGGCTGGGAAGGCACTACACACAATTTACAGAGTTGATGGACTGTGGTAACCAAAACAGTTCCTGTTTTAATCATTTGGTCCTTTCTGGCATTCTCACTGCACTCAGATCAGACAGTTGTGATTTCAAAAATATCTGCACTGCTTGCAAGCCCTACTGGAAAGAAACTGATTTTGAGACATTTTACTTTGTTTCCATAGCTGAAAAACTGGACTGAAAGTGTCATCAGTAGATTGGTCTGACTCTGTACTTTGGCCCTGTGATACCAGGAGAAAACTAAAAGCTTCAAACTCTCCCCCTGCTGTAGGTTCTTCTACTTTCTCTTTACACTTCAATCTCTTTGAGTCAAGAGTCTTCTGGAGGTGCTACAACCCCAACAAGTCATGCTATGACTTTATACACACAGCTTCCCAGACTCATGCTCTACCAAGTGTTGATAAACTGGTAGTTTAGCTGTTTCAACAAATGGACACCAACATCTCTGGGCTTGCTCTTCTGGGTAACACTTGCTCGGTCTTCCCAAGGCAGGATGGAAATAAATTTTTTGCAATTTCCAGAACAGCAGCTCCAATGGGATGGTTAGGAGCAAGCACAGCAACTCAACAGTCTTGGTCTGAGATATAAAAGCATCATCTGTTTCCTAAGTGACATAAGGGACATGCACATAATTTGTCTGATGGACCATAATGTGAGGAGTAAAGCGAAGTGTAAAGAGTAGCTAGTGAGCCATAAGCATGAGATGCAATTAGGTGGCAACAGAAATCTCTCACTCCCTCTTCACTAACATGCCTCTGAAGGCAACAGGGCAAACTCAGGAGAGTCTCAGTTCAGTTTTCACGGGGCTTTGTAGGACTAGCACTATCATAATAATCCTTACTCAAACTATTTTAACTATACTGTAGAACACAACAAAGAAACAGCATGAAACATTGTCACCACACACTTGAATATACAAAAACATGACTATAATAAATTGTTATGATTGTTTTTCTTATTATGCACTCTTCCTTTGATTTATATGATCAGATGTGTGCTTGTCGCAATCCGATTCTGACTTGACTCCTCATGGTGGGACACCTTTGCTGTTGTTCAAAGAAGTACTTCAAACAAAGCTTGCTTAGCTCATCTGAACGGGATATCCACTTCTTTTTAGCTATAAAATCTAGGTAATAACAAAAATCATGTGGAGATGAGGGCTGATGGGTATTTGTCTATTCTGGCATGAAAAACAATGTGCAAATTAAGATGTGGAGGAGGAGAATGCTCTTTAGAGCAGCTGAGGTGATCTCACCACACGCTTCAGTCCTAACATGAACGTGAACATGACTGCTCTGGGCAGGTGACAAAGCAAGTGGATGAAGTGAGAAACCTCTGAGAATCAAGGGCAGAGAAGCTAGCAGAATTTACTAAATATGTTACAACAAACACTACCTGCACCTTTACCAAATGGCTACAAACACCTCACAAACACGACCAATAAAGGCCCAGATGCTGCAAGCGACTTCACTCTAATCAATAAGTCTCTTTTCCTGAAAGCATTAGCTCAGCCAAAACCTGCAAAGTGAGAAAAATGAAGGGTGTGAAGCAGGGGGTCGACTCACAAATGACTCTGCTCTCAAAGTCTGGCAGAGGCTCAGAATGGCACTATGGTCAAAATGAAAAGAAAATGGCCTACTGTATCGGTAATAAATCCAAACTCTGACATGCCTTATTCTGCTTTACTCTTGCTGTCTGGCTCCATCTCAATAAATACTAATTTTCTCTCTCTCACACACATACACACAAACACACCGGGGAAATTTCTTTTTGCACAAGAAAACAGCGTGTCTACCCAACTCAGGGCCCGACTCAGAACTTCTCAAGGAGACCTGAAATATTCTCCTTCATGCCAAGGGACCTTTTATTGGTTTCTCCATACCACTGAGGGTCAATCCTTGAAACCACCACTCTGCTACCAATGGGCAGGTTATTTAAATAGCCCCAGGGTTGCATGACACTTGAGCTCGCTGCTGGTCTGGAAACCAGACCAACTTTCCCAGCATTCACATTGCTTCAGACCCTGTCTTGAGTACCTCCACATTGTCATTTTCAGCCAAGTGCTGGAAAAGGTTAATGGGACAAGTTCAGCATGATGCAAATACCTAACAAGGTTTTTGGGGAGGAACTAGATGTACCCAGCCAGCTCAGATTGTTGATAAAATGTTCTCTTCTTGCGAAAGGCTGTGTAGACACAGCCCGGCACTGCTTTGACGACAAGTCAGGCTCAATTGGCAGTGTTTTCCAGCTCTCCTCTACTGCAACTCTCAGGTTATATTTTTCCTTAAAATCACAGCTGGTGGATTATGAGACAGTATAAGGCTCTCAGTTTCTATGTGTATTTGTTCTAAAAGGGATGTCTAACCTTTAGGGGTGTGGACAAAAAGCTTGTGCATATCAAAATAGCAGAAACTATCGAGTTTGTGACTTTTAAAAACTAATTATTCTTGTAGGGCTGATTCATGGTTTTTCAGTCCTGCACAATGCTGAGTTCATGTTGGAGAGGAAAAAAGCACTTCTGAAACACCTCACTCTTGTGTGAGGCCCTGTGCTGAGCTCATGCCCACCTTGTGCTGAAGGTTTCCATTCTGCACTGGACACAGTATTAATTACTGCAAGGAAATAGTATCTGGGAAATGCCCTGAGTTTAGTAAATAACTAGCATAAAAATTGTTTCACATTATTACTAAGCACTGCTGCTGTCTCTAGTTCTGTTTTTACTTTTTCCCTCCTCTCTTCCTTCCCGTCCTCTTTTGGCTTCTTTCCTTTCCCTATCATCCCCAATTCTTCAGTTGCAATTACCCCAAAGCAGGACCCAGCACAGAACAGCTCTGGTAGCCCTGCCGATGAGGGGCTACTGCTGTGAGGAGAGCAATGGGTCCATGCAAAGACATCTGCCTCTCATTTCGCACAGCTCAAGCAAGGTCTTAGAAACCAGCCTTCTCCAGCTGCAATCCAGTCTGGGGGCTTGGAGGTCTCCTCTGGCGAGACGGGCAGCCTTCACACCCTCTAAACTTCATTTATTGTGTCTAAAAGTGGTCGGGAATAGTTTCACAGGAACAGCACTGCTCTTCTGCATCTACTTGACTGCAGTTTTCTCCTTTCAGTGGGCGCAACTGGAATTTTCGGGAAGACCCTAGCGCACCTGAGTCTGAAGGACATGATCCCCTACATGATCCCCTCTGTGGGGACCTGCCTGTATTTGTACAACTGTGGTGAGAGGGGAGGGGATTAAATTTTTACTCAAAGTTTATTTATTCTAAATAAACACCATTTGCTTGTTTCTGATTCATGCATATCCCTGCTGCTCCCACAGTGCATTTGATAAAAAATTAAATGCGATTAGTCGAGGCCAGTTTCTCCTAGCAAATATCTCTAATGGCATTTCAAAAGGGATGGCTCATTGAATAAAACCCTATTGTAAGCTTCCTGAATGCTGACATGAAACAGCTGTGATTATTGCACCCTTGTGCGATCCCCCTACAAAATTTGATGTTTGCCTGGTGTGTGTGGGATGCCAAGACCGCAGATTTATGAAGGTGTAAGATGACCAGCAATGACAGCAATGCCAGCTTGAAGAAGAGGAGGCTCATTTAATTTTGCCAAGATCTTCCCCTCATAAACAGCTTCGAGTAAAAAGCCAAATAGCACGTGGGGACTATTCATCTCTGCCTCGCATTAATTTAATTTTAAGGAGAAATCACTTCCTTGCAGGAGAATTTTCAAGGAATAGATACGGCTTGTTGTAAAAACATGCCTGCGATGCTGCCAAAGCTTTTATGGCATCAGTCCCTGCTCTCATGTATTTCAATATGCCCAACAGCACGAACAAAGCAACTAAGTGGACATGCCCACAGCTGGATGGATGCAATGTGACGGGTCACCAATTAAGGCTGTTATTACAGAGCCTGAAAGGAGACTACTGTAGTCCTAATTGCAAGGACCAGAAGATTTTTCAGGATCTAGGAGAAATAGAAAAAGATGATGTCTGATTTCCTCCCTCAGGTTGACTTGCCTGGCCACACACATCATTAAACCTCAGCACTGTGTCAAGGGAGATGGGAAACTGCAGTCCAGGAAAGTACCCAATATCATAACGCTTTTCTTATTTGTCAGAAAAATCGCCATGAAAGGTTACTCAGGGGGAGAGTCAAGCATGAGCTGCTTGTGGCTGGCCTACCTATGTGTCAGAAGGGAGGGGAGCTTTCAGGCTTGAAACCCTCTTCACCCCTTCTGTGGACTGCCAAACAGCCTCTCCCTGAGGACCTGCAACAGCCCCAGCATCTTTGGGCTCTGCTGAAAAATATGGACTGGTTCTGGCCATTCCTGTTTCTCTTGTATGTCTGGGCAGAAGCTGTATTCCATACTGCCTGAATTAGGAGCTTACTGCTGAATACATTATGCTTGATGCACTAAACACACGATGCAATGATAATCTGATCGATGGAACATACAGACTATATACATGTTGTAACATTGAACTTACAGCAAATTCTATCAAGCAAATACTGCATTAGATATAGGTTTAGTTGGAGGAATATGAGTCAGCAGTGATTTCCTCTGCAGGGGAAGATGTTACAGTTGGACATAAAACAGAGAAATTACCTGTTTGTGCTTTCCCTGACCTCTGCCAAGAATTCACATCCCACCTGAGGTTTTATTCATTCTAGGCAGAAAGGAATCAGGATCACTGAATTTAGAGAAAATCATAGAAAAAAAATATAAAGAAGGATCCAGCACATGGTTTCACAAAGCCCACAATAAGGAATTTGCAAATGGCTGATGTGACTTTCCACACCAAAATAATGCTTTTGCCAGCTTCCTACCTGGTGGAAAGATTAAAAGAAGACTTGAATGTGAACCTTTACAGCTACTCATCTTTCAAGAAACAGAATGAAAGGAACAAGGATAAAACCTAAAAGAGCTGTCTAGCATCCACTTGGTGACTACTTCAGTTTTAAGGTATTTGTCACTTTGCTATTGATTTAAGTCTGTGTATCCTTTTGAATATTAGTATGGCTAGCAAGATAGCAACATCATACATAAAAATGTTCTTTATTCCAGAACAGATGAAACTCCCAGTGGTAAAAGAAGATTTAGGTATCTCTGAAGATTTCTTATCGCTGTGCAACATAACTCTCTAATGGTTCAGTGCCTTGGAGGGTCATCTGAGATCACTTATCACATAAATCAAATAGGTGGCAGGCTATAAGAGTGGAAGCCTATAGCAATTTCATGTCTTTACTCGCAGACATCAAATCTATCTTTTAGGCAGACTATAGAGGAGATAATATGCCACTCCATTTAAGCCACTGAAGAAACTCAAATCTGGGTATTAACCAATTTTAGGAAACTGCTCCTAGTCTTGACTGCACCACAATTATCTTGGGAAATGACTGGGTTTAAATCCTAAAACATGAACCGCAGATACTGGTCCTGGTTCTAATTTACACTAAGGCTTCTGTAAATCACTCTGACTGTGGAAGGGAGTGTCAGAGCTAGTGAAAGTCCAATTTACTTTATGTCCCATTTACATAATCAGGATGGTGTAGTGTGGCTTTACTGTAAAGATGACCTTTCACTGAATTCAAGAAGAGGAGCACAGTTTTCTTCTCCCACTCTGCTCTTCTTCCATGTTATACTCCTTTCTGTTTATTTCTGTGGTACTAATGCAGGTTACACACATGTAACTGAGAGCAGGCGCAGCCCCAGAGCTCAGAAGTTGAGAAGACAGAAGCTCATCTTCTGTAATGGGGTCTGTGAATGAGCCAGCTCAGTCACATGCCAAAACTGACCATCAAAACCCATATTCAGCCAGGCTGTACTCTTGTGGTTGGGAGCCATGATAGACAGCTCCTTATCTGACTCTTCTTCCACCAGCTCAGTGGTCAGCCTCTATGAAAAGGGCAATCCCCAACCCCTTCACAGCTCGTGCCTCAGAAGAATTTAGTATTTCCACATTAGCACTCCCTGATCTGCAGTCTTCACTGCTGAGCTGATCCTTAAAACTTGCACAACCAGGGCTCATCCCTGTGTTCGCTTCTTTCTCTATAAGTGAAAAAAAAAGAGATAAAATCTGGCTCAGAGCTAGTTGTAAAAATATCCCTCCTGACATGTGCAAAGGTATTTCTGCCTTTCCAAGCCTGTAGCAAGGCAGCCCTTGGGCCTCTGCCATATGTAGCTCAGGGTGCACAGGAGTCTGGTCACCTAGGCACCTTGCTGGAAGCTAAGATGAGGGCAACTGCAAAGTTTCTAAGTCCTGCAGGAGGAGATACAGCATTTATGCCAGACAGATGCTACCTTTTATATAACTCTATTCTTCAACAAACACAAAAAACTTACTGCATCAGTTAATAGCATGAAAATGTTCAGCAGTAAGATGACCTTACAGGATAAATGGAAAAAAAAAATCAGTCAAACCATGTTTTTCCTTTTTATTTCCACTATTAGCGGGCAGGTTGAGGCATTACGTGAGTAGCACCATTACTAGCTTGTTGTACTCCTTGGCTTATAATTTATGTGGTGGAATAATCATGGCCACAACACAAAATCCATGACAAATACTAGCAGCACTGCTGATAGCGTAAGCAGAAAGGTAGAGTTCATGAGTAGCACAGCCACTCCTGGAAGAGTGGCAAAGATTTAGGAGAAGAAGCCTCTGTAGGCCAGGTCTGTGGATAACTGGGTGTCTATTTTCATGCTGTCACCCAGAATTTACATGACTATGCAGGGAAGAACCTCCCAGACCTCCAGTAAGAGGACAAACAGGCTGCATGCCACGTGTCAAACTCGGCCTTGATAGGAGCAGTGGAGAAACGTGGATTTGAATCCCTTTACACCAGAACAATGTTGCCCTTCTGAGCGCAATTTTACAGATGTGTTTATGATATAGGGGAAGCCATATGGCACGAAAGGTTTAAACATTTAATCTCACTTAGCTTCAATATACTGCATATACAGAAAATTGGAAGCCCAGCAGGAAAATGCCAGATTTCATTCTCACTTAGTCGTGATTAACCTTTATGAGCTCGCTCAGAGTTTTGTCACCTGTGCAGACAGTCAGGGCAGGCAGGCTGTGAAAGCCCTGACATTCCGCTCTGGCCAAGACACCGCAGTCTCTGAACTTGAGCTCTCCAAGGGCTCTGCTGCCCAAAATGTGGGCCTCTCCCAGCTGAACGGCATTGCACCCTGCTTCATACCTGCCCCCATGTATGGGAAGTGTAGAAGGGACTACAGGGAATGGATGAATGACCTGGAGGGACTCTTCCACCTTCTCTTCCTGCAACCGCACTTCTTTGCATGACTCAGGTGAGTCAAGTTTAGAGCAGCCGAACGCTGGCAGACAGATGGAAAGCAAATAGCTGATACATATCTCACTTTGCAAATACGCTCTTTCTCATTAATATTGATTCCCACACACAAACACTTTAGCTATATTCACTGATTGCATTACCATTGCAGAAGTGTAATTAACAAATTAAAAGGGAGGATTGTGATTCAGTTTAATTTGGGGAAAATCTTTAAATAAAAAAAAGTCTGATGTTTGAGGATCATTCCCCTCTGTTATTCATTTTAATGCCTTGGACATGCTCTTACAGAATTGCTTTCATCAAAACAAACATGTCCTGAGGATGCTGCAGTGCTGGCATACAGGAGTACTTGAAGAAGCAGCAATGAGACAAAAAGCAAACAAATAAAAGAAATCCTGACAGATGCTAAACAAGATACTAGATTGCAAATGAAGGTGTATCATCAACGAGAGAAGAAGGGGGAAAATGCCAGTTGGAAGCTGCTCTGAGAGTGCCAGCTTATTCACAAAAACTTATGAAAAGCAACAGAGAGCACACACACCATTAGCCCAGGTGAAAGCCAATCCCATAAATATTTGTGGAATGAGGGAAGATAAAAAACCTCTCATACCTTCTGCCTTTCCAGATGCCTGTATGATAAAACAAACCAGCTCCACTAAGTAAATCAATGTTTGCAAGAGCAGTCAAAAGTCCTGGGCCAAAGTTTGACTGCTTTTCTCTCCAAAAAACAACTGAGCACACCTGGCTGCAAAACGATATCTACTTCTCCTCCCATCTCCTATGAAAAACACCTTTCAGGTGATCTAATATTATGAGAAACCATAATCATTAAGGATTGATCATGCTAATATAATTTTCCGGATGGCTTATTAACCTACTAAGACATGTTTTTCTCTACTTCCCTTCATTAGCAACAGCAATAATTAGGTAAGGACAGAGTAGCAAAATTGATCATATGCTACTGCCGGAGGGGACAGAGAATGTATCACGGACATTTAGCCTAATGTTCTCCAAACCCAAGATGCATTAATTATATTTAGTAACACAGCTATTTTCTGCCTTTGATGGAAGGAATCCACTAATGCAGATATTGTATAACAGAAGCTTATTTTTCTCCTATTTGAAAACGGAATTCTCTTTTTTCTTTAAAATTCATAACACAAAACAAAATGAGAAAAGAAAACACTATGGTCTCAAGTATCTACTGATACCACATCCTTTTCTTATTTCAGTCTTGACTACCAGTCTCATCATGAAAGCGGTACTTTAAAAGCTGAGCAGCCACAGAGCTCTGGCTAGGAAGCGAGTGAGTTACACTGTCACCTCCCAGATAATAATCCCCAGGGACACTTTCCTCATCTTTTGGGGTCAGCTTCAGACAGCCTTCCCCACATCTGCCACCAGAACAAAGAATCTGTAGTTCATACTTAGGTAGCATGACTCAAAAGACGTACATGCTTACACTTACAAATTTTATAAATTTACAGAGACGACAGAACTGCAGCCACACTCTGAGCCCATGTTAAGGTCCAGCTTCTCTGTTTGTAACATTGACAGCAGAAGCACCACCAACGTGTGGGCTGGGGGATGAAGGGACAGCCACGTGAAGCATTGGTGCACGCTGCCCATCACCTTCCTGACCTACAACCCCAGTGCCACGGTCCCAAACGCCGCAGCAGCCACCCTGACCCTTGAAAGAGAAACTGCCAGTTAAGTGGTCACCCCGGTCAGGGTTGTGATGTGTGGAGACAGGGACTGGTGTCAACCCATGATGGGGGCCGCCGGCTCGACCTTGCAGCTCCACGAGACCTGCAGCTTTAACTTTCCCGTACCACCCTGCCAGCGCGGGAAGCATGAGCATGGGAGCGACAAAGGGATTGTAGCGATGATGAATTTTTACATATTTTTTTAAATGCCAGCGACTGGCTTTCCCTGAGCTCTCCCCACATGTGAGCAGTAGGCAGCTTTCTGCAGATAAAAGCATTACAGGGAGCTGAAAAGAGTCGACATTACAAACTTGGCACTCTGATGGCATGCTCCACAAACAGGGAAAGGGAGGATCTGCCAGAGTGAGAGCCAGAGATAATGTGAAAAGCGTAAACCCAACATATTGACCTTATTTAAGTCCAAACAGCATTACACTAGGATACTTAATGCAAAAATGTCGAAAACATTCTTTATTCCACATGTACATGAATGTTTTCTTTAAATATGCAATTCACTTGATATCTGCAATCCCCCCTCTTCAGATGCAAAATCCAAAATAATGATTATATCAGTCATTGCTTAATACATTCAACTGTGGCCCCGATTTTCATGCATGAATGGTCATTTACATATCATTACCCATCATGCCATCCACTCAGATTTTTCTTTCTAAATAGAGTAATACATTTAAAGTTGTCATTTTAAAACAAAATGCGTAAAAAGGGGACTTATCATATCTGTACTCTTAGTGGCTAATAGACCAGAATATTAAAATGGGAAATCCTCAGTGTGTGTGACAACCGCCAGTGAGAAGATCTTGGAAAAGAGGCAATTATCAAGGGATTTTTCTCAAATTTGGGAACACAGATATATACGAACAGAAGAGCTGAAGCAAACCAACCAGAAGCAAAGCAGTAATTATAGTACGTTCTTCTGCTTTCCTAACACAAGTCCTTGTTGGGAACAAAGTTCATTCCACGTTAGGAAAATGACTGCAGACATGAGGTGCAGTTAGAAGATTTGCATGAATAAATTACAATTTTTCAATTAATATTTCCCGTGCCCACAACAAAGGAAAGACTTCTTTTCCGCCTCCTTCTGCTACTTTTAAAGTAATTTTCAGCTATGTTTAATCAGGAAATTTCTCTACAGAAGGGAATGTGATAGAAGATTAATTCTCTATTTCCTCACCCACTGTGTCAGTAGACTCAAGTGGACACTATAAACCCCAGTTAAATACAACAAGGATGATCAAGCACGGAGCTCCTTTCAAGAGGTCGCGTCCGCAGACTGTAGATCTCATTTCGAAACAATAGAAACGAGTTGGAAAATGGTATCTCTCCGTGGCGCAGCACCACAGAGGAACGATTACAAGTACCTCATGGTGCGAGGGTTCACCATGCCGGCTGAGAGGGTTTGCTATCACGGCTAATGATACCAGACGCCGCCGAGTGAGAAACAGCATTTCCACAACCACTGAGGGTTTGGGTCTTCTTCTCCTGTTCACCACTAATAATTATTTCTCTAGTAGTCACATCCTATTTTACATCTTTTATGCCAAGTATGAAACAGCAATTAAACAATAAATAATGAAATATTCGCTGGTGGGCAATATAGTAAAGAATTGGTTTTGTTTTGTTTTGTTTTTTTTTAAGGGAATAGATAAAGGGCACAAACTGTGTTTTTAATCAACAATAAGGGAACAAGTTATTTACCCTCAGGACATAAAACCCCATGAATGGCATATTGCTGCCAATGCTGAGTAAATATCGGGGTGACGCTTTTTCAAATTGAAATCCAAGCCAGAGTAAGCACAATTATTTAGGGAAAACTCAGACCTACAACATACTGGAAGATGCAAGACATCTATTTGACAGAGAGGGTAAACAATTTTCTCAGAAATTTTACTAATGGAGTAGTTGAACACCAGAACAGAAAAATGCATCAACGAGTTAGAGGAGGAAACACAGACGTACAGCCTAGTGGAGACTGAGAGTCTTGTGCATTGATTAACTAGGACCAGATTGTTTTAATACAATAGAAGTTGTCACTACATACCTCCTGGGGACAGGAAAGGTCAAAACAGGATAACTGGCAGGAAAAAAAAAAGTGTAATGCAAAAGAAACTTCACTCCCAGTTTTATTCTGGGCTTAAAAAAATGATTTAAATCAATATTTTGGTTAGTCTGATGCCTATTTATTTCTCACTCCCAACCCATTTTGGTATCATTATAAGACATTCTTATCCCACTCTGCTCGACGTTGCTCTGGTTTCATGTAGATAAATGCTCCAGCAGAGCATTTAAGAAGGGGCAGCCACCTTCACAGAGTTCAAGGGAAAGCTGCAAGGATGACATGATTCAGAAAACATGACTTCCATGGTAGGCTTAGGGGAATGGAAACTTTTTACTTTGGAAAAGAGAAGATTGAAAAGAGACTAGTCTGATATAAAAAGGAATGCTAAAAAGGCTGCTATAAAAAGAAGGATAATCAATTGTTCTCCACATCCACTATTTCTGAGACAAGAAATAATTGATATAATTTACAGCAAAGGAGATTTAAGTTAGATATTAGGATATTTTTTTCCCCCCAACTTCTAAGGATTACGATGTACTGGAACAGGCTGCACTAGAATGAAATTCATGTGTTCAGAAGTGGCTTCTTGTGACCGGTCCATACAAATCTCAGCAAGGGACAGTCTATCCACAGTTGTTCCCATCAGACTTTAGAAGGATGTATGAGATGAGATGAGTTGACACTACTTCCAGAACTATATGCCTACAACTTTATTTTCCCTTTTCTGCAGCTTAGGCAATGGGTGGGCTCCATACTTACAGGAATTGGTCTTTACTTGTTTAAATTCCCACTGAAATCAAGGGGCATCTTTTGGCAATGTAATTTAAACATCTTCATGTTGGCTAGGTGTATGATTTCTGCCCATGTATGGGGTCAGAATACATTTTTGCATACTCTCTAGAAGTTCCTGAGTCCTGCAAATTTGGAGGATTTGGTTACACCTAGGACCTCGTGGACAAGAATTCATCTCTTCTTCTGATCCTGAAAATGCAGTGGAGCCAACTGCATCTTCTTCCTCCTTCAGGTGAGAGTTTCTGTTTTTAGACATGGTGGTCTGAAAATTTGTGTTCCGGTTGACCAGGTTTTTGTTCCATTACAGCAAGATAGCTTTTAGAGAAAAGACATACATGTCTTTAAAGGGAAAACATTTTAAAAAATTTGGTTAAATAGGTTGCAAAATCCATGTTAATATGGAAACACCAGTCATGCACTGCATTTCCCAGAGCAGTCAGCAATGAGTTTCCAGTGTTACCACCCTGCTCATCTCTGGGTAGGTGAAACCCAGGGAATCCACTCCTGCTCAGAGTGGAGGTCCTGCCCAGCACCCTTCCACCCTCATGCCAAACCAACACTACCTGTCATGGACCCTGTGGTGTCTGTGACCCTGTTGCAAAGAGCAGAAGGTGACGGAGGGAACAAAGCCCTCATGCCAGCTCCAGATCCATGGGTAGCAAAGCTGGGGGGCTCGGGGAGCCCTGCTTTTGGCCAGAGTAGACTGTGACTGCCTGACTCTGTGTCAGGGGTCTCAGTGGCCCATGCAAGAGCCGAGAGTCACACAGCGGCAGAGGGCTTGTAGCCACCTTTGTTCTGCATCCCCTGGAGCTGCACTTTCTGTGCTGCAGCTGCTGGAAGCACAGCACAAAATCTGTCCCCTCTGTTCCCGTTTCCAAGGAGTGAGCAGCCCCTTTACAGCAAAGCCAATCTTCAGAGGTTCCTCAGCCTCTGTTGTCTGCAGCTAGCACCCATACTATATAGCTGCCTAGGTGCACATGGGGTGTGTTTTTTTCCTTTGTGAGCAGTCAAGCCCAGGGCAGAATTACAGTTTATTTGCATAGTGGTAACAGAGCCTTTCAGAAAGGAAATATAAAGCGATGAATCTGAGGTCTGGACATACCCATCTGTCATATCCAATAAGCTCGCGTGTGCCACATGAATGCCTGGTCACTCTTGTAATTAGCTGCTAAAGCTGAATGGGCAATTTTCAGCCAGAAGTGCATGAAATGCATGAACATTTTAATGATGTACAGAACAATTAGGAATATTACACGCACAGCTCCTGGTCACCTGGAGGCTTTCTCTCTACTTAGCATTGGAGGAACTCAACCTCTTTAACCCTATTACAGCAAGAGGGCACAGCTGGAGTTAGGAAATGGTGAGCTGAATAAATTGCAGCAAGGTAGGCTCTTTTTAAAATGCAACTTTTCCTTCCAAAATCTCTTAGATAATGATGGAAAAATAGTCTGCAGTGAATTCTGATGAAAAAAAAAAAAGAAAGAAAGGCCATAATAAACGTGTTCGAGTGACAGCTGGGAAAAATGAAGGGTCTGATTCAGGTTCTGTTCTAATCAACAGGACTCTCTCCGTTACCTCTGCTAAAAAACACATTAAACCCTTTACGTTTGGTTGAGTAGACACAGCATAGACATAAGAAGTAAGAAAGCCTAGTCCCTTAAGCTAAGCATCAGGTAAGACACCTGAACTCATTCTGCCCAATGCAGTAAATCTGTATGCATGAATATATATAGAATGCATGCAGATGGTACGGATGATATTTCAGAGGAGAGCAAACCCCTTGTGTCTTCCTCCTAAGTGTGTGAAGAGACCTGGACCAAAAATAAAATAAAAAAAATCACACAAAAGGCAGCCAGAGCCTACACTCACTAGCAAGCAACACAAACACAGCTAAGTAATGTAACCCCATGTCTACACGCACAGAGATGGAAAAAAAAAGGACATGGCCCAGTGTGGTGGGGAAAAATCTTAACATTATCACATATTAAGTACTTGCAATAGAAGATGCAATGTCGTTCTTGCTCAAAACACTGTGTAAATTTGGCTTCAGAAAACCTCTCAGGATAAACTCCATCTGGCATGTGCTGGTCTAAGCCGCAAGAAATGCTGTGGCCTTAGATGTACGGCATGGCGAGGGAGAAGAAAATGCCTCCTAGCTCACAGAGGGAAAGGTCAGTTTCCAGCTCCTCTCAGTTGGGCACCCATTTGACTTCAGTTGAGCAGAGCTAACTCCTAACAGGTTGGGACCAGGACCCGGATGGTCACCATGAAAATTTCTTAGGAGACATTAATTAGCGTATGGTGCACGTGAGCATATTTCTTTGCAAAAGCCTGTTCAGAGTAGAAGAAGCATAAACATCGCCTGATCTAACCACTGCATTCATGTACCTTATTTTACACTGAGTTGCTATAAACTATCCCTGTAGTATTTTGTTGTAATTACATGCAGTAAAAGGAAGAACTGGGTAATTACCTCAGACTCCACAATATTATTTCCACATTAAAATGTAAGTGCAAGGTGCATAGCTTGTGTCCATGTTTTAACCATAGGAAGCACATAAGACTACTCATTTGGGGGGAAAAGCACACATTAAAAAGCTTTCTGTCAGCTACCAGTGGTCTGGGGCTGTTAGAATTTAGGCTGGGGTCCTGTCTCTGCTTATAACCCTGCTGGCAGCAATGCATGGTCTTAAAAACAACTGCATGCATCTCCAAAGGGTGTTTATACTTCCTGGCAGCCTGTTAACCTGAAAGCACGTGCATGTGAGTTTAGAAGAGACCATTTACATGTGGGGAAACCAGCTTTCTGACCTCAGTCCCCTGGCATGCCACGGTCTGGGATTAAGAGGGGCTGCCGACCCCTCATGCTGCTGTCGGGCAGCAATAGCAAACGTTGCAGGAGAAGGTGGCATTGGATTAGCCGTATTTCACCTCCAGAGGATTGTCTTCCACGTTGAAGGATTTTCTGTCTTTCACGAGCTTTTGCGCTTCATTTAAGCCCTAAATAAAGCACAAACAGCCCACGGGAGTAAACTTTACTCTCTACCTGTCAGAATAATTTCCTACCTGAATTAACTTGTGAATACACTTTCCAAAAAGTAAAAAAAAAAAAAAAAAAATCAGATGCATCGTCTCTGTAGCCTGATTATTTGTCTTCTTTATTTTCCAAACTTTTTTTATGTTGCTTTTCCATTTTGGGTGCAAATGGAATGACATTAATGGACTGATGAGGTGAAGAGTAAATACAGGCTCGGCCTTTTTGTGGTGTATGTGATCTGGTTTATACAACTCCCCCTCCCAGGCATGGCTGTTTGCTTAATCGTACTTGAATGGGCTCTGTGCCTGCCCAATTTCTTAGCACCTGCATGCTTTGCTGATACACTTGCAATGAACTCTTCCTGTGGGAGCTGCAAATCCTCTCTCACCATTTTGCATCAGGAAGGGTGACGCCAGCTCCCCCAGCCTTGCTTGGCTGAGCAGGAAGAGGAACTTTCAGTATGTAATATCACAAACCTTAGAAAGACAAACTTCAAAGACCAAAAGTGGAAGAAAAATAAAAGGAAGGAAAAAAAGAGTAAGAAGTGTTGTTTAAATACCACTGCTTGAGATGCAGATAATAAAAAAATCACAGAATGATAGCGGTGAACAGACACAGTTGGTTCGAGCACTGTTCAGGGAGGCAGGGACTGTGTCAGTCCTTTCCTGAGGGGTGGGCCCATGCCTGCCTGTGCCCCCGTCAGACCTGCCAAGTTAATCACCTCCAGACCAAGGTAATTAATCAAACCCGCCCATATCTCCAACCCACCACCTGATAAGGTTTCTTTCAGCTATACAAAACCTAGTGCCTATGTCGCATTTCTCCTTTTGGGATTTCAAATAAAAGCCTCTCAGTGCCTTTGTTTCATGGGGGAAACGGCAGCATCACAGGACGGCAGCAGCAAGTCCCCACTGCCTGCCAGCAGCTCCAGCCACCCTCTCAGCTCCGTGCAGCATCACTTCTCTGATCATGTTGGACAAACAAAATAGAAACAATTACCAGTTTTGATTTATTTTTTTCATGTTTCTTTTCCGTCTGAATACTCATGGGGGGACCATTCAAGGAGAATGGCACAGGTTTTTGCATCGCTGCTTGAGATCCAGACAGGCCACAAAATCTCAGCCACCCAAACCAGAGCTGATGGCCCGTTTCTAAGATAACCATGAATGTATGAAGTTTGCAAATGGCCTTGCTTTTCGGTAGAGCACAACTCTTCCTCTACCCTCCAATGTTCTGGTGAGAGCATTGATAACATGCCAAGGACAGCTGCAGAAGCCAGGAGAGGGCTGATAGGCAGCAGGAGGCCATCTGAGAGGATCTCAGCTGCACCACACAATCAGCATATACCAGATTCTCTGCCTAGTCTGTGTTATCATGTTATTAATGAAAACAGAAATCGTCTCTTCCAGCCTTATTATCACAGGTAGTTTAATCAAAGAGCTAACAAAGCAAGCGGGGAAAACGCAGCCATGCATTGCACTTGGTCCAAGAAAGATGCTTTAGAGGAACAGGAACCTATAGTGCCTCAACAGTTGGTGGCGGAGCTGGCTTGAAAATGGGTGACCTCTCTGCCAATGCCATGGGACAGTTCCAGCTGCTAAGGCGCACAAGAAGCTCCAAGTCCCTGCTAGTGCATTTAAAACCCCACAGCAAAGCACGAAACATGGTTTTCTCTTCTCCCAAAGAATCTAGTATTTATCAGTCTTAAACCAGCCACAGCCTATTTTTGCCACATCCCACCTTCCTGATGGGATCTGAGTTCACTTTCTTCACTGCTTTCCATCTTGGACTGTGTGCTGACAGAAGCACAATGCCTGCCCCTGTAGGGTTTGGGTCTGCATGTAGCAAGGGAAGGCAGGGGAAGGCTCTTCTCAAAACCTGCCTCCTAACTTGCAAATTCCCACAGTGGGATTTCAGTATTTGTTAGTATTTCTAAAATGGGATTATTTTATGGGGAGCATCTCCCTAACATCTGAGCACCTTCATGGTCTTACACTGTGCCTGTCTGCTTTGTTAATGCTGCTGCCTTCCTAACAATATTTCTGTTCTAAAGTGAAATTCACACACTTTGCTTCCCCTGAACAGTAAAAGACTTTTCAGGGGATAAAATATAATTGCTCAGTGCATCAAGCATGATTGATTCCCTCTGCATTTCCTGGTAATTAGCCTCAAGAACAGCATGCATTAGACACTCTCTGCTATCGCAAGTAGTGTCTAGGGTCTTGTGGTCAGGTTTACTAAAACATCCACTGCATTATGTGACCTATAAGACATATATGCATATTCTACTTAAGTGCATTCCATTTTCCTCTTGGATTTGCATCTGATCAAAGGAAAAATGTCCATAAAGCCACACTACCATTATTTAGATTAAGTTTTAAAAAAATAAAATTTAAAAACTCCAGAATTAAGTCTGCTCTTGGCTTCTACATTTTTTCTTACTCATTTTATTCTTGCTCTTTACGCAAAATATTTACAAACAAAAATGCATGTTTAGACTTGATTCTGGATATTAACCTTTACAGAGCATCTATTTTTCCTCTGCAAGCATAAAGTTTTTTAATGGTTATTTTTTACTTACAATGTAAATAGATAAACAAAAGTTACACAGTATCAGAAAGCTTCATCTCAGCTTTGGGTCATGCCTGCTTGTGGGATAGGTATCTATCTTTTCCCCACTTCACATGCACCATCTGTATCTACTGATCACCAATGCCTCTTTGACAGGTCTGGAATAGGTTATTCTTGCTCAGAACTGATCCCTATTCAAATACAGGATCTGATGCTGAAATATATTACTGCTTACTCAGTAGTACCACTACTTCAACTGTTGCTTTGAATCACATCATTTCTGATCCTTCTAAAATAGTGGCAAACCTAAGCATCTAAGTAAATGACATCCCAAATCACTTCTGCTCTTTCACCATTGCCAAGGCAAAACAGTGCACCTGCTTTACACTTGCTTCTCTAACATTTGGTTCAGAAACCTATCAAAGCCAACAAGGACATTAAGCAGTTGAAAAATGTCATAATCAGCTGCAAAACATCCTTGCCAGGCCATTAACACCAGGCCTTTGTGAGCTACTCTTCCCTCTTGCTACCAGTATCCAAATGGATGGATCTAAATAGTCCGACCAGCTGAGCTCTAAATCACCTCAAAGGTATCATTAACAAATGGAAAAAAATGATACAGGTCCTTCTAGGAGACATTTAATTTCCTGTAGCCTATCCACATTCTTTCTTTGTACTATTTTGGCTTAAGATCCCAGAGACTCTTACCAGAGTTTAGTGATTTATTCCCAGGGAGCATCTGGTCACAATGTTCCATATTTTATTTATCTTTTGCAACTGGCCTCATGCCAGCAAACGTTCCCCAGCACCTCTATAATGTCTCTGTGCACCATTTACTGGTGCACACTGTGTTAAAGGCCAAAACTTATGGATATTCCCCCTTTCCACGCTGCTCTGGCTGAGCAGCCGCCAGCCTCCCTGTCTGCCTGTTTTTTCCAGCAAGCCCATAAACCAGTCCCACAATCCTGAATAGGCCTCGTGACACCCTGGCTTCTTCCTTAATTGCTTCCACAAATTTGAAACATCACTACTGCCTCTTACTTTTGAGTTAGATGGGAAGGAGCGAACCACAACCTCCACCAACTACTCAGAACATGAGATTTGTTGCAGATCTATTTTTTCCAGACCTCTTAAGTACACTTGTAATTCATAGCAATTTTGTACCCTGCCTGCACAGAACAGGCTAAGGGGTGCAGATAATGCTTTCATGCTATTGCTAATATATTTTTTCTCTCTCTACGTATTCCGGTACCCATCCCCATGCTTTAATTATGTTTGGGATTTTAGGCACGGAAATTACTGTTCCTAGGACTAGGCAGACATTCGTAAGCTTTAAAAGTAACCCTTCTGTTAACAGATGAAGAATCTTCCAGAAAAGCTCAAAAGAGAAATAAACATGTTATTTGTTGATACATGGTAGCAGATCCCACCATTATCATATAAGGGCTAAGTGTCACAGACTCACACCAAAGAACTCATCAACACAAGGGACGACACTGGAGGTGTCCCTTGAGTCCAAGGACATCTATTTTGGCAGGATGGCTATGGTAACCAAAATGTAGCTACTGCATTCCCAATTAACTGTCATATGTTTTCAAAGCCACTGAACGTCAGGGGAGAACTCAGCAATATCATCATGGAAGCACCCACTCCCATGCACACATTAACTACCAGGGCCAGCCAGGTGAGTCCTGAGTTACAAGAAACAGGTGGCTGTGCACAGGAGAACAGTGGTTGCTGGATGCTGAAGGGAATAGAAAGGGACAGAAGATGGTTTTGATGATCATTCACAGTGTCCTTCTGGCTCTTAGTTGCCTTTTTCGTTCCTAGCTTTCTACTGCAAGGTATCTTGTAGCTATACGGTCCCACTGAACATCTTAAATAATCATACCTCTCTACATGGAACATCTCCTAGAGAGAAGAGTATCACTGTCCATACTTCACATAAAGAGACCTAAGCAGGGAGGCTATGCCAAGGCTGCCGCTGCGTGGACACTGTAGTTTTCCCACTGCCCAGCTGTGGCCTGACAGACAGCTTCTTTCTGAGGCCCTAAGCCTGGATTTTCTCACTTTGCACATACTCAGGGTAGGGTCTCAGATTATGCAGCAAACACCATCTTTGTATAGGGACAGGGCATGGCTACTTTCAGCACAGTCTTTGGCAATAAGACTCGGAACTCAACTTTGCAAAAGAACAGCTAATGCTCTCACCGCCGGACAGCATTCCTCTTGAAGATTAGTATCCCTGCGTGGAGCGAAAGGCTTTGTAGAAGACAGGGCTTACAGTGATGAAACAGAGTAGATATTTCACAGACAGGTAAGAAGAAATTACTATGGCAACACCACATGATTTCATTAGAGGTGGAAGAGTCCTTTTCAGGAGAGTGGCATGTTCTGTAAGGCCTAATGCAAACTTATCTTCATGGCTACAGTTGGAGAATACTTGAGAAAAATAGGTGGGTGTGTAGATAACTAGAAAATTGACTACATCGCCAGAGCACACTGAAAGCACAGTATAAAAGGACAAAGAATACCAGAGCTTCCATCATCAGATTTTGGAGGAACAATGCTAGCTACCTTAAGATTTGTGCCTTGCCCACCTAAATAAGACCATATGTCTTCACCCGTTAACAACTACCAACATATTAAGTTCAACTATAAGGTTCATATTTCTGTGAATTTTGCATTTCTAAGACAATCAAGGATACTGCCAGCAATTTAATAAATTTATAGCATATGCATCCAGGCTTATTGTAGCAACACCGTCTAGGCAGTAGTTTTACATTCTCTGAGTGCAAGTAGCTATTAAGAGGGCCAAAAGCAAGAGTTAATTATGACATTTAAAAAACAAAACCCAACAATGTCTCTGATTCATTTCATAGACCAGCGCTTCATGAAGCTAGGCACATAGTAAATAAGCCTTGTGGGCTCAATTTTAACCATTTGCAGAAATGAAGAAGGGTGGGTACCGTATTTCCTTGGGTAGGGGAGGAAAGTCATCACATTAAGGAAGGGGGTTTGGCTGTGTGTGAATAAAACCTGGCTGCCACTGCATATATTAGAATATGATCTGAAATCAGATTTGCAGTCGTGCTGCCGGAAGACTGAAGAGATTGTCTGTTTGTTTTATAAACCGCTGATGGCTTCCCCTCTCTCTGCCTGCTCCAGTCTCACCAGAAAGCAGCACGATGGATAGGGTAGGATCTCCCTGCCCCCAAAATCCCCTGCAATGGAGGCTGCGGGCAGGCTGTCACCTCTGCCTGTCACTCCTGCCAGGGCAAGACATTCCAAAACACCCTCTGTGTCAAGGGCCCCTGATTAGCCCCACATTCACCACAGAGCGATTGTTATCCTTGCTCCTTGGGACATGATTGTTACAACCGATGGTCCTCTAAAGACATTTATAAGCTGTGGCTCAGAGTATAATATTGTCTGTTGAGTGGCAGTGCTCTGCAAGACAGGAGCTGGAAAAAGCCTGCACCGCTTCTGCAGGGAGCAGATCTGCTGGGCTCCACATAAGCTCTACAAAAAGATATGCTGCTTGGACACATCAAATACCAAATGGGTTATGTGCCTATGAAGAGGGGCCACAGGCGTACGGCAGAAAAAGGTAAGAAAACCTCCCCAGTCTGTGCACATGAAAGTCTGAAAACTTTCAGACTTCTTGGATGAAAGGCATTTTTAAGAATCTTCCGTCTGAAGAGGCTGGCAGAATAAAGACACTGTTGGAACACTGCAGCTTTTTACTCCAAAGCTCCCCAAAGTCCACAGGGAACACCACAGTGCCTTTGGTCAGCTTTGCATCAAGCCATAGATGCCAGCAAAAGCCATCCCAAGAGCAGCACTGCTTGTGCTGGTGCAGTCTGTCCACAAGAAAAAAATCAAGAAGCAGCACAAAGAATTATCTGAAGGGAAAATAATTTACACGTGGGCAAAGAGCAAACCTTTGTCTTTATTACCCTCTCCCTAGGGAGATCTTTTCTTTCCTTTTGCACACTCACCCTTGAGTTTTGTTTGCTTTCTAGGGACGTGGGCAGGTTTTGACTCTCACAGTAGATTTTATTCACAGAACAATAAACAGGTGATTTTCTCCTTCAGGTGCTTGAAACTTCAGTTAATGTTTCATTACAAGCACATGCTGCTGGCTGACAGCACACACAGTACAACTTGAAAAGAACTGCAGGTCGAAGTATCTCACAGCAGAATATTACTGTGGATTTAGCACTAATTCCAGCTTTATTCCTTTCCTAATTCCTGTATCACATAGCCTTATCTACACAGATAAAGCCCCTTGAAGTGCACTTGCTTTGATGCATGGATGGAAGACTTCTGTCAAAAAAATCTAAGATTTGCTTAGAAAACAATCGCTGCTATATTTAGACAACAGTCCACTCCAAACTCCCCTGACAGGCTTCAGTGCAAACAAGCAAAGGCTTCCCTTGGCTGACTACAAAAGTTACATTTAAGACAAACCAGTAGTCTACCAGAGTGATGAATTTTAACCTCTTGCAGCATTTAAAGCACAGCCATGGTCTCTTACAGCTAACACCACTGTTACCAGCACCGTATTTGCACGCCACATTGCTAATTCCTGAGCTGCCTCAGAGTACCAGTGTCCCTGAAGGGCACACTATTGATCCATAGGTAGATTATGTTAGTTGCTTGGCTTTGGGAGACATGCAGTCTCTCTCCAGCATCCTTGCAGAAAAAGACTGTGTTTAATGCATACTCTGCCTAAGTTTTTAGGAGCTCTTCAAGCCAAAACATAATGGTGCAAGGCATAGATCTTTTGATGTCAAATCCTGTATGATTTTACAGCTGGCAACAAAGAAAATTTACATTTATAGTAGACAGCAACTTTCAGCAAGGAGGATTTCAAAGCACTTTGTGAACTATCATTCAAAACAAATAACGCTGAATGAAGACATTTCTGGGTTGAAATACAGAAAATATTGAACAGAAGTACTCAGCAGCTCAGGGTAAAAGGTGAAGAATGCCCCATTCAATTGGATGCGTGCAATGCAATTTTAGTTAGGCAGGATGCAATTACAAAAGCTGGAGTCTGGCCAAGCCACCAAGGTTAACTACTCTACTTTTTCAAAAAGTATCATGGGATTTTTCTAATGACCACAAGTTAACGATGTTGTGTCTGAAAGTCAGCACCTCTCCCCTTACAGTGGCCTTTACAATAATTTAATAGCAACGGTCCAATACTGGATCCAATGAGAAAATCCCAAATAACCATTAGCACCATCTCAGAAATTCACTTCTCAGAAAAATTAGTTTGGAAGGGATTAAGTGAGTCACTAGTCTAGAATCACAAGAAAGATCACCTGTATAATGACATCACTGATACTGAGTCTAGAAAGTTCGATATACCTTCTTTGAGACTGACTTCAAAGTTATGAATACCATAAACTTAGTACCTTTCAGAAAAGGAGCTGTGATAAATTCAGCTCAGTAGCTGAACACTTTGAAGCATAGTAGGTATCATAAATTTTGTGGTAACTTGCAATACATGTATGAGTCTAAAACTAAATACATACGGCTGTTATGGTCTACAGTAGGAATTGTTACATGGATTACTTAAGTAATAAAGAGACTCTGGCAACCTATTCTTTATTAATCCACCAAATCAGAGATACTATTAATTATTATAATTAGTAAGAACATATCCCTCCATGACACAATAGAAAGGTCTTTTGTAAGTGAAACAGGATTGTTAGAAAACTGTGCATGGTGAACCAACTTTAATACAGTCATTAACACAACAGATACTGTATGTTCTTTGCACCAGCTTTCCTATCTTCAGATATTAATACTGGGATAAAAATCTTCAGCTCAAAAAAGGACAAATAAATTATATATAATTTTTATTTTGCCATTCATGCCTTTGTATTTATCGTGGCCAATCCATTCCTTTTAACTGGTATTTTACACCATTCACTGGGACAAGTGGTGACCTGTGTTTTAAGTTGTTTGCTACACCAATCATTACAAATAAAACGCAGACTTTAATTTTGGTAACAAATGGTAGTTTAAAAAAGAGAAATGGAAAATCTGGAAATACCAAAAGCCTTTATAATCTTCCATTCAAATCTTGAGTTTTACTCATGCAGACCAAACCATCAGGTATTACTGGCTAGCAAACACATGTAACATTTTTTGCTACCAGATGTAAAAGCTGCATGTGTCAGTAAGCATGAGAAACCAAGGGTATGATCTATCAAAATCAACAACGGTTTTTATGTTGATTTCTGTGGTTTTTGACCCTTACGTACCAGATTATAACAGTTTACCATCCGCAGCACAGCATTTGCACAGTTCATTGTCTCATGTCCCTTTGTTGAGTGTTGATCTGATTAGGTAAATGAGATATTATGACTGACCTTTTAGAAAGTTTTATTTTATGCTTTTCTTGTGCAGGATAATAGATAAAGAAATCACAATAACCCATGGTAGCCTGGCCTCTGAAAATCTAGTATCATAAAAAAAACCAAGCACAAAATAAATTGGTCTCAGAGAAGTTGGGGCAATTTCTCAGATGGAATAAATCAGAGAGTCCCTCTGCCAGCCATGAATATCTCAACTGCCATCAATGAGCCAAGCATCTAGCCTACAGTGTCTATTTTATGTTAATTAATTAAACTCTAAGCAAACCAAAAAAGTAACAGTAATTTCAAAAGTAACAATAGCTTCACTGTTACTTTTAACACATTATATCCTCATTTGCCAACAATTACTTTTTTCTTGGTGCCAACATTGAACTTGCAGCCCTAATGAGAATTTAATGGGAGTGAGCTTCACATCAAGTTTGCCAGAAATTTCAGGTTTTGACACATTTTAAGGTAATTGGTAGGTGGTTCTTTGAGTTCTCCCTTGTTTAATTGTTTACAGGTGAAATGGTAAATCTGATCTTTGCTCTTATGTTAGCTGGGAGTGAACATACATTTGTGAGCATCTGTCACAAATTTTTCATCTGGCAATTCATTTCCTGTAGATGAAGAAGCTATCTTCTGGTCCTAATACTATGATCTTTATTTGATTAAAAGGATTCACTCAGATTTATTTCCTTGTGATACTGCATAATATCACAGTGCCCTGTCTGCTTTGTGAGATCTCCTCAGAGGTCACTTCTGGGCCCTCCTCCAAGTCTCCCACCTCAAAAGTACCACTGTGGGCACACAGCTGATTTTACTCACGGTCTTGAAATATGCAAAGATGTTTAAGCATGCAGGCAATGCAGCCAGGCTATATTCAAAGGTCTCTTCTGTCATCCGAACCGAGAATCTAAAACCTGATGTTAATATTAATCAAAAACAGTTCATGAACGTAAATCACCACTGAAAACAGAGGGATGTGCATATTTTCTTTGTTTGGATCAAAACTCTGACAACTGAAATATTTTTCAGCTAAATTGGACCAAACAGAAACAAAAGGAGATGGAATAACACGTAGTTGTTAGGAATGTTTTTTCTCCCAGCAAGGATTTTACAGCTGATCCCCTCCTCTCCCCCCCAACATTTATGTACCTTGCTATGAGTGCAGTAACTCAGCACATAAAAAAGGAACACACAAAATGCTTCAGGTGAAACTCTCTGCTGTGCAGATTGCTTGCCTGCTTTGCTAGTTCACCCTCCAGCTCTGCACAGAGGCAGTTTTAGGCCTGAGAGATGGAACAGATCACACTCAGAATTTGCCCATTAAAAGCAGCACTGACAGCTGTCTTCAGACATTTGGGTCTCAATACTCAAACCCAAACCTGAATGCCGCAGCCAAAGGCAGCACCTAAAACAGCTCATGTCCTTGATGAATAGATAGATGGGTGGATGGATAAAAAATGAAAGCATAAGAAATGAAATTTGAGTGAAAAGTTAACAGGTTTCTTCAATGAAAAAGTCCTTTTTAACCAAAATGTGGCTTCCAATGCAAAAGTTTCTGCTGCAGATGAAAATTTTTAGAATTTTTTTTTGTGTGTGCAAAAGCTCTAACTAATTTTCATATTTATGTGACTCTAACTATGTATTTTTACAGTAGTGTCAGGCTCATTGCAAATAACTGATGTTTTCAGTGTTTCTTCCTAATGACAACACCCCCTGCAATCCCCAGCCATTATAACATATTTGTTCTGCTGCTGTGCTAAGAGCAAGTGAACAGGCATAAGCAGCAATTCAGTTAGCTCTTTTTTTATATTAGAAATATCTGTGATCCTATTCTGTGCTACATATTTTTTTAGTGTGGTGATGCCAGTAGGACTCGCACTTGTGCATCTCTACAGACAACGAAGACGAAAAAGTATTTATTCTCTTAAAAGAAAATAATTGCAGAACTGTAACTAAAACAGGACAGAAGAACTATATTTATCTTCTTCATATTCAAAAGCTAAAACTATCTGGGGGTGGCTGAAAATCCATGTTTATTAAGAGTCTCAAACTTAAAATCAGATTTTTTGTGGTCAAGCCACTGGAAGAATTTTTTAAAAATGAAAACAATAATAGAAGTCAAAGGATAAGTGTAACTTCACATACAACGTTCCTTTTTTTTTTTCCTAAGCAATAGCTCATGTTTGTGGAAACTTTGCTAGTGGAGCTTTCTCGGAATCACAAATTGTTCTGCTTCTGACTGTACTGGAAACATTCCTTT
>VXBW01007447.1:289929-336869 GCA_013400375.1 Thinocorus orbignyianus
ATGAAATCAGACTATCTAAACACTGAAGTGGTTTTGGCAGCACAAGTTTTAAACCTCATAGCAAACAAAACATTTTTGTCACTGCATCTCCTTTCAGACATGTGGCTGGAATTGGTGTGGCCCTTCCCCTCACATATGCGAACAGTCATTTGAAGAGGATGAAGTTTGCGCACCACATATTCATGTGCATGAAGTGAGAGCAACATGCCCAAAATGTCAACAGAGCTTCCATATACATGAAGACCATGCAAAAAAATGAGCTGTCAGACTGTCAAACAACCCTTCAGACATTAACTTCAGGAAAAGAATCATATTCCAGAGAATGGAACAAATCCCAGAGATCTCCCACTTCCTCAGGAGGAAAGAAACCACCTATCTAAAATCACCACTGATCAGAACTTTTTGGAGCTCCTCCTGTCATGCATTATGCAATGGGGGATTTTCCACCACACACCATTTCTTCTTTCTACAAGTCTACCTGATTTGGGATCTCATCATTTTCCACACAGTATTACAGCCTAGCACTTGAACACCGCAAACACAAACAAGATTCCTTGCCAGTGAAAACATCCTCAAAACGAGTCTTTTGATCAGTCCTCCCCCTTTCCAGGTGATCATTCACACCTCCTTCATTTTTCCCCTGTTCTCTCCATGTGATTGAAATCTCAGCACCTTCCTGGTCCTCTGGTGTCTGCCCCATTCCCTCCTCATCTCTCTGACTTACAAACACAATAAACCCATACATCCATTCCTTTGTTCCTTTCCTTGAAGACCTATAAAGTCAACAGACACCTCTCATGAACATCATTTTCTGATGTGAATCATACTTGAAAAGAGAAACAAGATCAGCAATGCAGGAAGAGAGACCTCACTACACTAAGGTGTGACCATGAACCAGGTTTACAGCTTTGCTTCCATCCTGCAGCCTTTCTGTAATGACAGTCTCTTACTGTTTTAAGAATTTGAACACTCTGGCCATTCTTTTTCAGCCAGAAGGAGCTTAACACAGTAAGGATACTATAATAAAAAAATAGTTGTATAATACAGTCATCTAGATCAGCAGACAAGTGTGGATCTTTTCTAGGTGCTCCTATGGAGCATTTATTCTTTAACCCTGACCCGGGATTTAAATAGTAACGTACGCTCCGATCCACAGACTTATTAGACACTGTGGTTTTGATGGGAGTTTAACAGTCTGATGCATTATTTGATTTTCGAATGCAGTCAGCGCCAGCCCATCGTTAGACATCAAGGCAATAATGTGGCCCCAGGGAACGCTTCTCCCTAGGCCCTAGTAATCACTATTGGCCCTTAAATTTCATGCCAAAGTGTTAATTCATTCAACACTTTGCTCTTTTTTGTTACAGCTTAAAGAAAAGGACAGAGGGTAATTTCATACACAAATTTACAAGAGATTTGGTGTTCATCTGGTGTGAAGAAGGTAATTTAAAAGCTCTTTTATTCTAGAAAATCTAAATATAAGAAACTTTGGCCTTCGTTTATTGGGATTCAGAATCAGGTCTGGAGACCAATAATAGTTCAGCTCACAAACCATGAAGAGATGTAAGCCCCACTAATTTCATGCTCCTTTAATCTGCTTTCATCAACTGTGTGGATTTTGTAAAAGCACTCAAAAATTAAATGTTACGATTTAGTAAAAGCATTGACTAATTTCTAAAGGGTTAGCTTGCAGCACCGCTGAAAACATCAGTGACATGGCAAATAATCTAGTGCTATGAGCTTCCCAGCGCTACATGGTTTCTATTCTATCAACATAAATATTTCTGTATGAAAGTTATTCCATTCTCTTAATAAAGAGAGAAAAAGAAACTTGGCCTGGATGTTGATCTGCTTCCAATGAGGTTATAAATAGACCGTTACTGATAGTCTCCAAGACAGACCAGTTTGGATGTGCTCAAATGTCATATTCATTAACATAGACTGTATTTACAAAAACAGAAAGAAAGACAATAGCGAACAAGGCCATTGATTTCAAAGTAACAAGCAACGCAAAGCAATTGAATGCAGTTAAACGACAATGTGAGCAATATTGCTTTCACGAGTTTTAAAATAAATTTTTTCAACATGTACTTTCTTCATTTCATGATCACTGTTATCATGAATAATTGCATTAAGAGTAATGTTACATCAAATTAACTTACAACTGAAATAACCTATCATGAAGATTTTTAGGATAGCAGTAACTGTGAATATATAGAGAGCTGAGTTCTGTGGAAAAAAAAGAAAACAAAACCAAATAGCTTAGCACAAATGAAAACACATGGTAAACAGCAGATTCTGGCACTGTGCACTACAGTTACTAAGAGCATTAATGGAGAACAAGCCTGATGCCATCCAGCTCATCAACTATCATCAGTTTCTTGACTAGAAAAACAACATAATTTCCATCCTTCTACTACAACTCAGCAAAGTTGAAAAAGGTTGTAAGAGCAACGGCCAGAGTGCACGTAGAAGCACAGCTCACTGTTCCTGTTATCAGTCAGTTATCCTGTTATCTGTGACAAAATTTAAACACCTCCATGGGCAACTCTATGCCTGACCTGCATTCCTTCCCACCTTGCAGGTGAATGACACAGGAGAAAATCTTGCCACTGGCCACGGCGGTGAATGTGGACACTAACAACAAAACCTCCCCATGAGTGAACAGAAAAGTTACTTCCAGCATCAAGTAACTTCTAGTGATGGCCAAGCATCCAGACTTCAGAGTCAAATTTAGATGGTGTCAGCAATGACCACAACTCCTCTAGTCATGAGAAACACTGCAGATACAATGCCACAGGGGTAATGAGGCAGTGATGGACAGACCATCTGGCTGTGATGCCACAGTAAGAAAGGAAACAAAATTTTAGGATTTCTGAGATTATGTATGTTCACCACCAGGAGAAACAGAAGTATTATTGGAGTCCTGTGCTAAACTCAATCCTAATTCCTGTATGTAAGTAACTACAGATAAGGTGAAATAGAGAAATTCCAGGAGACTGTGGCTGGTTTGACCTAAGACAGAGGTTGAGAAGTGTGATAACTATCATGGGATATTGTGGGAGTGAAGAGGGAGATGTGTCAGGAAGTGGAAAGAACTGGGGTCAACGAGCTATTTGGTTTCTGCCATCTCTGAATGCAGCTAATCAGCTGGCTCTCATCAGAGGATATCTGGAGGGTGATTCTAGCCAACTTCTTTCCTGATAGAAGATCCACACCCAGAAATTCCCATGGGATTCAACTTTTTTGCTTGACTTTACATTAAACTTTTCATCCCTCTGGAAAAATATTACAGTATATCTGTAAGCTTTTAAAAGCTGCTATAGAATCTTTCAAAGTGGGGAAAAAAAGAGAGGGTGTGAAAGAAGGAAATGCACATGGAAATATTATTCGTTGCTAAAATCAATGGATATTGGTTTTGATAGCATTACATTGTATTTGTCATGTTCCCTTCCTTCCCCCTGAATGGGGCCAGTGAAATAATGACATGATGAACTCCACTGAAGCCCTGCTCTGGTTACTCTATGATCTACAATAATGAGATCCAAGCTGGGTTAATGTTTTCAAAGGTGTTTAATAATTTTAACTCAAAGACGTCTGCCAAAATTAGCAGTATGTTCATTTTGATTGTTTCGGTGTTCAGAGCAGACAGGCTTTGGTGATTTTATCACAGTCCCAGTATGGCTGAAGCTCACCGGAAAGAAAAATCACCCATTTTACAGCTGCTTCGAGAACCAATTGGTAAAGCCCTTTATAAACAGAAAGCAAGGGAGGTGAGCAAAAGCACTACATGTATTTGTTCAAAGTACAAAACGTGCAAGTCAGATCTAAGGAAATATTACATGACAACTGGCTTGGAACTATGCAAGGCCAACCTTTCCTATACTGTCTAGAGATCCTCTCTTCATAACCTCAGGCTACTATCAGCACTGTGATGCCTGCAACAAAGTACTATGTGCATATCAGTACTTGATGAACTGAATGAATAAATGTTAAATCCCAAAGCAAGATGTTCCTTTGTGATCTCTGTTAAAAGTCTGCAACCCTTTAGAACAAGAGCCTTAACATCATAATCTCCGTGGCATCTAAATCATCATGAGAAACGAGTTCATTTTCCATACACCATGTTCTGCCAAGCAAAGTTATTTTTCCGAACGCTTATTATTATGTAACTGTTCAACGGGAAAGGCGAGATTGGAGTTAACCCCATGAGTGCTCAGCTCAGCCTGATGAGATGCCTTCTGCTAATTGGAGCAAGCTGCTGTTCAGGTTCCACCCGCCTTTGGCTCTTCATCTTCTTTGTACCCTCTCTCAGTGGAAGCACTGGCAGAGGCCGAAGCCATGAGCACCTCCTCCACTCCTCGGGCACTGTTGTAACAACTGCCCTGCACTGGGAACGTGCTGTTTATTTCCTGAAAAGTATTCAGGTCAAAGAACATTTATCAACTTTCAGACTCAAAGAAAGAGAACAGGACAGCTTGCATCCAGAGTCTGATCCACAATTAGACGATTTCCCATTTCTGTTGAGCCAGACTTTTGTACTGAATCCCTGAAGTTGCCTTTCTTCATTTTAAACACGGGCTTCATTTAGGCCTTTCTGTTTTTCCACTCCTTGTGGTTACCTTGGGTGACCGCAAACTAGATGAACACAGGATAAAAGGCGCTAATATCCAGCACTGTTAAGAGCAGTGAAAAAGCAGTGCAGCGTGGCCACAGAGCAAAGATCCAGCAAACAAGGGCAAGCATTCAAGACTGATGAGGGAATACCCAGGAACTCTGAGACTGGCTTAAAAAAAGCCTGTCATCAGAAATAATAAATCTGAGGCCCACCCTTTTCCCCCGGGGTTTCCACCTTGCATTGCCAGCTTGCTTTCTATCACAGATTGGCAAGAGAATCCCTTAAAAACACTCAAAGAAAGCTCAGATCTTCCATAAATCACGTGTAGAGGATCCTAAGCTTGTGCATAAATTCCAAATGCCACGGAGCCCATGATGAAACCACCAAACTTGGCAGCAAGTGCCACCCCTTGCTATGCACAGGTGGGAAAGGAGCCATCTTCCCGAAGCATTTATTTGCAGCTCTCTTGACAATATATACTCACACCTGAACCCATTAAGCTGACATCAGTATTCCCAACGCTTTTAATGATCTCTGGAGCAGGCCTCTGGAGGCAGCGTGTCTCTGAGCCACAGAAGAGAAAACCAGTAGTGTTGAAATGGAGGTTTTCTCAGACCCCAGAGGCAGCTGGGGTATGGCAGCTCCCAAAAGGCTGGATTTCCCTGACACAGACCCAAAAATGAGCCTGTACTCAGACTAGACCAGGCAGATATAGAGCAAGCTCTGATTCTGGCATGAATCAAGAGGACACAGTATGAGACTTAAAGGGAGCAAAGAAAAAACAGAATCAGGAAACCACAATTCATCATTTATCTTCTCGGTATCCTTCTAACAGTGGAAATTTCCAAACTAATGATTATTTGAATTCAGCCTTACACGTAATATATCACCACTGAACAGAGTATAAAACATCAAATAAAGAATTCTAAGATTAACAGGATGTTTACAAATAATTATTAGGAATTGATTGCCTAATTTTGGACTTTGGTTTGGTGTATTTACCTTCTTACATTCAAATATATCCCTACTTTGTAATATTTGGTTTAATAGCTAGTTAATATTTAGATTAATATGTAGTTTGTGGCTTCACAGAATGTTGCTATAAAAATGCTGATTTACTGCTTATGCGGACACAGTACACATTTTACTGTGCTGCAAATGCGATTTGCCAAGCTGTTTCATTCCTCCTTTTGGAACTGTGTCATTAATTATTTTTATTTTCCTTTATTTATTTTGATTAATAAACTTTTCAACAAAAAATACAAAGTTTCGTTCTTGTTTAAAAAAATTGTAATTTCTAAAATGAAACAAAAAAGGTCATTCATATCAGTCTTTCGGTTTATCACTTGGCCTAATCATTACTCCTCTATACTACGAGAACTCTTGTGTTGAACAATCATAAAATACCATGCTTAATACATGAGCTGCATTATTTTCTGTCCAATATTAGTTATAATCAGTTGCAAGAAAAAGGGACTTGCTATGTACAAAACCCAATACTGGTCAATCTGATTTAACGGTTCATATTTTATGACTAAGTAAGTCTGAAACGTGCCCTCCACAGGCGTAAGAGAGGCACTGGTGATGTGGGAGGCCGTTGCTACTCTTTAAGGATGGTCCATGGCTTGGTTGTGCCAGGTACTGTACTAATAGGTATGTTCTAGCTATCGCAATTACATTCAATTTCCCTGGGTACTACTGATGTGCAGTAATTCTTACAAGGTATGATAAACTGACTTTAACCCTTATGAGCGCACATTTCCCTACCCATCATATCCCATGGGTAGCCCCAGATGCATCACCACATCCTTAAGCTGCATTTCCACATGGACCTCCTGATAAAAGCAGAGGAAGGTTGAAACTCTCCCCACACCACCACATGGCAGACTAATGTAGGACAAACTATTCTTTCTACCCATCCCAGATTACAGTTTTCTGCACAGGGGAGGAGACAGCAATGCTTCCTCTGAGCAAGTAAGTCCAGCAAGGTGGAGAGGGGCCAGGCCTTGAAGCCATCTACCCTCAGGGCTGCTGGCAGAGACGAAGCAGTAAGTGGTCACAAACACTTCTCTCCTTCAGGCACTCTAGCTTAGGCGTCTGTTGTCCCTAAGGTCCATATATATCTATATCTATCTATATATATACACGCACACACATGTATTTGTACGGTGCCTGGCACAACCAAGGCATGGACCATACAGTCTTACTACATATACAGGCTGAGAGACAGAGACTCTGGAGGGAATATGACAATTCAGAAGAAGAGCCTAATTTGAGTGCTCTGAACATCCTTCTGGCCCAGTTTGTTTCACTTGCTGTTGTGCACAAGGGTAACCACAGAGGTTGAGCTTCCCCTGCAGGTACCTACATTCAGAAGCAAGTAGACAATGCAACTGCCCCTTTTTGCCATGCCACGAGCAAAGGAGGTGGGATCCTAACAGATCATCTATTTTGCAAGAGTAATTATATCAAAAGTAATACATTATCAAGGGTGAAGCAAGGTAAGGAACTGTGAGTCTGTGTGCTTTTTGATTAATGATACACCATTCCCTCAGAAGACAAAATATAATTCTGCCACTATGCTTATACATACGTATCAGTGCTTATGGTGATCAGAAACCAATAATACTTCTTACTACAGATTTCTAATCAAGTAATAATATCAATAAACACAAACACTATTTACTCCACTGCAGGAACTGCTTAGAAACCAAATTTCAGGTATAAAAATTATGCTTCTGGAAAACACTAATCTGGGGTAGAATTATGGATGTCTTTTTATACACATCCAGTGATTTCCATTTTCTCCATTCTTGCATAAATCTTTTTTTTCCCCATTAGTTCATTTAAACAGGGTCAGATTTCTGAGAGGTGAACTTGCTCTCTCAAAGCTCCTTCTATGATCTCAGGAAAACTATTATATCTATATCTCAATTGCTTATTTGTAAAATGAAAATAACTGTACCTTTCTCATAGAGGAATTTAACTTCATCACAAGATGATGTACACTTTGTCTACTAACACTGTAATAGTCTTCTTTAAGCCATAATAATGCTGACATTTTACTACTGTTTCACTCTTCCCCTCCCAGAATTGTTAGATCTAAAAACCAATGCTTCATACCATGTACTGAAATGCCAAGGAAAAGAGTATGATATAAATATACAGATATGAAACCGCATCTAAAAATGATGATTTTGATCTTTCAAAAGACAAATCACTAATCCCTGGCTCTAATGAGATATGGGATGATAAAGGTCATGCTGAGTAAAGGACTAAGCTGACAGATCAGTCTGAAAGTTTCAAAACTGATATTGCGGCTCTTGTCCCATTGGGGGGAAAATCCCAAACCTTTGTATGTACTGCAGCAGACTGTTACAGGCGCATTAAAGAGACCCATTAACTGTCCTTAATGCAAGGACAATTCTAAACTCACCCATGGATGTGCAGACTGAAGCATGGTGCAGTGGTATTTCAAATGCCACAAATTCATTCCATTTATTATTTCAAAATACACTTCCAGTCTGAAAATCTCTGCATGTCTTTATGAGGATTATTAATGTGATACAGTAGAAGTTGCCAGGTGACTGTGAAAGGACCTTTGGTCAACACTAACTGGAATTAGCTGCTGACAAGAATAAAGGAATGAAAGGTAACACAGTTTTATTCAATTTGGGACTTGATAGTCTAGGACTTCATGTAAATCTGATACAGAATTGCCCATAAATAAGAGTACTACAGCAGAGCACTACCGTAATCCTTGATTTACACCTTTCATCCTCAATTTTTTGAATTTCACTGCCATTCCCATTGGATTGCCAAGTAATGTTTGGCACTCTTTGAAGAGCTCTGCAAAGAGTGGATCTCTTTGTTTCACCAGCTGATGTTTTTCCAGTGTTTCCTTTGCTCAGGTGAGCTGGGTGTTGCCTTACAAAACCCAGCCCACAGCGCTATCCTCTACAACAGCAGCAATAAAGATGTGTGATCTCTCACACACCAACAGCAGCTGGTACAGAATTGCTGGACTTTACCTGCTGCCTCTTTCTACTTAGTCTCCACTGAACTGGCTTGTCCATTGCTTTTAAGGTCTTTGATGAAAGCTAACGTCCTAACACTAAGCAAGGAAAAAGTGTGAGAAAACAGCCAGACCTTTTCCTTTGAAAAGTCTGTTCCTTTATGTCCCTGACTGTACAAATGCTGTTAACGTGTAGCCAAAAGTGCCTTACTCTCTGCTTTTCTTTCAGAAGCCACTTCAAGCTTATCTTGGGTTAAATTTGTAATTACACTCTTAGGTACAGATCAGTTTGCAACACACTAATCAGGTTCAGCAGATTGCACAGGCGAAAAGCAAGGAAAGCTGCTCTGCAAGCCAAAGGCGGCAGGGAGAGGAAGAAGCAGAGGAAGAGAGAATGAGAGTACATTTGGGGGGAAACTGTGAAACGAGGCAGTTTTCTTTGCCGCCCAAGTGAGACCATTATTGCATGCAGAATTTGAGGGAGATTGATTAATTGCAAAAAGGCCTAGACTGGATATGATTATTGTGATTTAATTCTAAATAAATACAGTATCGTACAAATTGCATCTAAGGGGAACAAAAAAAATCTTTTGTCCGTCTCAGCAGTAAGGAAAATACTAAGTAAACAGTGTTAATAATAGAAACAAAGGGATGGAGTCTAGCAGAGCTTTTAGGTCACTAACTCCATTCATAGAAGGGGGAAAGAAAGGAGGGTAAGGTACAATCTAACCTAATTATGGCTTTGTAAAAATTATTTTCAAGCCATTAACTGAGATTTGGCCTACTTAGATCGTAAACTTCCAGGGGCAAAGACTTGTACTTCTCTGTATTTGCATGTCTTGCAAAATGTGGCCCATGTCCCTTTTTAGAGTTCCTGGTCCCTGCTATATAAACCCAACACACCATGAAGGTGAGCCAGTCAGGGCTAGCCACGGGCCAGCTGATGTGCTTACTGCTGGATGATCTCTGAAGCTCTCATTTGGCATTAGCAGCTGGCAAGGCAGAACATGGTTCCAGATTTATAGATTTATGAGGTATAGTGGGAAGAAGTAAACCAGTTTAGTAATCAGTCTTTCCATTAAATCCCAGTATCTCCAGTGTTAGAATAGGTAACCATGCTCTCTGTGTAGAGATAAGCATGAGTCAGGAGCCAGGCCAGGAAAATCTTTTTCCAGAACTCATGGGTATACACATGGTCCCACCCAATATCAGTCATCCAGAATCTGGGTCAGTGTTAAAAAAATAGAAATACACTGTAAGTCTTACAAATCTGAGGGGGAGTGTACCTCCTGGGGAATGATCCCAACTATCTTTGAGGCTGAAAGTGTTACTCACTCAGAATAAGCACATTCTTATTCTATTTCTTTCAGGTCAGCAGCCCACTAGCCTGCCATATGCAGAGAGCCACTTATTGTCATGGTTCTGTTGTGATACCGATGACACCTGATGGCTTTGTGCAGGCTTCAGGTGCTGGAACCAAAAAAACCCATAGAAGTGATTTCATAGAACAGGTGGGGAAGGAGCAGGGAGGACTCTACGACTACAGAGAAAAAACTTGAAAATATAAAAGCACTCTTAAAGATCCTGAAGCCAAAAGGGAATAACAAAACCACACTATTTTAAAACAACCTGATTTAGAGTCATTCCTGATTTTGAAATGTGCCATGAGGGAAGGTGCAGTGCAGCAATTCTGTGCTCTTAAACGGCCTGTACCTCCTAATGCCACAGCGATTACATTTCAATTGCAGGTGAAGAAGTTCCATGGTGTAATTTATAAGTCATTGCCAATCTGTGGAAAGCTCTGGAATATTACAGGTAAAAGTGCCTCACTTCTTACATGGCAATCATCAGACGTCAGGAGTACAAGTGCTTGGTTCTGTCAGTATTCAGCCTCATACACAGGTTTGAAAAACACATGCAGAGGATTTGGTCAGCAGCAGTATTTTTTAATTAAGGGGGTGGGAGGGAAATTTCCTAAACTGACAAGGTGAGGTGTGTGGAATGACCTAAGACAGACAGCGACTGATTGAAAGCCATTGAGGTAATTCCAGAAGTAATTAGACTTTTGGACAACAAAGTGATGAAACAGTACAAATGACCTTTTCTCATTTGCACACTACCAGCTTATTTTTCTGATTTGTTTCACTCTCCAGGAACAGTATTTCTTTTAAATACTAGCACGGGGAAAAAAAATGGCTACAGCAGTGAGCTGGGATGCAGTGTATCTGGATTCAGTGCCTGGCTCTGCTGCAGATTTCCAATATGACCTTGGGCACACCCATTAATCTCTTGCATCTCAGTTCTCCAGCAGTAAAACAGGAGAGCTACTACTTTTTCCTTGCTCACTTGCCTGTCTTCTCTACAGAGCCCGTAAGCATTTTTGGAGTAGAGAGTTTCCTGGCATAACCACGTCTATAAATTTAGTAGAAGGCCATGTAGGTCAAACGCTGTACTAAAAGTCAAGCACAGAGCGGCCAAAGACAGCTTTTGGAAGCACTCCCTGGTCCCCACACTACCTGCATCTGGGTCTTTGCTCCAGCTGGAGACCAGGTCCCCAGGGCTGTCCTCTGCCCAGTGCAGAGCTGCCTGCATGGGTGGGAGGTGAGACCCTGCTACCCACTGCAGATAACCCAGTGGTGGTGCCCCTGCGAGGCAGTTCCCACAACATCAAACCCCCATTTGAAATACACAATTTACCAACTTTTTTAAAGCAGAGGAGAAATATAGAATTTAGGCTTAAGCCACATGGTAACTTTTACAGAAGGTACAGCATCAGTTAATTACAGATTGGCCCTACCACAGTTATTGTGAAAATTTACTATCCTTGGCATCTAATCACTACTTTGCTGCATCTGTGAGAGAGCAAATATATAAATATGCACCCAAACACTGGCATACACATTCTGTCTGTATAGATATACAGAGATACCTATGTGTGTACGCATACATATCATTACACACCCACACATGATCACATTTCAACATAGAGAGCAATGTCAGAGTTCATTTACCATCAGAATAAACATCCAACTTGACACATTTTCCACAAGACCACTGTGAATTCAGTGTAATTACATTTTTGAGAATGTATTTTGCAAACATGCCAGATAATGCCAGAAGCACAGCTTTGAGTTGACTGCATTCTTACTCCCACCAGTGTCCTTGCTATGACAGTTTTGATACAAACAGTGTGTATTAGATCATTAGTACAGAGACAACCCTCTTTCCCTGCCATGCTTTTGAAGCTCAGTCTGATGAATGGGAACGTGCTCCTTTCGTGTTCAGCTTGGCAAATATATCAGAAAGCTGTGGCCAGGGAACAGCATATAGATTGCCTCTGACCATGCTTCTGGGGTGTTCCCTATCAGCAGAAACAAACAAACAGAAGTATACAACATGCCTACAATCGATCAAGGTATAATTTTCTAGCAGCATACAGAAGGTCATTTGTTGACAAATAAGGCAGCCAATTATCCAGGGTCCATTAAGTAGCATGAGCACTCAAACCTCCATCTGCATCTGTAAGGTTTCTCAGCGCTCCGAGCAAACAGGAGTGTGTGCATGCCTCCCTGTGCCTGCTGCAGCCCCTCTTAAAAAGCAGAATGACATACAGCTTACAGAAATGTGCAAAGAATAACAAATCAAAGATACCTGTGCATGAACCAGGAACTAGGGTGGGGTTTTTTGTTTCTTTTCTGTCCTTTTTTTTTCTAAATTTCAAACACCGGCAGAATATTTCAAAAGGCAAAACTTGTAAAATCTCTCTCTTTGCAAGAAACGTCCTGGAAGAGGTGACAGTAATTACAGCCAGAGCTGTCCAATGATGCAGCCCTATGCTCTGCATCACCTTTTTGCTAATCAAGTTGCTGTATTGATCACTTCTCCTTGAATGCTTTCCCTTTTACCCCAGGGTCCATGTTGTGCTCTCTGTACGGGTTGAGGCTTGAGCTTTCACAACTCCATTACAGTAAGGCACTGAATTTGATTTGGGACATAGTGAGGCAGCCCTGCACCACGAATACCACAGATAGATACCAACAGAACCAAAACTCTTTTAGCTCTTTCTATAGCTAAATTTGCCCTCTAGAGATCACATGCCATTCCTATCACTGTTAGAGAAGCACAATAACTTTTTCATTTTCTCTTTCCCTCAGTCACTGCATGACTCCCACAACTTTTGGATCAGATTTTAAAAGAATATTATATCCCTACACAAGCCTCATGAGAATAAGCAGCTTCATTCAGATGAAGCTCCACAACTGGAGCTCCCACTGACAGAAAGGCTGTACTAGAAATTGTGCTGTACTTGCAACACTGAGGATCTGCGGAGAAGAGAGCTGCTGTGAATCCAAATCATAGAAACTGGCTTTATACATTCTTCTGACCATGAAAGCATTTAGAAATCTGAATTTTGGCTATTTTTGTAAAAACAAAATTAAGACATCCTTACGTCTGTGTTTATGAACTTCATTATTTTTCATCTTTGTTCTAGATTAAGTTCTGGCATAAACTGTGTCTCCTCTGTCAACTTTGCAACTACACACGGCGCTTATGCTGGCTCTGCATTGACTCTGCTGATCCTCCTCCTTGTCATTTCTTCCTGACTTGCTCCTGTGCAATTTCTGCTCTGAATACGGCAATGATGATCAGCTACTTCTTAGAATCAGTGACTGGTCTAAAAAAGATTTATCCCAACTTTAATTAGACAGTTGTTACAGTCGAATTTGAAATTCAGTCTTTTTAAAAAAACACAAAAACAACACCAAATAAAAAAGTTTTACAAAACACCCAGTTTCTTTCTTGTTATGCTAATAAAATTGGCAAAAATTCTGCTGGAAAGTCCTAATGATAGCACTGTATATTTAAATTTCAAGACACACTAAGTTTAGAACAAGATAATGTGGCATTTTAATTATGGGCTTTCTATTTATATATTTCCTATGTGGCACAAGACCCCTTTAATGAAAGCACGTTTTAGAGTAGCTCCAACACCCAGCATTATTGCAAGTTTTTGAATGTGCCAGAAGCTTATCAGCTAAAATATGTTAATTTCTCTAATGGGGTAATGAAGTCTAAATGCTTTCAGGAAGACATTGCAATGATAATGGGTCTACTTAAAAACACAGCATTAGGAGAACCTTGATTACAGGTTGCTCAGTAGTTTCTGACTTCCTCAGGAACCAGAGTTTGTTCCATAGCTAATTTGTTGCAGGAGGTGCTGGGAAGGAAGCTCATTTCCATTTACTTAGTCAATCACCTTTGATAACATAACCAAAACAGTTAGCCGCTTGAAAAAAAGCTGCTAATACAATTGCATGACCCAGACTTAGAGACCGACTTAGAGCTGCAAAGGCTTAGTGGATGAAGTGAGGCCAAGCCATGGGCAGGGGAGCGTGTGGATGGTGAGGCAGTGGCACTTATGTCAGCAGCAGGTGGACAGTCAAAATGATGTGACAGGTTTGATGAGAGGAGAAAAAGGCAGGGGAAGGGTTATGTAAAGCGATGAAGATGGCATGTGTGCTAAGGGAACTGCCTGGCCAATGTAGACATCTCTGGAACAAGAGATGTCTACTTGTGCTATACTTGGTAAATGGGAGACTCCCTCATCCAGAGCCTCAAGACACTTGAATTTTTTTGTTTTTGTTTTTGTTTTTGTTTTGTTTCCCCATTGGTTGGACTAGATGATCTCAAAAGGTCCCTTCCAACCTAGGTGATTCTGTGATTCTGTGAATTTTCAAATGTCCTCTTGGCTTTATAAACCTGTTGACTTCCTAAGACTTGAACATTATCAACAAGCATTTCTTCCATCTTCAACACACACATGCAACCTTCAGTGCTAGCCTTTTAACTCTCCCATGTTTCCATCTTGTAGGAAGCAGCATGACCTCACACTACTCCTGATAAGGAAGGTACAAAAGCAGAGCTGTGGTATCTGCTTTGTGTTCCCCAGCCAACACCTATACACAAAACACTACTCAGCAAAGCCCTGGACAGCTTAGTCCTGTACCTGCCTTTGCTTCAGGGCTGAGGGATGCAATGCATCTGCATCTATGTATTTTGCCACCTTGAAATATCAGTATAAGGCATTTCTCCTCAACTGCTTGCCACCACACCTGCTCCAGAGCCAGTGACTACTGCCTTGCACCTTGGTTTTGCTCGGCTGTCAGCTGCCTGGCCTGATCACGTACACACTCTTCTTCATTTCTCCACACACCCTACCAGTTGCAGGATGAGGCCACAACTGGATCAGTCAAGCCAGCTATGATTCCACTTATTGTTGGATGGGAGAAAACATAGATGGTGAGTAGGGAAGTTTCTTGTCAATCAGCGCCCTATGTACAAGCTAGCAGGTTTCTACTAAAAATTAGATAAAAAACTAAAAAAGAAAAAAAAATAGAAAGAAAGAGAGAATTCTCTACTTCCCAATGTATTACACCAAGTTGTGACCTCAGACATCACATCTGATTTTCATTATAAGAAAATCAAGAAAGTCTGACCCTGTTGCACAGATACAGTCTTTGAAAGGAAAAGAGCTTGATATTTGTCTCGATGTGTTCAGCTGGGACTATGCTCTCCCTCGTTTGGGAAACAAATGGCTCTGTAAATCCAGCAGTATTGAGCTCAGCGTGATCTAAGTGAACTAAATATTCTACCTTGGTATTTGCATTTTCTCTTTTATCAAAACAAATAGCAATCCACTCATTAAATCCAGTATTTCTGTAATTAATTTGCAGTCATTACAAATCACCTTTAATTGGATTAGCTATAATTACAGTAAAATAATTCCCTGAAATCATAAGTTTTATTTGCGGGATTTTTTTGGTTTTGGATTTTTAGAGATAGGAATGTGAGGTGAACAGATGAGAGGTGAGAAACACTTCGAAGCTAAATATTAAAACCCCCTCACTCTTATTTTCACTGACCTCATCTGTGCATTGCTGCCTTTTGTCCCCAGTGATCCTGTCTTGTACTTGGACTTGACAGAACCCAATTAGCCCAAACGGTGATTCATTGCTGCTGCTCCTCTGCTGCCTGACCTGGCCCACGCTGCAGCGTGCAGTGGCAGCTGGTGGGGACCTGCAGGACTTTGATGGCCGTCACAACTCTCCCCAAGTTCCAGTCTGTCCCTGGTGCTAATCGCCTTGTTCTGATGAAGGAGGATCAAAGCCACATCTATGTTTTTAAAATGAACAGGCATTTTCCTTGGCACAGCGTGGACTTTAAGGAGCAGAATACTCCAGAATCTCAAGGTTTTCTGGCAAAACAGAGTCCTTCACAATGGCTCAAGCGAGGCATCCACAAACTGTACCTACCATGCTTGGGACTAATCCCCATATTAATAATGCGACCCTGGCCCAGGTCTGCACTGTAGGTAGTACCATGTGTTTTGGCATGAATTCCAACCCAACTCATGCTTCTCTTTAGGGAGGGACTATTTCATAGCCAAGGGTGCCACTGACCAGCAATGCTTCATGGGTTAGACTCTTCCTCGGCTTGCATACATCAATACAGCTCCAGTGACTTCAGTAAACATTAGCTGAAGATGTGGAGCACACTATGGGACATTCCCTTGCGCTGCACAGTATTTTACAGCTGCAGAAACCATCTAGGCTTCTCTGCAAGATGAAATCAAATGTCGTGTAAGGAAGAAATCAAACAGAAAGGGGGCAATGACCAATGGGCATAGCTGACCCTAGACAAATGGAATAAATTTGCTGGAAATACAGGGTTCTCTTTCAAGACCTTTCAGTCTTAAAGTAGAATTACACGGCAAGTTGCAGGAGTTCTGGCACTGCTCTGACTAACACCAGTCACAATTTCACATTTAATCCACGTCGTAAAAATAGCACATTTGATTCACATGAGCATGTCATGTCATATCAATGTAACACCGTGCTGCAAGTTAAATTTTCTATCACGTATATGAACATGTCGCCTTTCTATTCACTCACTCCAGCTCACAGCTCCTTGCAAACAAAAGTACAGCAAGATTTAATCAAGCTGAGCAACCCGAAAACTTGTTCTTTAAATAGGTGGAGTCAAATTAGCTACTACGAAGTACAAAGCACAAAAGAAACTTCTCTAGAAAAAAAAGAGAGAGTTGACCCAGGTGCTGTATTTTTAAAAAAGCAACTCATAAATAATGCACATTTTATGCAACCTGACTTTATCTAGGGGTCTAGTGCTTCTATTTAACGTACCCCTTAAATAAAATGCATCTCTAGGACTTTCAGCAGCCTTCCACACTGCTGCTGCTTAGACACACGTCTGGCCTGATCCGTCTCCTGCTCTCCATTTTCCACAACAGTTCAGGGCTGGTGGGTGCAACACTCTGATTAAAAAGCAAATTCCTCCATAAGGAAGACAGAAGTGGGACTGACAACCATGGATGCCTGCAGACCACTCTTTAACCGTGCGCCATATCATCAGACACAGGTTCACCTATCTTCTCTAGCTATGCTGACACCTCTCTGGGGAAAGCTGGCAGCTGCCCTTCCTCAGTCCCTTCCCTGAGGCGCTTCTGGCTTGTGCCCGGCTCTGTGTCGAGCCACACGGCTGCAACAGTCAGCAGAGGACAAAGCTATGGACACACGAGCTCTTTTTGCTGGGTAGTGTACTAAAACCATGCAGTGAGGGGCTGGGAAAACAGCAAGGCCAGCAAAACACAGGGCAGGACCTCAGCAGCCCAGGGTGAGATGAGCTGAGATTGCTGCGCTTGACAAAACAAGCCGGATCAATATGTAAAGGAGAAAGAGGGTAGAGAAAGAGTAATTAGAAATGTTACTTTCCCCAGTTTCTCTTCAAGTTCCATGGCCAATCACAGCATAAATGATGTGGAGCTCATATATTTAGAATCTTTGTTCAAGAAACTGTGTGGCTCAATTCATTTTGCTTACAGTGTGTATATTGCTTGAAAATACAGCCTCCGACTTGATGCTCAGACATTAGGCAGACATTAAGTATGTTAATATTGCAGTTGTAATTACATGTTTTTTTCTTCTAATTTTGGAAGGATAATTCTTTAGAATAATTACATAGAGGCTAACTAAGTTCTGGGAAACGTTTGAGTCACCAAGAATCACATCTGCACTCCAGCAGAAAGGCTCGTTGAAATTTTGAACATTTTTATCCCTGCCAATTATAAGAGCTGAGAAAAGCAAAAAGTTGGTTTATGCCTTTCGGGAGAAACACATGGAGTCTATCTGGAAGATGCTACAGGGATTTCCTCTAATGGAAATAGTATAGCTGCTATAACTGCTTTCTGACTTAAATTTTTCTGAAGATTTTCCACTTCAGAATTAGAACAGTATTTTATGTTTATCCAATACCTTCATACTTGAAGAGCGCACAGCCAAACTTCAAACAACATCATCTCTCAAATCACATAAGCTTCCCACACAGAACTCCTGCCTAGAGCCAGGAACGAAACACAGGAGGGGATGCAATCCATGGTACGAAGACAACTTTAGTTTGTAGTACAGTCAGTGCACAATAGGACACTAAAATACTCCCAAAAGAACTGAAGAAGAAAATTGCATACAACTGAAACTGCCATTTAAATGTCAGGCCTGCAGAACTCCAACTCTGAAGCTGTTTATTTCAGAGCAACCAAGGGCCCCTGAATAAACAAACAAATGAAAAAACAACAGGACTTCTCAGTGTTCGAAAAAGTGATTTTAAAACCTGAAGGTCTAACGTTTTAAGAAACCAGCAGCAGCCAAAATAAGTTCAAGTGGAGCTGCTGTACTTTATTCTCCCCTCCTTCCTTGCCCAGTTGCCATGCAGATTATTCCAGCAGCCCAGGGTCTCTTGGTAGCGTTTGTGTGCTACTCACAGGCCTGGAGTCCTCTATTCATTCGCATTATTTAAATAATAATACATATGTATAATCCTCCTTCCTCCTGTAACTGTTCTACTTGAAGACCCCATTAATTCCATTTGTTACTTCCTGGTGTATTATTTCTTCTCTACAAGCTGGAATCCCTTTAGTATCCCTGTCTGCCCTTGACTACTGATGATTTCCTTGGCTCTTCAATCATCAGAGTCTCTTCTCATGGATTTTAGAGCATTATTGTGATTGTCAATTTTAAATATGCGAGTTTTCATAGTCAATGCACAGTGCAGGCCTTAAAAAAAAAAAAAACAAACAAAACCAACAAAAGAAAGAAAGAAAAAAGAACAATCTTGTTTTCCATGGCCTTAATATAAATTAACCAATTATTCTGATTTTTTTAAAATATAAGTAAACCGATCTTATGTATTGTATATCCATATATTACATCCTACATACACAAACACCGACACTCACACAGCTCTTCTCTCCTTCTATTACTGGTCTAAGCAATGGCCGCAATGTGCCTCAAATCTTTAGCCTTAAATTTAAAGAGAACTTCCAGAAGAATAAAGCAGGAAAAGGATCAGCCATCTAGATGCCTTTAAAATCTGATCAGGCTAACTCACAGGATTTTTTGGACGTTATGGATGAAGAAACATTTAGTATATATTCAGGAATTCGGTTGTTGTGTAAACACTTGGCCAAATGGACCATAAGCACTTGAATAAATACAGGCACACAACTCAGAAATAAAGGAATTCCTGAGGCATCAAGCTTCAGTGATCCAAGTTGTAGATTGCTTGTACTGTCTTTTGCACTATTACATGATTAGGGAAAGCATTAAATGCCTCCATGCTCCCCTGGCTGGGCAGGTGGATTAATTTAGTTCTCAGGTTTCAGGCAGAGCTATGCAACTGGGTTCACTCCTAGAGCTGCAGCCTTGGCAGTTATAAATCTCCAACCAGCATTACTGGCCCTGTCTATTAGCCTGCACCCAAACCGCTCTGGAATGAAGTGGATGAAGACTATAAAGAATCTTCCTTGTTCTTCTGCTCAGGTGAGCAGCACAGTAACACCTTTAGTTTCAACAAGGCCTTCTACTGATCATAGAATGGTTAAGAGTTGGAAGGGACCTTAAAGATCATCAAGTTCCAAGCCCCCTGCCATGGGCAGGGACACCTCCCACTGGAGCAGGTTGCTCAAAGCCCCATCCAGCCTGGCCTTAAACACTTCCAGGGATGGGGCAGCCACAACTTCTCTGGGTCACCTGCTCCAGTGCCTCACCACCCTCACAGTAAAGAAGTTCTTCCTAATATCTAATCTAAATTTCCCCTCTTCAAATTTAAAACCATTATCCCTTGTCCTGTCACTACACTTCCTGACAAAGAGTCCCTCTCCAACTCTCCTGGAGCTCCCTTCAGACACTGGAAGGCTGCTCTAAGGTCTCCCTGGAGCCTTCTCCAGGCTGAACAGCCCCAGCTCTCTCAGCCTGTCCTCATAGGAGAGGTGCTCCATCCCTCTAACCATCTTTGTGGCCCTCCACTGGACCTGGTACAACAGGTCCATCTCTTTTCTATGTTAAATGATCACCATAAATGCAAACAGAAATAATAGTTTCCCTTATCCTCTGCCCTGTATTGCTACCACCAATTGTCGTGGTGCTCTGGAGCTGCGAACAGGAGAGGGGTCAATGGGAAGTTTCTTCTTTTCTTTCTGTTACTTTGGCATCATCAGCCAAGGGAGGCCAAGCTCATCAGCGTGTCTCCTGTCCTGCTGCCTGAGTGATGTTACAGTGCTTACACAGTTGGTTTTTTTAACTGTTCATTGTAGCAGTGCAAAATTAGATGTAGGTCTAAGACCCCAGTTACGGCTGCCTGTAAATAAACACTGTATCTGCTGCCAGGGGTGCCCAGACACCAAAAGGCTGATGACTGCGAAGTTACTGAGGACCAGACAAGACTCAGCTCTGCTCCAGTTTTGTCCAAATAATGATTTCCAAATTAAACCCACCGTGTGGCTGGTGGCTGGACCTATCTCATAGGTATACCGTATCTATGAGCTTTCATACGCTGCCTTAGTTTCTTTTAGCTACTGATCAACAGAAGCACATGAAGTCATCTGTTTTGAAGGAAGCATTATTGAAAAAATACGGCAAACTGCAGCCAGTTATGTCAGGTTATGGGAATGCAACACAGTCAATCACCTAACAATTAGTAACAGTACTCCTTATAAATAAAACTAATAATGTCCCATTAGCACAGAAAATAGTTTACAAAAAGCGTAGGGAGGAAATGGACAAGCTGAAATATCAAGAAAGAAAATGTTCTCAAGCATAGAAGTGCTTCCCTAGAATGGCATGCTTTTACAAAGGAGTTGAAGCTGAGAGGAGACAGAGGCAAACAAAATGAGGTCCAGCACAGAGTTCTCCACATCCTGAAGGGTTTTTTGTTCAGCTTTCAGAATCCCAGGAAGAGAGGACATCCAGGGAAATAGGTTTCATTCCGGCAAAGGGATAACTATTAAGCTCATTATCATATTGCCAGACCCCAGCATTTAGGCATATTCACAGCTGATTCTCACATACAAACACATTTTCTTAAATGAGACAATTCACGCTCACATTTACACTCCCACCTCAACACAGAAGCCAAGCATCCATTAGTAGGTTTTAACAAGACATTTCCCCTTAGGGTAGCTCAAGGATGAAGCTTCTTTCACCTTCTTTGGAAATAGCTGCTCCTGGCTATCACCAGTGACGTGATTTGGAAATACATTGACCCCGGCCTGATTCATGATGAATACGCATATAGGAACATAAAAATTGTGGGCATGCATTTATGCACAATAATGCACACAAAATATGCATTAGGCTCCCTTGTAATGCTCATACCTACAAAAGGTTAAATAGCCCTAGGTGACAGAGAGCTATTTAAATGGACCTTTTTATAATGGCAAACAACAATGCATTCTGGTTACCTTCTGACACGGCTTACTTCCAGTCAGCATTAAGGAGAATTACTACCTGATTTTAATATATCTTGGTTCAATTTCATGCAGGCTTATTGTCTTCTAATTATCAACACAACAATTTGATCTGCGTCCAGATTAAGGCATTGCCCTGACTTCTAACACCAGAGCAATGCCTGCGGTGGTGTGCTGATTTCTCAAGCAGTAAGCAGTTTGCTGTTGTCTCACATCCCCAAGGCACAAATAAGCAGATGCTGCATTAAAGCTTGTTTAACAAAACTGCTTCAGTTGTGATATACATTTTTAATATAATATACTGAGTGCATTACAGTGAAAACTGCCAGGGCCAGTAAACTCATACAAATTTATTAGCAAGACCAGCTTTTCAATTAAGCCCAGCTGAAGACTAGATCTCATTGAAAAGAATTGTCCAGAAGCAATTGAAATGAGCAAAACGCTTGATCGTGTTTGCCACATGTAAGCACAGCTTAGTTTACCGTTTTAGCTTTCCGAGCATCAATTGGGATTGTTTCTCATCAAGGACAAGCTTCATTGACCTTTCTCTTCTTTTCATCACAAGGATACTGTGGTTGGCTTGAAAACTTGCATTTTTTATAGTATTACTATTCTGAGCATAAAAGCTGAGGCGCAGCTTTTAATAAGGAGAATGGGCTGTACATAGAAGATACTAGTAGCCAATTGTTTTGGGGCACTCACTGATGTGCTTTCATTCATGGGTAGGTTTAAAAGATCAGAAATTGTGTTTTTGAAAGACAAGCTAAGGAGAAAGCAGCATTTTCACTCTTTGGCTTATTTGCATTTCTTACCTACATTCTTCTCCCTCAATTGACATTGTCAGCTGCAGGAGACAACTGAAGAGCACCTCTGGAGTACTCTGTAGCTAATCCTCTACAATGCCTGTGAACTAGACAGTGTATCGCTGATTACAACAGGCACTCTTAAAAGGCACAAATTTCACCCTTCCTTCAACAGAAGGGAATCTTTATTGTGCACTTTGAAGAAACTCAAGCTAACACAGGATTAGTATTCTAAACGTATTTGTTTAAAGACAATACAACGTAAGATATATCAAAAATGAATCTGGCCAGCAGCAGACTAAGGTCTACACAAAGCATCTGCTGGCTGCCTCTGGTAATACATTTGTCTCAACTGTGTTTATGGCATAACTGGCTGCTACTGCTAAGAGCTGTGTTACAGCAGCCTTGTGAGACAGCTCACCTTAAAGGAAGAGAAGTTCTGTAACAAACCCTCTCCACTATATTTTCAGGATTTCTGTCTTTTATGAAGCCCTCTGGCACTAACACTTCCCAGACAATAACAATGCAACCACAGCAAGTGGGCAGAGATTTCCCCTCTTGATGCTGGTTCTTTCTTCACTGCCTCTCTTCAACACACCCCTGAGCAGTGTTCCCAAAAGCTGATCACCAGGCCAGGGTGCCCTGTGGCATCTTCTCCCTCTCTTCTTTATGTACATACATGACCATAGGAGTATGCTTACTTCTGTCCCCGTGAGAGGATGGCACCTTATTCACAATTTATCCTCATGAGAGGTAACAAAGATGAGGGTCACTGGAACTTTTAGCATGCTTATAAACTCAGCTGAGACATCAAGCTGAACCAGTCTAACTCTTTACAAAAAGAAGTGTCATGAAAAGTGACACCAAGCCCTAAAATACATGAAGAATTTTCATTGCTGGCCCAATTCCAAGACACTGCCATTTGACAAGCGACATGGCTAAATGAATTCTCTGTGCATTAATTTAAGACTGGAATTTGCAGGGATTTACACAGTGACACTTGTATCATATGCGCTAGCACTTACTACCACTATACAAGTAGCTGGGCACTAATTTAACCTGACTTTAGCAACTTGTGCACAATCTGACAGCTCCCCATGCTGCTCACCTGCTGTCAGATTAGAGCCTGCCGAGGATCTTACATTCCTTCTACATCCCTTTAAATTAATAGCATATCATCAGTTAGTTCTACTATGCCATTAGACACAGAAATCTCTGAGATGACTTTCTGAGGCCCTGATCCTGAAATCATGGCACTTTTAGAGGAAGGGAGAAAACACACACTATATGCTTCACCACCATATATTGCCTAAGAGAAACGGGGGGTGTATTCCTAATTACAAAGATTGCACAAGCAATCTCTTCAAGAGAGAAGAGACTTCCACAATGTCACACGAAATAGGATAAGATTAAATGTGCCACCATTTTCCCTGCCCCTAGCAGCTGTTCAATTCTTTAGTTAAGACAAAGTAAAGTCTTTTCCTTCCTGTGAAATAAGCTGGAAAGGAACAAAGCAGGAAAACCTAAAGATGAAGGCAGGAAAACATGATGAAGTAGCCTGGTGAATTTCCAGGCTACTCTGTGTAGAGGCTTCTTCCATTTCCTCATCAAGTTTGACCCTTCTCGTGTTACACATTTATACTTGTTTTCAAATAACTGTAATGGTCTAGAAAACCACTTCAGATATTTTTTCCAAAACATAAATTACGAATAATTTTTCTCAGTGATTTCTCAGTGTTACTTCCAAATTAAGGGTACCTTTTTGTCAGCCCTGGCACTGTCTTAAGACCCTAATAAAACACAGATTATTTTTAATCCATCTGACCTCTGTAAACAGACTTAGTTTAACTCAACTGCCTTACAGACAAGTGAAATCAAGAGCATCTCTTTTAACTAACAAATATTGTAGCACAGGAGCTGAGATGGAAAGGAGATACTTAAATCTCAGGGAGAGGACAGATGGATAGGCACAGAGGAAACAGAAAAATCCTATCGAAGACTGCCCAACACTAGTTTATGCCTGATAAAACTGCTGTTTTCAAGTAGTAAGAATGTCTGTCTTAAAATCTTCCACTTCATACATGCCATCGTCAATTCAAAAATGGCATATGATATTGTTTTCAAATAAAAAAAGAATCCAAGAAAATCCCTCTGAACAATATAAGGAAAATTTCAGCCCCAAAGCATTTGTCATCCAGCTAAAGACATCCAGCAAATAGAACCTTATAGCAGAGGAGCTAGTGCATGCTGCAGTTTTCCAGCCAGAATCCCTAAGTAACATTAATGGGTTCAGATACACATTTAATCTACTGGTTTGAAGAGTTCCACTCCATGTAAAACACTGTTTTTAAAACAAACATTATTGTTGCTGCCTATAGAAACTGTTTAGGCATTTGGCATCTGTCATCTTTAGGAGAATAATGAAGTGTTGGGATTGAGGGCCTCAGATTTGATCCACTCCACAGGATGCAGCTTGATAGAGCGTACCATGTGAATGGTGAATGAAAAATCAAAGGAAAATACCCAAACATATTTTTCCACGACCCACAGCACAGGCAAGATGCGAGCTCCCCCTGCTGACACAAGGTAACCCTGCCTGGCTCAGCCACCACTGCCACAGCAAGGGGACAGTCACCACCACTGGGGCAAGGAGGGGAGAAACCCCAGGATGAAGCCAGCAAGAGCTCCAACAGCAAGGACAGAGCCAACTCTGGCACGGGTTCAGCACCTGAGATCTCAGAGTCCGACCTCGTAACTGCCGAGCACCCTTTTTGGGAAACGTAATGAGCCAGAAACCAGCTACAGGCAGTACCTGAGGCAGCTGGGTCAGAAGAGGTTCTGCCGACAAAGGTGCCTGGGCAGGTGTCAGCCAGCCTTTTCACTGCTGCTGGCTAGGTAGAAGCTTCTAGCCTGATTCCCGAACATGGACAGCTCAGCCAAGCCATCTTTACCATGTCACCAAGTCAACTGCTGTGCGTCTGAAGCGTTTCCTGCAAAGGCTTCACAGGGCAATCTTCCAGCCAGCCTTTAAGAGCCCCCTTCTGCTGCTTCTGTGGCACCTGAGGGAATGGCAGGACACTGCTCCTGACGTCCTGAGCCACTAAGCTGAGCTTTCATTTACTGCATGTATACTCAGGTGCATCACCACTGATCCTGGCACACCAGGTCATAGGAAGAGATGAGACACCAAAGAGGGGGGCCACAGCCCCATGGAAGCTCCTTGAACAAATGGGGCAGAAGAACCTGCTGACGCTTCATGATACCACGTGCTATGGGGCCAAATGGCCGGCTGAGAGCGAATAGCACTGGTGTGCCATGCAGTAGGGAACTGGAGGCAGGAGCCAGGTGACAACACCTTTTACTCATGGGAAAGCTCACAGTCTGACAAATACTTGAATCCCGTAAGTCTCGGGGATCGTTACAGAAGGGCAGGCAAATGCTCTTGCACATTACTTGCAAATGAGCAAATGCCTTTCGAAGGCAAAGGAAGAAAGAAAAAAGACTAACAAAAACTTAAAAAAAATATTTGTGAAAACCTGTGCCAAAACCTCCATAGATGTGCATCTATGACTAAGCATGAGAACTAAATTGCTGCTGCTGTAGGGAGGGTGCTGCTTGCTGGTCACAGTCTAAAAGGACTGATGTAGCAATAAGTGCAGCTTAATTGTTGAGAAGCTTACATATTAATAGAAGAATTTTCGTTCAGAAACATGTAAAAGCCTGTAGGCTTTGGAGCAGTAAAATAGAATGGGGGCCGTATGGTGGCAGAACAAAATCTGCTGAAGGGTGTTGTATTTTCTGCCTTTGATAGGGACTTTCCAGAGCTGTCAGCTGAGCTGCAGAATTAGAAACCTGACATTGCAGCAGTCAGTTTTTAGATTTCAAGCTGTTCAAATGACTTGTCTCCAGGGAGGAATATCTAGCCTGCAGGAATCAATAGCAAAACAGGTAAAGATGCCAGTGTACAGGGGCAGCCACCCCAACACAATGCCCCAGCTGGGCAGGCAATCTACTGAAAAGGGAGTTGTGAGAAAGGATGACGGAAAAACTTGCTCCCTCTTTGAATCAGTGCAAGAGAAATGCTATAGACCATTCACTGCATTTGTGAGATTGCAGCTCGATTATATCTGATTCCATGTTACAGATTGATCTTCCATACGCCCTCAGTTCACACTATGCCAGTGCTCCGAGCCACTTGCTGAAGAGATTATAAAAGAGACTATTTTATCATATCTTCACCTCTGAATGCATTAAAAGTGACATTGCTTAATTTCAGCCAATCTGAACAGCTAATTAGATGTAAACAGATTGAGAAATTGTACACATAGGACAACTCATTTTTCAAAAGGCCACTAATCTAAACAAACCTGAGTCCATCAATTTACTTCAGCATTTGTCTAAATGAATTACAGCATAGACTTGTCCTGCACTGGCTTTGTGATTCATGTAACTGGCTCCCCTCCTATTCTGATGAAAACTCCAGGCACCGCACAAAAGAATAAGTTGATTATAAAGCCTCTATTGTAACAAAGATGAAGATGAGCTTCTGTCCAGCAGACAACATATATGAGCCAAGCAACTGCAGCCTACTTTAGTACCTTCTCCCTCACCTCCCAAACCCATCACATACATTAACACATCAAAGCTGAGGAGGCTTTGTAGTCAACAGATAAAAATCAAATTATATTTAATCATACAGGTTCCAACTTCAGAGCTCTTTGGGTGTGAATGTCCCCTCTGCTCTCACCCTCTTGCATCAAGAGAACTAGGAAGGAAAAGGATCATGGACAGATCCTCCAGAAAGAGCTGCTGGTGATCCTCCTCCTGAGGACTCCATCCAAGCACCAGCTGGGGGTAGACAACTAATTACACTGGGAATCAGAGCAGCACTGCAGGACAGAGAGAAGCCTGAAGGAGCCTGTCATGACTCAGATGAGATTGGGAGCTGCCTAAGTTATCCAGTGCCAGACTCCATAAAGAAGTCTTAGGATGAAATGCAGTGTAGTGTGCCCTATTTTTAAATACAGGGCAATTAGCAGAGCATTATGCATGTGGTTTTTCCACTTGCTACTAAAGTCCACATCTCTTCCACTACCTGCATATGTAAATGAGCACAATGAGAAGGGAAAGGGAAGAGAGAAAAAACACTTGTGTGGATTTTGAAATGAACAAACATATCCACATAATCAATCCCTTTCCGTACTGCTTCACATGGCAACCTTGCTGAACAAAATCAGCTAATCTCAGCCTATTTCATATGTCCACTAATTTAATGGCACCTAGAATTAAGGCTCCACTGAGCATTTGTTGTGACCTCCCATGTGACAGCAGCCCTGGATTTCTAATGTCATCCTTGTTTGACCAGAGCAATCTAGACATCTAAGTGACACAGAATCCCACATAACTTTTAATCACTTACATCTATATGCTGTCGCCTTCATTTACAAACATGCATCTAAACTTATGCTCTTGAGTTTGTCTAGCTTTAATTGCCAGCCTGGCATCTCATTAAACCTTTGTTTGTCAGCATAAAGAGCCCTGGTGCTCATTTGTTTTCCCCACATCGGTACTTACTGACTGTGACCTATGCACCCCTTGCCTTTCCCTTGACAGAGCCAAGGGCATCAAAGCTTTCATGGCAAGGCGGACTTGCCAGCCACCACCCTCGGCTGTGCACAGTTTTCTCCCCTTTGGAGCTGCAGGCACCACCCCCACTAAAGGTAATTTGGCATCCTTACCCCTGCTCAAGAGTCTGCTTCTTAAATATACTGGGATAATGGTGGCCCTTTGGCTTGCTGTGTTTGCAGAGGACTCTCACAACAAGCCCACTAACTACTGAAGCTCCAGCTTTCTTTGTAACATCACTGTTTCCAGGGCGGTTTCCCTACCTCACTCCTCTGGTTTCCCTTGTTTATTTTGTGGTCGTGGCTTTTACGTTTGACCACATCAGGAGGCCTGCTCTTGCACCAGTGTACCTAATAAATCAGATTGGGTTGTGTCAGTGAACTGTACATTTCTTACTTCCCCAGTTTTATCTGCTGAGAACCTGATCAAATGACCACCCCAGTCATTGGTCAAACAAACAAATAGCATGAGGGTGATCCCTGTGCTGTCCATCTAATAATGATAAATACACTCGTAATTGCATTGTGAAAGGCAGGTTTTACTCCACTAATTGTGTACTGTGTTAATTTTGCACGATTCTTGTTCCTTAATCAAAATGGCATGTAGCAGCATGCCAAATACTTCACTGACATCCACGTACACTACATCAATATTGTTGTCTTTATCAAGCAAACTTGAGGCTTCATAAATAACATCTCAATTAGTTGACAAAAATCTATTACATCAGCCCATATCGCTCAGCATTAGTTCTCATTCATTTCTTTTTTAAGTAAGTCCAGGTCTGCATGTCCTGCTTTACCTCAATCAATGTCAGACTGACAGGTTTATAAATATGTGGGGGTTTTTCCCCTACTCGCAGACCTACATTCTCTCAGACTTTTAGAACTTCCCCATATTCTCAGATTTATCAAAATCCAACATTAAAGTCTCTTAACTAGCTCTCTTTCAACTCCTGCCTGCAAGATATTTGACACTGCTGTGGTAAAAAGGGTCCTGCTTCATTAGCTGCTTTTTTAATAGGTTTAAATAGGCATCATCATTATCTAATTCCCATGTAGCTAGAACAAACAAGATCAAGAACTCTAAGGCATTAAAAAAAAAAAGTTGCATGAAATATCATGTAAGAGTTTTGACCTCTTCTTCTCCAATTCATGGTATTTTCAAAATGTAATTTTGGGATCTCTACTGTTAAGTATTTTGGGCTTCTATTCAAGTAGTCCTCTGAGCAATGAGGACTAAAAACATTTTATGTACATGTTTTAAGTGAAAAACTAATAATCTGCTACAACACTATTAAAAGTGAAAGACTTGTGGCAACTTCTTAAGAACTGGTAATGCCGCACCATAAAATTTTAACTTGTCTGGATTTGATTATGAATTGTTCTGCACTCATTAAACTTATCCCATATGTGCATTTACATGAAGCAGGTGGCAATCTCCAGTTTGCTAAGCATCTGGGAATAAGTCATGTCATTCCTGAAGATAAACTCCCACTGACTTCAAAATTTCTCATTTTATTTCCCAATATCCAAAAGGAAAGAGCTTCTTTGACAAAAAAGTATTTAAACATCTAATGCAGGATATATTAATTTTTTCAGATGCAGCTGAGGTCTGAAGTGTATGAGTTAAAGGAAAGCAAGTACACAAACCTTGAGAGAGACTTGGCATTTTTCATCCCATTTGTTCTTTTCAAGATCTCATGAGAGTATCTAACAAAACCCTGTGTCACACCAAATGCAGTTCAAAGCAATCGCATAGTGAATCAGCTTCTTCAGTCACTAAACCACAGAGCATATAGCCAAAAGGTGCACAAGGATCTGAGGAAGTCCTGGTTACTCCAAGGTTGCCTGAGGCCCCACTTGTGCAAGACACCCACATTCAGAAGGAAATTTTAAAGTCAACAGCATTTAAGCATGTGATAAAAATTAAGCATGCACTCAAACACATTCTCTTACTCCATGAAGTAAAGTTCATAGAAAGCGTGAGAGCCATTTGAGAGCTTGAGAAGCAGTTTTCTTCCCTAGGGAAGGAATCCCTGCATAGGAAAGTGAAATGGTGGGCTAGATTTGCCTCTCACTGTCATCATGGCTAATCTCCAATGACTCTACAGTTGTCACAGGAAAAATTCATCCAGGTTTACGGAGATGTAGCAGACAAATAAAGTCCGCTATGTCTCTCTTTTGCTGTGTTTACAATGACAGACCAATAAATGAGTGTTTGTGATCAGATGCCTCTTTTTTAATCTGTTTGCCAGAGCATCATAGGATTTGTTTGCTGGTTTGATGACTTAGTTATTTGTGGATTTACAGATTGCACATGATTAGACAGCGTATTTCAGATTTTTTTCCCCTCCATTTTGATGTGGCCAGGCAATTTTGAATTTTAAAGCAAAGCCAGAGCATCCTCGCTATTTTTTGATGTAGGTAAGCATCTTTCATTTACAGTCTCCTTGTGTACTCTGAACTACTTAAAAGAAGTGCTAAAAACCATAAAGGAGTGCATAATTTAGGAAAGAGGCTATGAATGGACGTCATTCCTACTTCTCACCTACAAAACTATGGATTGTTATGGTATCTTCTATTCACTTTCTTAGGTTTTGCATGAATGGCTGAAAGTGGGACCACAGATCATTCGCTATGAGTCAACACTTTCCCATGGTATTTCTCAGTGTTGATAGACTGCTTGAAGGGGATCTGTGCATCCACACCAAGAACACAGCAAGGACTTTGGCTCATTAGTAACAAAGCAAGCACAGGGATAAAACGCATGACTTTCCATGGGTTTTCTGCACCCTAACTTCAGAAGCAGCAAGCAAAACAGAAGCAGAACCCAGGCAACAAATCCGAACCCAGTCTCTCCCAGCAGGTACTTTATATATAGCCCTGGAGAGCTTCAAGTCTGCAAGAGCTGTGGGGATTTGCTGGAACATCTCAGTCAGGCAGAGTCGATTAGCTCAGTACTTAGCTCAAATGAGAGCCTGAGAAGAACCCAAAAGCTGGTATTCCTGTTGTTACATACCTTCCTAGGATTTCCCAAAATCTAAAAATTCAGCACTTGCGAATACGTCAGTGCTTCTCATCTAGTCAACAAAAACATAGGAACTTCACCCTTTCCTAATTTTTAAAAGCCATGAAGAGACATTAACTGCCTTTTCCTGACCTAACTCTTATGTAGGTCAGATGTGCACCAGCCCTGAACTAGAAGTCACATAATCACGTTAGGACAGTGAAGAGCCTGAGCTAATAAACCTAGCCTTTCAAAGAGCTTATTGGTTTGGGCTTGGTGCCATGCTGAGGTTAACAAGGTAAAAACCTGTTTAACAAAAGAAACATATATTTGACCATCCAGTCAGGTCAATCATTTAAGACTTAAACATTCCCTCCAGAGGTATTTACCCACTCAGTGCACGTTGCTTTTGTACCTTCTGATACTCCTTTAAATTATACATCCCAGATGAAATTAGAGTAGAAGAAGCTTTCCTATTGCCTTATTGCAGTTGATCATGGCACGTGTGGTCATCAGATATTCTAAATTCTCATGAGATAAGTCAGCATCACCTGATACTCCCAGGCAAAGAAAGGGCAGCATCTGCAGCTCAGAGTATGAAATCCCTTTCAGAGGTTAAACAAGAGCACTCCCAGTATTTTCCCATATATTGCTAACATGTGCGTATGCGTGTGCCTGTAAGCACTGCATTTTATACACTGTTTCATTCAAGCCGTGTATAAACTCCAGGTTTTACGGTGTATTTTGGCTCAAGTGTTATTGCTAGGGCAGTGTTTACAGCAATATTCATTGTGTTCTGCATAGCCCTGCCCATCAATCATCCTTGTAATAAAGCAGAAAGGGAAATCGGTGGAAAAGCAGCAGAGCTGCTGAATTCAAGTTAGTCATTCAAAACCAGCATGGAGACAAGCACAAATGCAATTGGGTCAAAGTAGCCATTTGCCTGTTGATTAAAGAAAAAAAAAAAAAAAAAAGAAATACATGCTGCATTACAGTTCACCTTAAAAATAATACAGATTTCAAAGCGTTAATTTTTTTCCTCCCTATTTTCTCTGCCTTAGCATTTTAAGATGACTGCTGCTCCATACAGATTTATAATATGTATGTGTTTACTCACACATCTCTAAACCAACAGGAAGGGCAGACCAGAATTCCAAATCTATCATTAAATCTACATGTTGGCAACCTACAAAGAGCTGCAGGACTTCAATTTTTCTGGAAAAGATTGAAGGGATAAATCGAAAGAACGAACAAACAAACAAGCCACTCTCATCCTTAAAATACACACACAAAACAAGAGACACAGACAGAGCAGGGGTGAAAGAAGATGGCTTGTAAGGTCGTTCATTTCCCTGTTTGTTTAACAAATTAGGAATAACTTTAAGAACAGTATAATCTATGATTCTTTCCGGATTACATATAGGTCTGCTGACAAACAGCGTGGTTCCAAAGATGCAGCACTGGTTTGGCTCCGAAGTGGCACGTGTTATTCCCAATTCAGTCTCTGAAATGTAATGCAACTTCCAGTCTTTGCTCAGCTTAGATATCCAGACTCTGCTTCGCAGATTTTATTCTCTCCCTCACTGTGAAGAAGTGCCTCACGATATAACGGTGTACCACACTGGATTTCTAATCTTATAATTAGCACCTCTAGATGCTACACTAAAATAAATGGTGAAGATGATATTGATGAATTATGACTTGTTTTTCATTCAACTTTTGTCTAGATCATAAAGAATTAATGTAAAAATAAAACTAGGATAAGATCTGCATACCCAGGGGCCCCATACAATTCCCACTGAAGTCAGTAGGACTGGAATGGAAATTGAATGAAGCTCTGAAACACATTCAGCATCGGTGCTTGTGCGCTGCTGTGCTAGGGTTCACGGAAACACCTAGTGCAATAGACACCCACAGTAAATCCATCGGACTATGAATACGAGCCAATCATCAGAGCTAACAATAGATAATGCAGGGAGAGGAAAGAAGTGTTCAATGTAAAAAAGAAACCAAGGAGTTTCAAAGTAAAAAAGAAAACAAGTGTTCTTAACACATTAAGAGATAAAATGAAATACTGCATCTTGAGTTTGTTGCTGTTTAAAGGACGCTAGGAAACGAGCAAGAATTCATTATGAAGCTGCTCAAGACTAAAACATGAATCATCGGGTTCTAAAAAAACCCAGTTGTCTAGAGAACAGCGTAGATGAAAATGAATGGAATCTCTTTAAATTACTCGCTGTATAAACTCTTTCACATTCATTCTTTCTGCCATTGATTAGTATCTTTCTGGGATATGGGTTTTTAAATAATTCCAAGCCATAGCTCCAGCTTCTGCAATCAAAACAGAAATGGCTCTTGATTCTGCATTCTTAGTCTCCATTTACAGAGAAAAACATATTCTGCAGTAAGAAATTTGAACACCTACTGTTCTTACTCATTTACTAGATACCCTCACAAGGCTCAGTAGTCAAGTGAGATTAAGATTCTCCCATTACTTTACAAATAAGGGACTTTGGTATGCTATTGCTGCATAATGCAGGATTAGATCACCTCTGGAAAGCCCTCAGGATTGTTAAAGTGCTAAGGAGCTGGGACCCATCTGATCCCAGCATCCCTGACAGTAAAGTAGAAAACCCCAAATCCTATATAATAAATTGAGAAGACTTTTCCACACACCCAAATAGGAAGGTGTGAAAGGGAAACACAGCAGGCAAACCACAGCCTCTAGCTACACTGTTTCTGTTTTGCACTGTTTCCTGAGAAAAGGAGGCTTGTGTGACCACAGCACGTGTCTGTGTACGCCTGTCCATTGCACCATTCCCTCTGCAGCAATTTCTGAAGCATCAACTACTCATCATTTTACTTCACAAGAGCTCCATTGAGTCAGAAGCAGTACTGAGAGCTCAACTGCTATCAGTCAGGGGGGAAACCACCACAGAGCAAGAAACTTGCCATGTTCCAAGAACCAGAAAAACATTATGTCTTCTACTGGTTTGCCATTTGAGTTAATTTCCTGCTAGATGTCTACCTTATCAGACCAAACAAATTCAACCCAGACCAAAAATCCAATGAGATACAACTCTGCTGAAAAAGCTGTTTTCCTTATCTCACAGCTTGTGGAGCGATACACAAAAACACTAAGGGAACCCCTGGGAATAATATGGAGGGGCTCTAGTAAGAAGCTGTAAGTGCTGAGAGGTAGAGATTCCTGCTGCTAAGGAGAGTCCTCAGCAAATCAGACGAAAGGGGTCAGTCCTTTTAGATACCTTCAAGTAGAAGTTCATTCACCCTTTCCCTTTTTGAAAAATCTTGTCAGCCAGAGCCTCCTAATCCACCACACCCTGAATGTGGTGCTCTGCCTGCCTGTGCCCACAGTGGTTCCCCAGGGGTCCCAGCCTGGGTCTCCCCTGCTTCAACAAACCTCCCAAAGACAGACCACAACAGCCACACAAACCTGACCTTTGCCAGAAAGTCTGCCAGCTCTGAAAAACACAATGTATATAGATGCAACACAGAGCCAACAGCAACCCCAAAGTGTTGCACTAGGCGGCATCCTGCGGGCGGTGCAGTGGCAACAGGAAACAGGGCAAATGTGCAAGGGAATGGCTGTTCCTAAGGGCTTCCAGCATCCAAGATCTGTGAGGTACCTCACTGCAGACATATCCAGCACCTCTGACACCTAGAGCACCTAGCACAGCACCATTCTCTGATTTTGGCAGAGGCACAGCCAGCCAGGAGGGTCCCTATGATTGCAGTCTTGCAAAAAAATGATGCTGCATCACTGAGACTTCCTGAAGAAGTGCAAGAAAGGAAAATTTTCATGAAAACAGAAAACACAGAAGACTGCCTCAGATCTCAGGCTCCTCATAGAAAAACACCCCACTCGTGATTGCTGAAGTGGATTTTACAAGACTTGCTGTGATGACATCCAAAATTTATTACAGCTTTTACAACAAGACCGTGCCTAGTAAAGACGAATGTAGTGACAACATTTACTTGGCTGGATTTAGCTTCTTAGGGCACATAAATATACTTTTGTACTTTAAGAACAGCCATGGCTGCCTACTAAATCTTGAATAATACAAGACAGCTTTGTAGACCTTTAAACGCATGCACCAACTTGGTTCTGTCTCCTTCACAAATCTGCTCCCTTACTATCTGCCCAGTCAGTCCCCAAGGTCCCATCCTGCACATCTTTTGTCAAACTCAGCTTTTAAAGTGAAACTGTTGGGAAATCATGCTTTTAAATTCCTATGTTTTTTCAGTATGGAATTCATTACTGTTAGAAAGTGGCCAAATTTGTTTTCCCACCTCCCCCAGTTATAAAACAAACTGGAAATCTTATCTGTTTTCCTTCATACACACATGATGAATTTTGGATGACTACTTTAATTTGAAAACTTATTTATTGGCCATATGTGTAAGAACCCTAACATAAATAGAAATCAAATTTTAGATTTCTGTTAAGTACTGAATAAGGAATATCTTTGGTGTTACAGATTACAGAGACAATTTAAAAGGACATGAGAGTAAAATAGGAATAACTAGACAAAACTTTTGAAAGCAAATAGCATTATTTTAGGTTGTGGTTTTTTGGAGGGCCAAATTCAAAACATCTTAAAGTGTCCCGATTTCCAGAAACAGCATGAGTCTAGTATTGGAAAAATTAGGTCCCTCGCAAGTGCCTCACACTCATGGTTCTGACCATAGGTTAAAAATAATACTTTACCCACGCTTGTGCTTTCTAATATAGTGATTACCAAAACTACAAGAAGACTAGGTGATACTTTGCCAAATAATGGCACTGTATTTGAAAAACCTGAATCCAGCCAGGAGCAGCCGTAAAACTGGGTAAGAGCCCAGACCTGCTGTCTGTATCTTATGCAGAAAGCTGGCTCAGCTCCTGGTGGTTACCCCAGCCAGAGGAGCTCAGCAGCACCCCAGACTGATGCTGACCTTGTCCTTCCCCTGCCAAGTGGCTCATGAGAATACTCAGGGCCTTGGGCAGAAATGAGGACCTCTTAAGGACCACAGCTGCCCAAATTAGCTCTGGTCCTCCCAGCCTCCAGAGAAGCCTGAGCCATCAGACCCATCATGCAAGTAGCTCCCAGAAGTCATGTTCCCTGCCCCAAGGCACAGCACTACCCAGACTCAACACTTACACTTCCAAGAAAGAACCCTAGGACCAGTGTTACACAAGCAAACCCATAAATAACACCACTTAAGAAATAAAAACCAAAACCAAACCCAACTTAAAAGCAAGTTGGCCTACATTTTACAGTATTCCCTGTAAGCAGCGACGGCTTTGGATTACATCCATGTTCATTTTTGCTGCTGCTCTTATAAAAACACATTGTTCTTTCTCTGTGACATTTCTTCATATCTTTGAAAGAATGCCCTCCATTACCACAAAATATTTGGCTTGAATCCTCTTGTGAGGAGGAGCCAAGGGTTTAGCTCATGTTTTAAAAACAAAAGAAATATTACTCTAATCATAAAACAAATGAATGCAACTGTAACAGTAGATGGAGATAGAGCTCCTAGCACAACCTATGAATAATTCCAAGTCCTAATAGAAGTAACACAGCTTTCTGAATTTCCCTAGAAAACAGCATATCATTATTAGGTTCCAGTTTGACTAGAATGCAGTATGTCACTTTTTTCAGAGAAAAAGCTAAGCAAACGACAGTATGTAGTGTAACAACTAAACTGAAAAGCATACCCACTTACAATCTGAAGTTGTGAAAAATGATGGGTGTACACATAAACACAGAAATATTAAAAGATGGCTCTTACCTCCATCACCAGATCCTGAGCCAGCATCTGAGAAAAGAACAGAAATAAATTTATATTCATGTGCTACAGTATGTCCTGTAAGCATGCAAAGCAAGACTGTTCAGCTAAGTGTATTACAGTGTACCTTACGTTTGATGTCATCCCTGGGTAAATTATAGAGATCTAATCTGAACATAGTTCACTCAAGCCATCTTAGGCTCAACTCTTTTTCTTTAAAGTCTCTGTATCAGACTAAAATAACGAAAGCCCTGGAGTGCTGTAACATCTTCATAAGCTTCTGCCTCGTTTTGTTGTACTGAGACTGACAAAGCTTTGATACCAACTGTTGTGCAAAATTACTTCACTTGGCCACTACTGAACCCTCACCATCAAAGGTAATTTTTCAACCCATTTGTTTGAGGCCAGACCAATTGAAAATCCATGTCATTATCTTTACAAAACAGTGGCATCTCATCAGATCATAACTACATGGAATAAACCACTGAAATTATTATTATTCAAAGTCTTTAGATAAATTATTAAAATGCTATTTTTCTCCAGGTTGTTGCCGAGTTTCAAAATTGAGTCCTTTATTTTTCCTCTGCTCGATGTTTTGTTGGCTGGAATGACGAGAGTCTCAAATTTAGAAAGTGTAACATCACAAAATTGCCAAGCCCAGTGCTTCATTACGAAACTTTTTAAGCAAGTCAAAGCACACCCATGTTGGGTTACCAAAAATAATCCATAAGAGGAGCTTCTTTTGCAGGAAAGGGAGGGAGGTTGTCATCCCATCCTCCCCCTTAGTGGAGGGATTATGCACTATGGTCTAGTGGGAAGTGTCCCTGCCCATGGCAGGGGGTTTGGAATTCTATGATCTTTCAGGTCCCTTCCAACTCTAATGATTCTGATTCTATGATTTATCAGCATCAAGATTAATAGAAGGAGTCTGAAAAGGCTGTTTTGGGATCCAATAACCCTATGAACGGTTAGATCTAGTTTACTGACAGCAACGTCTGGTGGATCTGAACTGTCTAGTACATGCCATCATGGTTCAAACTTAAAAAAAGAAAAACCTTTATTTAAATAAACCTGTCACAAGAATGGCTTAAAACAGTAAATTTACACAGCAAAACTGTGTGGGACAGATGCAAAAGGGGGCTGGAAAAGAGAACAGAAAATGATAGCGGGATGCTCCTTCTGTCCTGGTGCTCTTTCCAAATGAGCTACTGAAGAAAGAAGGTTGTCTTCATTACAATGCCCTCATGGCTCTGGGAAGCGCTGATTTTCCAGATATGCCAGGTCTTCCCAGCCCTCCTCTGGCTCTTTGGAGGAAAAAAAATCCTTGTGTCTCTCCTCCTGCCCTTACCCTTCAGCGCCCAGACCCCTGCCTGTCACAGCCAGGAGGGCTGCCCGCTGCTGGAACACTCTCAGCAGCCCAGGTCTCCAGTGCAATGGTCCTGTGCATGCACCCTCTGCCCCATCACACAGGGCAAACTTGAGGTACATGGCTGCTCTCTCCTCTGCTGAGCCTCCTCCTTGGGAGGAGGAAAAAGAGGCAGAATGACCAAGACTTGAGAAAAGCCCTATTTTGGGTTTTTTCCCTTTCTTTCCTTTCTCCTGTTTCTGAAATTCACATAGTGTGTGTCAGAGAGAATGATTCCAATGCAGCCATTGCCAGTAGGCAAGCAAGTTTAAGAAAAGATGTAGCAATGCACTAAAGTTATCCCTTTAATTGAAAAGTTTGAACCAGAAAAGAACAGTTGCTCTACTGAGAGTTTATTAAGTTGAACAAATCCTACACCACAATAGGTTTTGTCAGCCTGAGCTCCATTTAATACCAATTTATAGACAAAAGAGTTGTAGTGGGTATTTTTTTCCCCTCTTGAAAATTGTCAGGGAACAGCTTCAGAAAAGAACACTTTCCAGGGAAAGAAGTTTATTGTCTATCAGGTGTACAAAACACAAAATTACAGCACTGCAAAAAAGTTTGTCTAATGCACTTTTTATTGACTCCTCCACCCTCAGCCAAGAAAAAATTCTGCTTTAAGTTTAAAGAACTCTCTCAAGAACAAAGGCTTACTCCACCTGCTCTTTCAAGTGAACTTCACTGCCCACCTCTAACAGATACTGAGCACAACAGAAAAACATCAAAACTCCTGCACATAAGCAACTCAGTTTTCCTGACTGATTTTGCCCATTCATCTATCTAGCTGTCTCATAAAAGCAGAGATACAAATAGCTCACAATGCTCAGAGTTAAGCAAAGATGTCTCAAAGGCCAGTCAGTCTTCACATACGCTCTCTAATGAATTCTTTCAACAAACAACAACAAAAAAAAGTAGTGTATTTTGGGCCAAATCTTCATCTGGTATAAATTAGCAGGGCTCATTACAACCAGTGGTCTGTTGAATCATACCAGCTGGGAATCTGGACCTACACACATAAGAAAAAAACCTAAGAAACCGGACTGCAGGCAATAATGCTCCAGTTCCATCTCTCCAGATTATGAAGAGGTTTGTGGTAATCCAGATGCCCATTTATCAGACATCTGCTCATTTAATCTGCTTCCAGTTTCTTGTCGTAACAGCTCAGAAGTGCATGAATTGCACAGGATGATCAGGAGCACAAGACATGTATTAAAAAAGAAATCAACTTCTGCACTGTACTCTTCAAAAGAGTGTCAAGGGTATACTTCATCATAGACTGTGAGGCTATCCTAAGTTATTTACTTAAAAGGGAAGGATGGCAGCAACTTCTCATGCCTAAAAATGCAAAGTATTGGCCCACAATGAATTCAAAGTGGGGATTCAAATGTCTTTTGGCATTCACAGGTTATTTCATCCAGGGGCACGGCAAGGTCCAGAGGCAGCCCAGAGTGTGTTACACGTACCAGTTGCACATGATCCTTCGGACACCAGGAGTATTTCACTCTGTTGCTTGCAGGCAGCCTGTTTCAAGTAGCATTCGTTCTGGTAGGTGTCACCGTTGGAGCCGCACACGGGCACGTAGTCATTGTTACACTGATGGAAATGGACAGAAAACAGCAGTGTTAGTCACACAGGCAAGGGTGGCACAGCATCCATTTGGGTGCCCTTCCCCCTTCCTCTTCCAGTATTAAAACCTTGGGAAAGCAACAGAAGGAGACACTGTCCCTCCTCTTCACATTTACAGCTACAAAGGGAGAGGGAAGGGGGATTTTTAAAAACACGAAAGGCAGAGGAGCATAAGCCAGACTTTAAAGGCTTAGGGAAAAAAGTATTTGAATGCGCAAAGTTTTCAACAGCCGCTCCCTGTGAGAACAAGGGGGAGCATTCCCCAGGGAAGGAATACAGGCACAGCAAACATCTCCTCGTATCTGCAATAGCAGCTCATGTGTTTCCATTGGATGGCAACAGACAAACTGCAATGAACAGGCTCGCTTTTTCACTCCTCCTGCACACACACACCCTCACTGCTACAGAGAGAGCCGCCTGCACATGCAGAAGTGTCTGTGTGTGCATAACTCTCTATTTAAGTGCTTAGCTGTAATTAGAACTGATTGGACAGAGAGAATTTATTTCCAAGAGACCTAGGATGAAAACCCATCCCTCTTTCTGCAGAGACATCGCTGTTCCCAGCGAGCTGAGGCCGGGATGCTCTGTGAAGGTCCAAGCTCTCCCCGCAGCGGCCAGCGGGCACGAGCAGCAGCACCGCAGCCCGCTCAGCCAGCGCGCTGCAGAGCACAGAAGTTACTCACACCAAACACTCCACCATCAGCTCAAACTCCCGCTCAGCTCCGCAAACTACCTGCTTTGTTCCCACTACTGCTCAAAGACAGCTCTGCCCTCACTTGTTCATTTTAATACAAATAATTCCATTTTATATTGAAAATTGGGCAACCTGCCGGGCGCAGTTATCTTAAGATAATCACACTCCGATGCTGAGAAATACTTGGATGTACCCTGTACACGGTAATTATATCAGGGATATGATTATCTCATGATTGCTGTACTCCTGGTATGCCTCATTGTTTAATTATAACAAATGAAATGATCACAATTATTATTTACAAATGCTCACCTCTGCTTAAATCCAAGTAAAAATTAAAAAGAAATCGTACTTCCCATTTAGTTGTATTATGCCACAAAGTATCTGAGGTGTGCTCGTCAGGCACAATGTAAAACGCAGAACTAAATTTCCAGGGTTATAAACATCAAATATGCTTCGAAGTGAATGACTACAGAAGTGATTAACACAAACAATTGCATAGATTGCATTAATTGCAGGCCTCCATACAGAGCAGCTGCCAAGAAATTATTCATAGTTGGTCGGAGTGACATTTTCATTGGGCCAAACCAAATGACATTTTCCTTATGCATTGTATTTTCTTAAATCTTCCCAAGCTGCTGCCCACCCTCAGAACTGTCTTCCCTTAGAATAAGAAAGAAAACCAGCAGCCAGAACAGTGGAAATCCTCTTCTTCCATTCCTAACGAAGGGCTCCTCTGTGCAAAGATTGATTACAAAGTGTTTCTATGCTATTTTCACCATTATGTTCCAAATCTGAACAGTGTTTCTAGCAGAAAATGCCAACTTCATCTAGAAGCTCAGCAGCAATTGCTGGAGGCTGATCTGGAACACTTCACCAGGACAATGAACACAATCATGTGAATTTTCTAAAGCACGAAGGATCGAATCATGCTTGCTTTAGACATGCTATCTGCTTGTCGCTGACAGGAGCTTCTGCCAGAGCAATCCCTGCAGAACTTGGCCCGAAGTATCTCAACAGGTTCTGTTACACGCAGAAACAACCTTGGCTCCTCTTCCCCAGAAACACAGTGGCAATCTCTCTGCTGGTTTCCCCCAGAGCAAGAGGTGATCTTTTACACCATCTCAGCTGCAAATCTGAAAGGCCAGCCGGCCCTGTATTAGCAACATACAGCATCAAGAGTGAAATCCTGATCCATAGAAACAAGTGGCAGAGCTGCTATGAGCTAGGCTGAAATGTCTTCCAAAGATTGGCAATTTTAAAACACATTTGAAAGACACCAGGGCTCCAGGAAGGATTAACTCTCATGGCAGGAGTTTCCCCATCTCTCCTGTGGCTCCTGCCAGTCAAGTGTGGCTTCAGCCAGCTGACATGGAAGGTACTCCATGATGAGCTCAGGTGGTGCTGCCTTTTGTTTTTTGGACTCAGATGCATTTCTTCACCTGCTGCCCATTCTTGCCACCACTGCCTTCAGCCAACTAGTATTCAGATGGAAAAGGCAGGAACCTAGAATCTGCTCATGAGACACAGGGAACTAAAGAAACGAGAGCTTCTTTTGACAAATCCTGCCTTGGCTTTGAACTGGGATAGCTCTGAAAGCTCCTAGGAAATGCTGGCAGAAGTTGCCCAGGAAAAAAAACAAGACCATTGATGAGAAGGTTGTGATGTTAGTCACCAGGCTACTCATGACCTGCTAGAGTTAGACTGTTGTACTTGACCATGCTGAATCTGGTACTTGCAGCTCTTCCCTTTCTTAACATACTTTTTGCTAGTACTGGAGGATACTAGACCTTGACTGTCATAGACTTCTTAGGCAAGTGACACACTTGTGACAATGGTTTAGGGCTCAACAGACCAAACCCTAGATATGAGAATGATTCTCCCTTCCTAAAGTAAGGCTTGATCAAGCACTTGGGAAATCTCATGTCAAAACTCCCACTAAACTGAGCAGCATGGGGCCATACTGTCCACTTCTTATGCACACAGGCTCGTAAAAATACAGCTTTTAGAGGAGGAACATGGACATATTCCATTTAGCCAGTAGCAGTCACGGCTGCCTTCCTCAACACTAGCAGCCTTGAGTGCCCACTATCACAGCCAGAGACAAACAAGCTTTGCTTCAGTGCACTGAAGGCATAAGGTTTATTTCCTCAATAAAATTATAACCTGTGTTACACCTCTTCCTGCTAACACTTATATAAGTTTGACCTCCTCCTACTTTCATGGATTAACTACTCCCAAAACACCACCTACATCTTGAACCAAGTAGCATGAAAATTTACTCCGGAAACACGATATAAAGCTGCAAGTTGGCCAGGTGATGTTCCAGCTCCACAAACACTGAAGCTTGTGAGAGATTCAATACATGAGAAAACAGGATTCTTTCCTCACATAAACAGTGAACGTCCACAGTCTTGGTGACTAAAGAGAAAAGACATGCCACACTGATGGAAACACAGATATAGTTTTGGATGTTCATGAAACCTAAGAGATAAGAAAACCCAGGCTACCAGACCTACGGCTTTGGGCAGAGTGAGGTCCAGACCCCATCAGGTTGCGTCTCCAACCACGTGCCTCCTGGCACAGCTCCACTGAGTTTGCTTTAGGAGGGAAGAAGTGGTGATTTCCCCCATGCTCAGTCCCACTGCTGGAGCCAGCACTGGTCCAATGTCTTCCCTCCCTACTGACATCAAAAACTGGACTTGACCTGAGCAGAAAACAGGTTTGCATTTACAGATTAGAGTGGGACATGGTATTTTCCAATACATGTCTCATCACAAGGAGTCAGTGAATGGGCTATCATTTTGCAGTAGAGAAAAACAAGAGAGCCAACCAACAGGAATGCCCTTCTTACCACATACCTGCCTGCTCTCCAGGAATGGAAGCCAAACTCAGGTGTTGCAGAGTGGTCTTATCATATTCACCCTTCCAAATCTTTAACTCCACTTGGAGAGATGAGATATACCTCTGATTCCGGTTTGAAAAAACCCAAACCCAGATAGCAGCAGCCCTGCTCCTCATTTCTACCACCCCCAGACCCAGACTTTTCAACAGTATGGAAGTAAAATTAGCTTTCCGTCCTTGTCTGTTCTCTCAAGCTGCAGTTAAAGCCCCTGGCAAATTCTGGAGAAAACATAAAAAGTAATTATAGTGACGAGGAGTCTGCTATTGATTTGCTCACTATCACCCCCGAGAGCTGTCACTGAAACGGGGGACCTGAATTCTGATAGAGGACCCCCTCACTTGTGACATAAATTACCTGACTGGCTCTGCCTTACTTGGCCAGACTCAGATGCCACACTAGAAATTAATTTTCTACTCCGGTGGCATATCATTTTGGCTTGTCACACTGTCCACTGATGTTACAAGCAATGCTAACATCCCCCCAGCTCTGCATGTATCAAAGCAGACATGTCTGACTACAGAAGCCCCCCGGCACTGCACCGCCCTTCGCAGCGCCAGCACAGGAACAGCCACAGGTAATTTGCCCTCCAAGGTCACAGTCAGCCCTGCAGCTTCCACGGAAGGCTCAAATCAAGACAAAGAGCTCTGAGTGTTTACAGGACCTGATCCAAAGGCCTCTGAAACAAAGATTATCGCTGATTTCAACCCGTTTACTAGCAGTCTCGCTACTGTCCAACTAATTCTTTGGATCTTATTTACATATTCATACACCAATTACCTGATTTCCTTAAATCTATTTCAACTACCCCCTAGAGAAGTGCTCTTCTCTACTCAGCATACGAATAGCATTCACCTCTTGAGGAAGAGGCAACAAGCCCCAGAGAGGTTTACTTAGCTTCATTTACCCTGAATCACCAGGTACTGTTATCTCATCTTAGGAAAACAGCGCTCCAAACACCTTCTTCCCTGCTGATAGCAGCAAGTAAGTTTGCTCCTTGTAGGCTAAGAGTCCACTGCTTTTTGCCAAATAGCAACATCAAACTGGAACCAAAGACAAGATCCAAGCGCTCCCTGCAGCTGCTCTAAGTTCCCAGTGATTATGGCACAACATCTGTCCTGGCTTGCCACCAAGCAATGGGACAAGTCACAGTCATTTCACTGCGTTACAGGTTTTTCTTAGAAAGAGAAAGCAGACCAACCCTCAAATCACCGCACACGCTGAGCCAAGGCAAACTCTCAGAAGAGCATTCTCACATTGAATATTTGACTGCATGCAAAACTAGAAATGGAACAAAAAACCTCATGGTCAAAAGGAATTCTCTCCCAACGTGGGAAACACAAGCACTTCAGCAACAACTGTCTTGTTCTTATTATAGAAGATTGCTTCTTTGTTTTAAATGAAGAAATTTATCACTTGGGTTTTGTGTTTTTTTTTCTCTGAAGACACATTTGGCTCTAGAAATATAAGTGATACTTGTTATGCTTCAAAGTGAATAGTCTATCAAAGCTCAATAATAAATTAATCATTACAGATGTGCACGATCTTGAACTGTGCACTATTTGGCCTGCTGTACTGTAAACATTCAAATCAGTGTTAGAAGTTCCACAACTTCGCAGATCCACATTAAAATGCAAGAAACCACAGGGGCATAAACGTGTATACAACATGTGCTGGTACATGCTTAAAACTCCTTTAATTTGTTCAGTTTTTATTCAGGTCATTATGTAAAGCACAGCTGGTTTGTGAGTTGGCTAAAACACATTAAATAGAATCCTTCATAATGAAATTGTCTGACTTTGAGAATGCCTGAGGTTTAGATGTAGTGCAAGAAGGAGAGAGAAGAAATAGAAGGAAAAAAACCCACTACTCAGTTACAACCCTCCCTCCCAAAAAAACTATATAAAACCTAAAGGAAGTTCATGATTTTGGAACAGAGGGATTGCTCTTTAATCTGATCAGCTGGACAGATAAACAGGCAGAAGCATTGTCACTATGCAGCCCTTCCTGAAAATATCGCATAAGCACATTACAGATCCATTTCTTTAACTAGATCAGAACTCCGAATACAATAAGCCATGATCTGTATCAGAAATGAATTTAGAAAGGACTCTAAATCCTTGTTAAAAGGGCAGAGACACAAAACCAGAAATGCACAACCTGGAACTGCAGACCCAAAGGGACATTTAAAGCCACAGCATCTGCATTTTCCCAGAGAAACTTATGTCTTCTTGACACCAGTTGGTTCTCCTGCCAGCTTTTATACACCCTACCAGGTTTTCCCTTGAACTTCTCTGCACGTAGAGAAATAAATTGCCAAGTGATAGGTTATAAAGGGAGATACTTGATTTGTATTCTCATTAGCGAATTAGAGAATGAAATATCAATCTTCTTACCTTGAACTGACAGACACAAGTCACACTGTCTCCAATCCTTAAACATTCCCCATCAAATTTACAGGTATTGGTGTCGCAGAGAAAGAGATCATTTTCTCTGTCATCATAACCTCAAATGTAAAGAGGAAAAAAAAAAAAACAATGTCAGCTTTGGTCTAGTAAGAGGAACAATACGAGATGATTGCATTTTAATGCACACAGCACAATAACCTTCCTGATTAAATGATACAGTCCAGATTTTCTTTTGTCCTTCCCTGTCCTCAGTTTTCCACTTTTCCTCTCGTTTCTCCCTCAGTCTTTCTGGTAGTCCTCATTCCCCACAACCTCACATACTTTTTTGGGGTTTTTTTCCCCATTTCACAGACTCCGTTTCCTCAAAAGTCACCCAGTAATTATGCTATTTCGTGGCTCTGGGTTGGAAATATCATCAACTTATCCCCATCTGATCACAAATCTGTTGGAAAAAAGTCCAAATTGGAATTTCTCCAGCCCATGATGCAACAAAGCCCCCTATAATAAAGACAAACAGGCTGCATGTTTTCCGTGATGGTCTGTCTGATCCCAATGAAGATTGATCGCCTCTAAGTTAACAGGAGAAGCGCCAGGTTCCCCACAAGCCGCTGAGTGAGCCTAGCTCTTTGCCTTTATTTTCTCTAGGAACCAACAGATCTGACTGAAGATTCAGTTCACGAATACAAGCATGAATTTCAGATTTTGCAAGCTGACTTCCCACTCCAACAGCGTGCGGCAAGGTATTAAACAGAACAGCTATATCCGACTCCAAACCCATTAAGGTCCATATCCGTCAATTTTGTTTAAAAATACTGGCACTCTTAATCATATCACCACGCATTTAAAACGAAGATCTTTCAGTGGAAATTCCCCCCAGTCTAAGACATTCTGTGCAACGCACACATTCCCCCAAATAACACTCTTTCCCTTAGAAGGCTGTTACAGTCTAATTTCAGAACCACTTTACATATCGGAGAAGGGCCCGCTGCTGACCTACATAAAAAAACTCATAAAGGTCAGCCCGACTTTAAGGAACAGGCACCGGCTCCACGGGTGTCCGTATCCCGATCCGCTCCGCGTTCGGCGCGCAGGAAAACAAACAGCAGCCCGCAGGATGCGCACACACGGCCCGTCTCCGCGCTCCCCTCTCCCGCAACCACCCGCCGAGCTGCCCCGCTCAAGTTGCGCTCCGCGGAGCCCCGATGCGGGAAGCCGCCCGCGGTCG
>VXBW01007447.1:337282-404079 GCA_013400375.1 Thinocorus orbignyianus
CGGGCCGGGGTACCGCTGGGCAGGGTGGCAGAGGGACCCCGGGGCGTCGCGACCGCGTTTGGCACCCCTGGACCCCCCCGGGCGACCCCCGCGCCCCGCCGCTGGCTGCGGGGATGCGGGAAACCTCGACGGGGCGGGGGTCGTGGAGCGCTGCGCCGCTCCGTGCGCGCCCGTACATGTGCGCGTCCATACATCACCTTCATGTGCGCGCCTATGCATCCCATCCGTGTGCTCCCATACATGCCATATATGTGCGCACCCATACGTGTGCGAGCCCATACATCCCATATATATGCACGCTCATACATCCGATCCGTGTGCCCCTATACATGTGCGCGCCTATGTATCCCATCCGTGTGCCCCCATACGTGTGCGCGCCCATGCATCCCATACATGTGCGCGCCCATACATCCCATATGTGTGCGCGCCCATCCATGTGCACGCCCATACGCAGGTTGCGGGCTCACCTGGGTGCGCAGGGATCGCACACACCTGGCGCACCCCCGCACCCCCCTGTCTCACACACGCCCGGGCGCTGCTGAAGTTGCCCGGCCGCGCAGCCCGGGAACCCGTATCAAATCACGCCTGGATGCCGCGTTAGGAATTTAGAAGACCGTCGTGGCCGTGGGGTCTGGAGCGGGCACAGGGCCGCCGAGGTGGCGAGGGGAGAAAGGAGCACAGCGTGGGAAGCAGGGAGAAGAGAGAGAGATAGAGAGGGGGATCCTGCCCGGCCTCGGCAGGCAGCGGCCAAGGGCTTGCCGGGCTGCAGCACCATCCCCGCGATGGAGCCGGAAGAAAAATGCACCATCACGGCGGCAGGGAGGGCTGCTCTGTCCCGCAACGCCTCACGCACGCCCGGAGACCGCGGAGAGAGGAAGCCCCGCAGCATCCTCCCTCCTCCTCCTCCTCCTCCTCCAGCCGCCGCTTTGCCACGGGGCTGCGGGCGCCGCCGGTTCTCCTCCCCTCCTCCTCTCCGGGGCTGTAGTTTGGGGAGGCGGTGGGCAGGACGGGCGGTGGGGACTCTCCCACCCACCCGGGGCGGCGGGAGCGGAGTGGCAGTATCCCCATGCCCCTGGTCGCTGCTTTGTGGCCAGCGCTCGAAGCCGCTCTCCCCGGCCTCTGTCCGAGCCCCGCCGCCGGGATGGGGGCGGCTCAGCTTCGCCCCCTCCTCCGCACACCTCCGGGCCCGGGGCTGCTGGTTGCCGGTGCCCGGGGCGTAGCGAAGCCGACAGACACTGCCAGGTAAACGGGAGCCCCTCGCTTGCCGCCCGGCACTTAACGTGCGCCCGTGAGGGCAGAGGGATGGGGCGGCAAGGACACGGTAGACCGGCAAATAAAAATAAAAAATTAGAGTCAATTCATCCAGACGGCAGCAGCAGGGAAGCTCTTTCTAGACACGGGCGCTCGGTTTGCCCGGCCGCGGGCAGCCCATGCCACCGGGTCGCTGCCCGGGGAGGCGGGAGCCGCCCGCCGAGCAGCGAGGCCGGTCCCGTCCCGTCCCGGGGCTCGGGTCTCAGCAGGGCTCGCCTCGCCTCTCCTTTTTCTCTGCCCTCTCCTCGCCCTGCGAGTCGCACCTCGGGAGCCCCGGGAGCTCCGGCGCTGCCGGGGGTAGCAGCGGCCCCGGGACGGGCCTGAATTGGCACCGTTTCCCCGCGGTCCCGGAGATCTCCAAATCGGTGTGAGGAGGCTCTGCTGGAAGTTTGCATTTCCCAAACATATGACCTCTTTTTTCAACCCTTAAGTTAAAGATTTAAGACTTGCTCTTTAAAAATACTGGCTGACGTATTTGATGCAGCCAAGGTGTTGAGGGGTCTATACAGATCCATACAACAGTACTACTGCTTAGTACCCCTTCATGTGGGGGCCCGGTACATGGGAGCCAAATAATATTTTATGCTTATATCATTCTTATGTAGAAAGAGAGGTTTTCTTTTGCTTCGTCTCTGCCCCATAATCTGCATCTGCTCCCTGCTCTGCCCACCTGCTGCTATTTCTGTTGACCTCATCTACCTACTTGTAGTCCAAACGCCACTGCTACAATTAAAAGGGTATCAGTTCGCACATTCCAATATGTGCTAAGGTCCTGATGAAGATCCACATGAATCCACCGTGCCTACTGTTTCCTATTGATTAATCAAGCCCGAAGCAGCACCTAGCAGAAAGAAAATAGTAATTTTTAGTGCCTGCTAGTGGTTGCACTGAATCTTATCCTTCATCTTCCATGAGCTTACAAAGCATCTGCCAGCTGAGCACCTGATGCCAGATCAATTTTTTTTCTCTCCCTTTAGCTCCCTATTTCACTTTTTCATGCTGTTCTGTTATTCTATTTACTGTCATATTCTTTCTATTTCCCTTCTCACCTCTTCCTTTCAGTTTTTAACTTGTTTTTTTCTTTCTTATATTCGTTATTTGTTGCTGAAACTCAGCTCTCTGCTTGACTGATCACTGAGGTGTTTAAAAATAAAAAATGTCCTGGCTATCACAGTCACACAGCCTCACCAGGGGAATGTCCTGCTCTCTCTTCCTTTCTTCTTGCTCCCTGCCTTGTTTCTTCTTCCCACTTGCCTGGTTCCTCTCTGTGGTCTCACTATTCTATTTTCTACTGCTTGCAATTACCACAGCCCACAGTTTCTATTCTCATTTTCTTTTTCTTCTTCTTTTCCTCCACCCTTTTCCCTCCTTCCTCCCCAACCCCCTTTCATTTCCACATAGCCACAGATCATAAAAGACACTACTGGCCTCCTTATTTAGAGGCCAGTTTAACCAGACCATACAGGGAATGAAACTATTAGGCCAGTCTTTCCCAGTCTCGCAACCAAGCCCTCTCTGATCCGTCTCTTCTGTCACTATAACTCATGCCCAGGATGATACTGCAAGTGTATCCGGCATTCACATAGTATCATTAAATACAGCAGCAGAAGCCCAGCTATGGCCCGTGTTCTCCCCAGAGTGCCATATAACACAGCAGTGACGGAGTCTCAGGCATGCAGTTCTGGCTTACATTTACCCTGCTTTATTTTTCAGCCACTCAGACAACAGGCACTGCCTGGGGAGACAAAGGAGCCCCTCTATTTTTGTACTTGTTTTCTGACTTTGGAATATGGAAGCTACACCAGAGGTCCTGTTAATTGTCACAACATGATGCTTGAACTATGAACCTGAAACTGTCTGAAGGGCAATCTGCTTAAGGCACAGTATTACAGGTTTTGCTGTGACTAGCACTGGTATTTTCTTTAAAAAGATTTTTCTTGTTGATATGAAAACTTTACTTACAAATTTTTTTTTTATGATAAAAATACACGTCAGTGTTCCAAAAGGGAGTGCTAGACCCATGAACCCCATTTCTCCATTACTCTCTCCAGCAATTTCTTTTGAATTATAGACTGAAATACAATGATTTTTTCATGTAGTTCCTGTCTCCAAAGCATACATTCTTCTGCCCTGCTAATCTGACACAGCGCACACAATCTCTCGGTAACAGGTTATTCCCAGGTATACTTTAACATTTAGGCTAGTTGACACCTGCATTCTTGTACTCCCTGATGTTCCCATCCCACCTCACCACTACACAAAAACTACTACTTGTAAACCATGCAACAGATTCACTACTACTCAGGTAGCATTATGTTAGTGTGATGTACAAATTGCAATCAGCATCTTAGTGAGATACTGAGGTCACAACATGTGCGCCCTGGCTCCCCATTCTCCATGTCCAAATCAAGTACCAAAGACCAACGGCCATTGGTATGGTTCTTTGTGGTTATGTGTTTGGCTCCAGTGATAGATAAGCAACAAAAGTGATCAGAATCCTTCTTGGAAGGGCCCTTCAAGTAAGTGATGAGGCAAGACTATATCTCGAGTATTAAAGCCTTTACTGGTGATGCTTTTCTGAGGCCTGTACAGATTTTAGATTCTTATACTTATACTGCTTGTCCAGTTCTGGGCTCTATCATTAAAGAAGGACAGGGAACTGCTGGAGAGGGTACAGCAGAGGACTACAAAGATGGTCAGGGACCAGGAGCATCTCTCTTATGAGGAAAGGCTGAGGGACTTGGACCTTTTTACTCTGAAGAAAAGAAGACTGAGAGGGGATCTGATCAACACCTATAAATACTTAAAGGGTGTGTGTGAAGAGGATGGGCCCAGTCTTTTTCCAGTGGTGCTCAGTGACAGGACAAGGGGAAATGGGCACAAACTTGAACATAAAAATTCCATCTAAACATGGGGAGGAATTTCTTCACTTTGAGGGTGGCAGAGCACTGGAACAGGATGCCCAGAGAGGTGATGGAGTCTCCATCTCTGGAGACACTCAAAACTCACCTGTGCAACCTGCTCTAGGTGAATCTGCTTTGGCCAGGGGGAGTGGACTAGATGACCTCCAGAGGTTCCCTCCAACCCCACATCATTCTGTGATACTACAAGAAATGGGCAGATGAACACTCTCAAGGGCAGCTGATATTGACACAGTTTTATCCAATATAAGTGGTCATGCCGCATGTGCCATTGCTGGGAAGAGATCAGGTCCCAGATGAAAAGCAGCTGTTTGAGATGTTTCAGGTGCTCTGATGATCTCAAAGTGAGGGCAGGTCTGCTGTGGCTGTGCACTGCACTCCTTTAGCTAGGACTGGACAGCAGTACTCAGCAGATGAGGCCTGGGACCATACTACACCTGATCTCAATCCCATATAGCCACATCTGTGAGTAATGCCTTCTGTCACTGCACTTGGCTAGGAGATGGTGTACTAGAGATGAATTATGCAACCTCAGTTATTCACACTTGTATTATGTATCTTGGCTGTGTGCTCTTGGAAGCCTGTAGTTTCCCAAAAGTTTCCCAGAACTTGGGAGAAGCCAACTGGTACAGCTGAATGTAGCAAAACCTCCTCAGCAATACAAGCCATAGGTACACAACACCCATCCTCTTTCTGCTCTATCTACTCAAAAACTAGAATGCTGAGTTTGTGGATGCTTATCTTTAAAACATTTTACGGCTTGTGCCTGTTGTCTCTAAAGGCCCTAGGAAGGTGACCTTGGTCAAGAATGCTGATGAGAAAAAGGCTTCTTACAGTTCAATGTTTTCCTCAAGCCAGCACCGAAAGTGTGGAATTGGGTTCCACAGCTGCTAGGAACAAATCCCACCAATTGTACAAGGGACGTCTGAATCAGCCTCTTCACCACTGATGCTATGTTGCCACATGTTTATGAAACGCACATGTACAGAATTAAAAAAAAAAAATAAAAAAATCCACTCTGCACAATTCTTGAGAGAATCAGAACCACACCACATGCATGAGCTACTGCAAGGTACCACCAGCAGTGTTAGTTCCTAGGGAATAAAAAGTGAAAAAATCTAATTAATTTATAGGAGAGTTGATCAAATAAGGTCCTAGTTAGTACTAAAAAGAATGGAGGGTAGGGGTCACCTATTTTCAAAGTCAATTCCTCTTGACAAAAGAACAGGTCTGATTCTGCAGACCCCACCAGAAAAGTCTCAGGAGCCAAGCTGCCAATTAGAAGACCCAACCCAGGACAAAAGGACACTGCTTTTCCCATCAGAAGACCAGTGAAGGACACAACCTTTATGCACTTGCTGTGTCTGAACTTGGAGTTTCTCCCCCTCATGAAAGAACAATGTTCATTTGAGGTCTGTCTATTTTCAGGCTGGGTTTGACCAGAAGCTGGCAGACTTAGCCTATACACATGTTCCTGTCAGAAGTTTGTGAATCTCAAGCAGATTTTATGATCATCTATTTTTCATGTGTGCAGGAAAAGAACATGTGACTTCACTCGAACACTCAGGCAGTAAGGTACTCTTTGCCTTCATGCAGTTTTACAGATTTTGTTTAGCTTTCAGCTAAATCACGTATCTCAACACAAAGTATACTACTCTTGGATATCACATGGATTTTTAATGCTCTGAGGGACCCTTTGGGTCTATAAACAGCAAGTATATTACACCCATCTACATACTGTCAGACTTTATCCCCTATTTCTTGTGAGAGAAATAATGGCTCTTATTCTTCACTTGAAGTAGTGTGTAATCCAAGTAAAACTCATGGCCAGTTAGGAGAAAAGCATGCCGTATTTTTCATTGTAATTAACTGCTTCAGAGCAAGACTCCTCATGTATAAAGATGAAGAAAGGTCTCAGCTTTTCCTGAAAGACAACTTGCCTTTCAGCAGTGTGTCTCACACTTTGAGTTTTGACGGAAACATTCCACTACTTTGGTGACCTGTTATGCCAAAAAAGCTGTCTTATGTTATACTTTACTTTCAACAGTATGTGCTGGCACATGCCAAGAAACAGAACAAAGTATTGTAATATATACCGCAACACTATTTTGTGCTGTTCCACACATGAAATTGATGTCAGAAAAAATTGCACAAAGGGCTTGGAAAATGTGAATAAATACTGTGATCCTTTTACCTTCAGTTTTAAATAGATGGATTGAAATGCACAGATCCTAAAGATTTATGCATCAGTTTATAGTCCATTCTGGAGTTTTAAGATTTCATGCAGCTTGTAGGAGGGAGTGTATTATTTCTATAAAGTCATGGTTATTCAGCAGTGTTTATTCCTGAAGAGCAACAATATGGCTTCAAGGGAGAAGAAGAAATTCATAACTCTGGTTTACTACCAGGGTTAGCCAACTTAACAGTCTTGTTTTTTGACTGATTTACAAACATCTTTGCTCCTACAAACACCTTTGTAAGACTGGATATTTTGCTACCAGCAGCAGAAATCACCTCCATCTCTCAGGACAGACAGCACTACAATGGATTAAGGGGCTCTTCAAAGAGTCAGATACTGAAAAAGGAGGTGGTGGTCACCTTTACCATTGTGGAGATACTCGAGCTTTATTTTTGCAGCTCTCTTCCACGCACAGTACTGAACAAAGATGCAGAAATGGGGCCTGCAAGGAGAAAATCCATGGCAGCTATTCATTGATATAATTTCTGTGACAGCCGTTTCTTGGCCATGTAAACTATTTCCCTGTCTGATGCAGTGCAGCATCCATCTCTTGTTTCCCATTATTTTCTCTCTGTCTTGAGGCTCTTTTTCCTCAAGTTGTTTTTAAGACAAAGAATATGAAAGTGTTACAGTGTGGAAGAGCAAGTGCAGCCTTAGCATATCATTGGTCTTTCTAGCTACTCTTTCTAGCTATTTTACTTCATTGGAATTGTAGTGGTTGCTTTTTTGTTCCTAGCAGGGAATAGAACTGTTTCAGTGAAAAAGGAAAACAAGATGGAGACATAAATCAGCATTTTCAAATAGCATTTCTCAGTCAACTTTTAGCTTCATCTTCTTGCAGAAGTTACATTTAGCTCATCCCAATTGACAGAGTAGTATTCTTCTACTGAGATATGATTCCTGCAGACCATCAAAGGGAGCTAACAGTTTAACTGAACAAATCCCAAGGAGTGTGACTTATCCACTCCTGTGTCCACATGGCGAAGAGCTGTAAACAGAAACACCTGAACTGTGTCTATCTGTAGAGGTGAGAGGGCCCAACCTCAGACAGATGTAGTACTGCTCAACGTACAGATATATGAGCCATTTATGCTTGTTTTCAGTAGGCCCTTGAGGACAGGTAGATAGTACTGCTCAGCTGTTTAACAGATGCAGCAAAGGAGGAGTGCTGTTTCCTGAGAGAGAGGCAGCATTGCTGAAAGTCCACAGAAGACACTGTACGCTCTGCTGAAGTACCTCGTGTGGGTCTTCTGATGTGTGGCTAAGAGGAGGAGATCAGAGCAAGGATACAGCAATGTTTTCCTTGTGCTCTTACAGGCAGCTGTGGGCTGGGACTGTTCAGGGACAAGAGCTAGAGTCTCTGTGGTTAATAGCTCCTGATAGACTTTCTTTCCATGAATCTCCCATGAACCACACAAACATATGGCAGCCAGGAGGACCTTTGGTCACGAGCTTCACATACTGTGTGAGAAGATAACTTACTTAAACTTGGCACCTACTAACATCATTTGATACTCCTACTTCATGCATTATGAAACAATAAACAATCATTCTGTATTCAACATCTTGCGCCAGCCTATATCTGGAAACCCTGCTGCATGTCTCCTAATATATTGCTAAATCATTCTAACAGATAACAACCTGTCCATGCTTTCCTTTTGCGTATGGATGGAAACCTAGCATCAGCATCCCTGCTTACAAGAAGCGTCAGTGGGCAATATTGGACCATTGTGTGCACTGCTGGTATGAGCAGCCCTGCCATGGTAAATGAGCATGTGATGCAGGTACCAGAGTGTACACCCAAAGACAAAATTTTGGGAACAAGGGACACTTGTATGCCCCAAGTGAGTATCAAGATATGTATGAACGTGGACTTTAGTTCAGTTACTGTCATGCTATTGTGCCAAAGTGACTATGCCAGAGCCATGGTGTGGTCCTGTGCACTAAGCAGTGAAAAGCTGATGGGCAGCTCTCATCTACCCTGTCTCAGGTCAGAGAACGAAGGGTCATGGGAGTGTTTTTGATTGTTCTTGGGAATACGGCATTGATGAAAATTATGTATAACAGAAAAAGTGCAAAGACTCTTGAAGGATTTGCATAAGAAAGATTCTCACAAAGATCAGAAGTCAATATCCTTAGAAATTTTTTACACACACACAGGTGCATAAAAATTCAAAATGTGAAACCAGACTCCCTATCTGAGAAGGGAGAGGCCCAAAAGAGCTACAGTTTTCAAAAACAGATCATTTGGCATTTTCTATGTAAGGATCTAAAAGGGATGTTTTGTCAATACTGACTTTACACACAACAGGGTACAAACACCTAGCACAGACATAATGTTCTAAGGAAAACTAACAACAACTAGCACAGAGATGATGTACTAAGGAAAACTAGCATTGTTTGCATTTAACGTATAGCACCAATACTTAGCCAGGTATAGTATTTTATCAAGCCACACTAATCTCTTATCTGATTTGCAAGCTATCATGTATATATTTAACTTTACCTTAAATGAAACAAAACAGCAGTACAGAGAAGCGTTGCTGAAACCTGAAAACATTTCACTTCCTATCATGTAATTAATATTTTATTCAAAATGTCATTGCTTGTGTGTGATAGAAACATTTTTTATGATCAGTCAGGCAAAAGTAACTATTATTGAGAAATGATTTGAAGGCATGCTAACTCAAAAATGCAAATGAAGATGCTTCACTAGCTAAAACATTGATGACAAATGATACATATAAACGGTAACATTAAAAAACAAAAAAATAATGCAAGACTTGTAAAGTACATAAAAGAAAACCCTGTAATAATAAAGAGACTCTTGCTACCTTAAATGTAACGTTTAAGAGCTTCCATTTAAAGAAAGAAGAATTAAAGGCAGAGTGCAATCCTAAATACCACTCCTATTTACTCTGAAGAGAGGTGATTAAGCATGCAGGTTTCCCTGGCGGAGCCATGCACACCCTTAAGGTGGCTGGCCTTCTGGTTCTTATCTTGAGAGTCAGGTAAGGAACTTTGGTGACTGTGTTGATTGTCCTGGCTTATTCCCCAGGTGGATGTGATGGTGTGAACACTGCCATTTTGGACCCCATGCTCCACATCCTTCAGTTTAAAGCTTGCCTAGCCCAGTTGGCCAGCATGCTGCCAAAGATTCCCTTGTCTCTTCTAGACAGGTGGATTCCATCCCTTTCTAACAGGTTATAGTCATCAAAGAATATCCCATTGTCATAAAAGCCGAAACCCTCATGACAGCATCACTCATGTAGCCAGGACTTGATATGCATTATCTATCTATTTCTGGCTGCTACCTTTCCACTATCTAGTAAAATGGAAGAGAACTTGGGCACCAGAGTCTTCAGGGAATTGGCTGATGTTGTTGCCAAGCCACTCTCCATGAAAGCTGAAAAGCCATCAGTCAGGTGAAGTCCCTGGTGACTGGAAAAAGGGAAACATTGCACCCATTTTTAAAAAGGGTAGAAAGGAGGACCCTAGGAACTACCAGCCTGTCAGCTTCATCTCTGTGCCTGGGAAGATCATGAAACAGATCCTTCTGGAAGCTACGGCCAGGCACATGGAGTAGAATTTGATCATGGCTTCACCAAGGGCAAGTTCTGCCTGACCAACATAGAGGCTTTCTAAGATAGAGTAACTACAACAGTGGACGAGGGGAGAGCTATAGATTTTGCCCATCTGGACTTCTCTAAGGCTTTTGACACGGTCCCCCACAACACCCTTCTCTCTAAATTGGAGAGAAGTGGATTTGATGGGTGGACTGTTTGGTGGATGATGAATTGGTTGAATGGTCTTATCCAAAGGGTCAAAGACTCAATGTCCTGATGGAGATCAGTGACAAGTAGAGTCCCTCAGGGGTCTGTACTGGGACAAGTACTGTTTAGTATCTTTATCAATGACCTAGTGGGATCAAGTGCACCCTCAGCAAATTTGCAGATGAAACCGAGTTGAGTGGTGCAGTCAACATGCCTGGGGTACAGGATGCCATCCAAAGAGAGCTGGACAAGCTCGAGAATTGGGTCCATGCAAATATCATGAGTTTCAACAAGGCCAAGTACAGGATCCTGTACCTGGGTTGGGGTAAACCCCAGTGTCAGTACATTCTGTGAGATTAAGGGATTGAGGGCAGTCCTGCCGAGAAGACTTAGAAAAGTCTGGTGAATGAAAAGCTGGATATGAACTTATAACATGTGCCCACAGCCCAGAAAGCCAACCATGTCCTGGGCTGCATCAAAAGAAGCATGGCCAGCATGTCAAGGGAGGCGCTTCTGCCCCTCTGAGCTCTCACCTGGACTACTGTTTCCAGCTGTGGGGTATCCAGCATAAGAAGGACATGGGCCTGTTGGAGCAGGTCCAGAGGAGGGCCACAAGGATGATCAAGGGGCTGGAGCATCTTTTCTGTGAGGACAGCGTGAGAGAGTTGAGGTTGTTCCATGTGGAGAAGAGAAGGCTCCAGGGAGACCTTATTTTGGTCTTCCAGTACTTAAAGGGGGCTTATAAGAGAGATAAGGACATACTTTTTAGCAGGGTCAGTTGTGATAGGACAACAGGTAATGGTTTTAAACTGAAAGAGGGTAGATTTAGACTAGACACAAGGAGGAAATTTTTTACAATGAGGGTGGTGAAACGCTGGAATAGGTTGCCCAGAGAGGTGGTGGATGCCCCAACCCTGTAAACATTCAAGCTCAGGCTGGATGGGACTCTGAGCCATCTGATCAAGTTGAAGATGTCCCTGCTCATTGTAAGGGAGGTTGGACTAGGTGACCTTTAAAGGTGCCTTCCAACACAAACTGTTCTATGATCTGCAAAGTTACCACCTCTCTCCACAACTTTTCAGCTGTTTCTTTCCTCTGCTGATGACTTGTGTCTTCACTGGCCCCAGTCCACTCCCAGCTCCTGCCCTATGAAATTTTGAGGCACAGCATGCACCCTGCTATCCAATGGCCCTGTGCTTCTGGAAGAACTGGGACCTTCTGGCACAACAAGCTGGTTTGGCTGAGTGTCCAACCTCCTCCTGCTGCAGCCCTAGGAGAGAATCCCAGCTGGGTGGGCTGGGAGGAAGAAGAATATGACCAGCAAAGGCTTTTGCTTTCTATGGAAATGGCACACTGTCAGTCCAGAACACAGCCTTGCTAATTGTTTTTCCTTTGCTTCATAAAATGTGATATGACTTCAGTACAAGGTAGTTACTAGTACTATTAATGGCTGCACAGGAGAAACACATGGCAGTTATGAAAAGTCCTTTGCAGTCCCGTGTTTTGCATTAGCCACTGCCTTGCTGTACAGGCATGGAGGAGTCTGGTCGTATAAGGACTCCGAGAGATGCCCTGCAGATGATTTAGAGCTTAGGCTACCATAAATGGTTCTTATTTATATCAGAGCAGGAAGATGTAAAATCTGCTACATGTCAGCTCTGTAACTGAGAAGGGTGTGTGGATATATAATATGTGGATAATAGATAAGGTGCCAGTAGATGGCTCTCAAGATATGAGGCCTATGGCTTTCATAGAACTGAGACAACTTCTCATTTATTAAGTAATCACTACTTTTGCTGCATGCTGGGAAGAAAAAAACACTCAAATTGTATTTTGGGAAGGTGAGGGGACATTGCATGAAACTGGGGCAACTTTTCTCCAGATTTGCCCCAAAATATCAAAGTTCTTATCTTGGTGGTTTTTTTTTGTTTTGTTTTGTTTTGTTTTTTGATAATTCAAAGCAAAACCGCAACCCCGATTTCAGTAAAGCATGCTTGAAATTCCCCTTTTGTTCTTCATGTGAGATTTAAGGGCTGTTTAAGCAGACTGGAAAAAAGCAGACACTACTTCTGCAGTACCCCTGTTTCTGTGCAAGAAGAGGTATTGCCAGTCCCAGCAGGGTTATGTAGTTAATAAGTTAGATTTTCTTAACTAAATAGTTGTGCTATGTCTGCTTACAGTTGATTTTCTCAAGCACATGAACTAACACCCCTAAGGGGAGGGGGTCCATGAGGGAAGCTCACAGTTAGCAATTCTACAGAGGATTAAAATGAGTTTTTAGTACTATATGAGTGAAGTAGATAATGTTTAATTGCCATTTTTGCTTTCTTTCAAGGAGCAAAGAAGAGAAGATCTCATTCTCAATCTAGCCTAAATTTTGTGAATTGAGCAAGGACAGACAACAAAAGCAAAAGCAATCAAATTCTTCCAGTGATTTAATCACTCCTAAAGCAAGGAACAGGATTTGTACAACATAACTTTATTCAGACAGCTGGCCATGTAGCGTATGAACTAGAAATTATGCTTGAAAATTTATTCAAATTTTAATTAAATTTGTTTCTGTAGATGCTTTAAATGCAGCTTTCTCACATAGCAAGTCCTGAGGCCTGCACCACCCAACTGAGATATATTTTCCTGGTCAGTGACCCCAGTCTATATTTATTATACTCCTTCTGTTTCTCGGTTTCATGGCAGGGACAACTGGAGCGACTGCTGACTAAATAATTAGCCAAAGGAACAGTTTCTCTGTATGTATCTGTACTCATTAGGCTAGTGAGAAAATGTAACTTACTTTCATAATCTCTTTTCCTATAGGTACCTTGCACTTTCCAGGCACAAAGTAGGGAGAAAATGTAATTGCCAAAAGCTCATACACTCATTATTAGACTAATGATACCTTTTTCTCTCAATCTTGCTTGATAAAAGGCAGCTATAGAAGTGAAGGTGTAGGGCTGCTGCTTTCCATTATAATAGGAAGGAGAAATGCAGGCTTGTAGCATTTTTCCCCCCATCGAGCAATAGGGAGAGCACATAGAATGTTACAGTATTATGTAATATAGTAGAATAATATAATAAAATAATATAGTAGTACTGTCATACACAGTGTGCCAAAACCACGTACACAGCCACAAGCAAAATAAGGATAAAGACACAGGCTATAAACTGACACTGTTCAATGTCAGGAGTTCCCTGAGTGACCTGCCTTCCTTCTGTGTCCTCCAGAGGGACAATAATTCCTAATTTCAGGTCATGCTCCTAAGTCTGTATTTGTGTGTATATCTTTCTTCTTACTCCCTCTCACTCTACTTCTACTACAGAGGGAATTTAAGGGTAGTTAGGTTAGTTATGTCAGGTAAATTAGATGTCCTGACTGTCTTGCATAAAGGTACTTCTTATATTTCAGCCTATTTTAAAAAGGGATAATCGTTAGCTGAGAAGTTGGGCTCAGTTGAGCTAGGATCAAATTGCTTTAGTTTGGTTTCTGTGCTTGCGCTTTTTACAGAAGATGAATGTCACTCAACCCATGATACTTCTCAAAACCTTGCATAAAACTTTGCTCTCAGGTTTGAGACAGAACTGTTGAACTTAAACTGTCAATGTAAATTACATCCCTGAACTGCAGCCTTTAATGTATTGTTAGGGGTACCATAAGCTTCGGAAGACGCTAAAAAGCTTCCATTCTTCTGGAAGGTCATAATTTCTCTTCCCCCCGTCTCCCCCTCCAAAATTCCTGCCATATAAGGAGGTAGAGACTGATATTAGCACTGATAGAAAGTTGGATGACATTCTGATCCCACTGAAATCAATGTGAGTTAGTTATTTTAGTTAGCCAGAATTTTTTCCCATCAACTTTCATGACTAATATAGTTACTCCTTGATTTACATACTATTATCTCCCTATGAACTTTGGAGAATCTCATGCTCATTTCTTTTTATTACAGCACTAGAAACTATTAAAGAACAGCTCACCTTGAAAAGTAGAAGACAAGGTGGTGATTCTGCAAATATGGGCTATCTAATGAATTCATGTCTTCTCCTACAGAATTGTTCTTGTAGTGGTGAGGGATGATAGGAATTTTTTAACAGAAATTTGATAAAAAAGGAAACACAGAGTTTCACTTATTATGCTTCTTATTTTATGGATCTGTGCCCTGATTCAGTCTCCCATCCTGAACATCTGGTGTGCCTTAAAAAGATTCTTCCACATGGAGCCTGGTTCCTGATTTCCTCAGCTATTATTTATTGCATCGTTTGGGCTTTAGAAGGGATTGCTGAACCAGTGTGGATAATCTAAAAAATAAACTTAATCTAAAACTAATGCAAACTGTACAGCATAGGAGATTTAGAAAAGCCTACTTAGCAGTCAAGTAAAACCCTTTCATTTATCTTGTTACTTCCTGAATCCAGCTCTGACCAGATATGCGACCACAAGGGGAAAAACCAGAGTGACCAAAAGACAGAAATTCTGCACATGAAACTACTTGAAAAAGATTGTCTGAGCAATATATAGGGAGCAGAGTGGTTTGAACTCCCTGACATTATTCAGTGTCTGCCCTCTTCAGCCTGCTGACCCTCTCAAAGACAATGTGTCCCAGTTATACCCAACACCAGGGTTACATGAGGGAAAGGTAAACAGTAGGAAATGCTCACTGTGTGAGCACATGGACCCTGTCTCCATTGCAGGGTGGCATTGGGAAGTTTCAACCATTGTTTTGAGAACAGTGCTTATTACCCACACTTAAGCCAAAGCATCTTTTCTAATTTAAACGATAGCTGCCTTAATAGCTTACTGCCTGAATAGCTTACTGCTTTGATACTGAGGCATAACGCTTTCCAACTGTGCACAATCAAATATAAGGGGTCTGTTAATGCTGTGTGCTGTCACAAACCGTATTTGGGAGTTAGAAAGGTGATTAGCACCTTTTAAGCTCTATCCAAACAGAAAGATAAAACAATATGGATTGGATATGAACGCTGCATACAAAATTCTTCAGCATCATATGTCTTCAGAGTCGAGGTTAGTGCCAATGGCTTCAGCAAATGAAGCAAACTAATCACAGATTTAAGGCTTTCAGGAGTGTGAAAGGCAGAACTATTTGTAACAGCAGTACTGCTCTTAAACCGTTCGCTAGATGAGGTGTCATAACATGAATTTCAAAAGCTCATGAACCCAGATGGAGTATTTTTTCTTGCAGTAACAGACACTGACTCAATGCAGAGACAGGTGACCCTTGTAGTAGGTGTTGTACAGGAAACCTTCTGGAAACATTGGGGACTTTCCACACCTCAAGAAATAAGTTGTATTTAGAACTATTCATTTTTTCAGAGTAAGTTGCCCTTTATTTTGTCAATACTACTTATGTTGAGTAAAGATTATTTTAAATACTTGTTTGTTTTTTCTTAGGCCTAACCACTGTGAAGAGTTTGCATTGCCATAACAGTGTATTGTTTTGTAATAGTAGCAAGGAAGATTCAGTCCAAACCCTCTTCCCACTCGTCCTCATCTGTTCTACATATACCCATGACTTTTGCATGTAGCATTCAGAGAACACAAAATAACCCAAAAGATATGGGGAGTGAGGTCTGGATAGCCTGGTCAGATCCTCTTTAGTATTGTCATGAGCACATTTAGGTTATCTTGCTGAACCAAAATTTACTATTTTCTTGTTCGACCTTCAAGATCACTTTTAACCAAATTCTCACTTTGAATTATAGAGAAATGACTTTCTTAAAAGCAACAAAATGTCTGCAACACTTTTCTGTATGGTACCTAAAGACATCATACAAGCACTTCATTGCAGAAATTTGTTTTGTGCTAGAAAGCAGACCCAAGACAGATTTAAAAGACCATGTCTCCCTGCCTCCTTCGAAAAGCTGCACAGGGCAGAACTTACTATCACTCACCCAAGTCACGTACGCTGGGACAGCTGACCCAAAAAGGTGGGAAGCCATGGCTGGATCTAAACTCAAGAATGCCTCACAAATCCGGGTTCAAATGTACTTTCTGATTTCAAACCGGGGAAAGAGTTGAGCGTTGACCTGTCCCTCCTTGGTGCCAGGCAGTTCCGCAGCAATCATGGTGTGAAGGCCACAGGGGCTAGTGGTGTGGTCTGGATGGGTTCCCAGCCCAGATCAACAGCCACCAAGAGCATGCACAAGCCTGTGGAGGAACAACAGAGCCAAGACTATTTATCTAAACAACCCCTACCCACAAGAGATGGTGCTCCAGAAGTAGACACTCTACTGCGTTCTATAAATGGTATGTTTGTTAAAGACCATCAAACAGCTTAAAAGTAAGATTTCTGGAAAATGTACAAAATGAAAGCAAAATTACAGCACTGCTGTAGATAGTGACAAAGCATGAAGATACATCAGCATTAAGTAAATAGCTAGCTTGGGGTTTTCAATTGCAATTACCACATACTCTCTCTGTTTGTAATACCTAGGAGACCTGTAGCACATTACACAATTTGGTTAATTACTAAGTAAGTGAAGAAAGAGAGAAAAAAATACTGTGACCAAAATATATATTGTGTATCGATTCAGAGAATTGCAATTTATGCTTAATAATTTATCATTCCTCTTAACAGGCTATGCTCTATGGCATAAAAAGTAATGAAACCCTAGGAATACAGAGGAAATCACTTCACTCTCTGTCACTTGATCTATGCTGAGAAATGGGAGGGAGTGGTTTGTCTTCCCCTTGCCCTGTTTATAAAATGTGCAGCTTGGCAAGGAGTAGATTACCAAGATTACAGATTTTCTTTGTTGTTATTTATCATGCAACACTGGACAAAATAGTAACTGGTGTTTTATGTTAAGAGCGTCTTCCCAGGTTATTCCCTCAGGAAGTAATCACAGGAGCACTCAAAACGATGACAATCATTGTCCCATCAATTTGAGCAGTTCAAACCAGCAGAAGTTGCTTGGCTCATTGAATGATAATGAGATCATTTCTCTCTCTATTGCTAGAAAAGCTAAGTCACTCAAATCGGGACTTCTACTAGTACTAGAACACTGCAAGCTATTAATGAAATCACTGTTGGTTCATGTCTAACTGGAGGAATAATCGCAAGAAAACTAACTTGTCATGAGGAATTATTCAACCTTGTTACAACACACACAGATCTGCACCTTCAGTATGTTTGTGCCCATTTGGGCTAAGTAATTTCATAAAAGTACACTGTAAAAAATTTAGGTGAAAGAGTTTCACACAGGACTTCAAAGAAACAACACGTATTAAGTATGTATGTGTGCTTTCTTTGTAGAGGCATTAATAATTTTCGGTTATTGCTCTTTTTTAGCTTAGATAACTACTCCCACATCCCCACTACTGAAATAAAAAGTGTCAACCGACTTCACAGTACAGAGAGGAGGTCAAGTTTCAGCCTAGTTTCCAGTAGAAACAGTGCTTATGTGATCACATTGATTATGAGCATGCAACTCTTTCCTCCCTTATCTGTTATTTATTCCATTGGCTGCTTTCAACCAAACTAAAGAATCACTGATTTCTTGCAAGCAATTAAATTCCCACAAGACTTACTGAAGTAGGCGAATAGGAGAAGGAGGAGAGACCCTAGACACAGTCTCAACTATCTCATTTTTCATAGATTACAAGGACCTCAAGAGAAGATCCGTGAACGATCCAAACTACAAATAAAATCCATGTGGAACTTTGACATTTGTCAAGGGTCATTAGATACCAGTAGACACAAATCTAGTACTGATGCACTTAGAGCTCCTCATACACGGAAAGGCCTCAAAAGCTGAGCTGTATTTGGCATTTTCTGAGTCTAAGACAGACTATCTGACTGCACTGAACTGGATTCAATCAGCAGCACAGAAACAGTAAAGGCACAATGTCCTCCAGCTGTGCAAACTCCCCTGTTCCTCACGAGTGCCCTGAGGCATCAGGAAGCCACATAGGAGCTTTGCTTTGGTAAATCTGTACCAGCTGTTGCATAGACCTTGTATTTTGCATGAATGCCTGATATGCTGAAAAGGTAGTCCAAAGTTAGGATACTGTCCTAAGATTTGGAGAGACATTGACTATCCCATACTTCTGGGTAATCTTAGAATCATCTTGCAAATCCTTATTCATAAAATGAGAATGACAGCATTGGCCTGTATAAAGAAACATTTTACAGATACTTAGGTACTCACAAAGTATGGAAACATAAAGGAGACACCTCAAATACAAAGATAAGATGCCTAAGCTTGGAGGAAACTGGGGAATTACCATACAGGCCATCTTTTCTCCCAGTTTTGCATAACTTGTCTTCCAGATTTTAACCTCGTTATTGTTACTTGTCTCGATTCTCATGTTTTTTTGACCACATATTCTCTGTCACCAACTATTTCCTCCTATATGATTCAATATATGTACTAGGCCTGGGAAGCACTACAGAAATAGCTTGTAGCTACAGAACAAGACTTTAGGAAGAGTCCAAAGTGTCTGAAGAGTGGGCATCCCAGGATGATTGATACACTTGTGGAGGTAATCTGTACTTCAGAGAACCATTACTCTGCCTGTGGCTTGATTTATATCTACTTGTTGATGGATATAACATCTTTTGACTCTTAGTCATTATAAAATTAACTTCTCAAATTTTTTAAATCCAAACAGGTCTCCAAACAAAATCACTACAGGTAGGAAAAAACCAAACATTTGTGGCAATCAGCTAGGAAGAGCTATAGACATAGGGCATGGCATCTAATCCACTAATCCCCAGCAGCTGGGGAATAGTCATTAGTTGTAGACAACCACAGATCTTCCTGAGACCCAGTGTCCTTTCACAGCTCCACTTACTTTTCATGTACTACGTTTTCAGGCATGGGATGTAATAGCACAACAGAGGTAGCTTCTTCAGTTTAGCACACACACTAACTACAAATATATCCTCAAATAGTATACAACTCTTCCCTCTCCCCTCAGTGAATTAACTTTTCTTTAAGTTCAATATTTGTTAATTGATGGAAATTCTACTCTGCTTAGGATCATCTTTTTAATTTTCTCTTCACCTTTTGCTATTCTCAAACCATCTCCCTTTCTGAAAAAAAGAATAAATCTGAAATGTCAAATGCTTAAGTAAGGTGACTTCTATTTATTTCATCTAGAAATTAAAGAATTACCCATTTCATACACAGTAGGCAGTCAAGGACAAAGATGGAAGCTAAGTGGCTCCCCACAAATCCCTTTATATCTAGTCATAGAACATCCTACTGTTTTGCAGAAGATAATGAAAAGTAAGAAAGGTACTCCCATACTACCAGATCACTTATCTTCTGCTTAAAAGGCATAGGCAATAATATAACAATCCATTATTTTTCATATTTAAGCAGATCAACAGATTACACAGCTTGCGAATAGCTAAGTGGATCTTAAAGAGAGCAGAATGGTCCTGGTGTTATACCTCAGTAACACTGTCTATTACACTGCCAAACTAATGAAGCCCAAACCAGCAAAATTCTTGGTAGGAAAACAAGGTATATCTGCCAGCTCTAGATGGACCACTGAATTGCCTTTCATCTGCTGACAGAGCGTGGTTCCAATTACACCTCTGAATTGCTCATTCCTTGAGGACATCTGGTGTAAGTTGCTTTCTGAAAGGTAGCCACATCTTTCACAAAGTTATGCAGCTACAACACCTGTTGTATATATGGTCACCCAAAAGCGAGAAGTGACATTCTGCTTCTCCCCCAGCTTGGAACATAAACTCATTTCTTTGCATCTACTGTGCAAGCAGAGTTTGACTTTTTGTTGTTGTTGGGTTTTGTGGGTTTTTTTCTTTCCTGCTGGCTCAATTTCCTTACACATAAACCTATGCCTGCAAATTACAGATGCTGCGTTGCTAAGTTCTGGCTTTATATCTAGAAGGCACTTCAAAAAACCTGGCTGCGGTTATGCTGAGTACTATGCGACTGTTTTGGTAGCAGCTGTTTTGTCTGAGTCAGCTGTAAAACAGCTGTTAGTTAGCTACCTTCTCCATGGTCAGAGGAGGCTCACTGGAGGCAGTTTTTGGCTTTGTGATATGGGTTCATTTGCAGGAGACTGCTGGACCTATACTGTTTTTCCCATATGCTGGAAGGCCACCCCTGCAAGCAGCTGTCATGCAATTTGGAAGGTGTTACAGTGTTCCTGCTTTTGAGAGTTTGATTAATCAATATAATGTGAATTTTGTTCAAAACTCTATGGGGCCAGCCTAAAACTCACAGCTACCAACAGGAATGTCTCTACACACTTCATTGCACTTTGAGTTAGATTGTGCTAAATTGGCATCTCTATTTTCCCAGCAGATGACTGTTGAAACAAAATCTGTGTGCAGAGAAATCAGGAAAAAAATCTATTCCCAACTCAAGCAATGCATAAACTTTGTCTGAGTTAGCTATGTGGTTTGATTCGTCTGCCATTTAGAATGGCTGGGTGTCAGTATAACCCCCTTGTCCTCAGTCAAATGACTCTGGGACAAAACAAAGGCCAACATCTTCAGATAGCATTACATGCGGTATTGAGATGGATCCTTTAAAAATACACAAGACATGGTATCAATGTTTACTAATAAAGGAATTTTTGAGAGAAAAATAAGGATGCTATTTACCTTTCCTGACCTACCATGAAGTAGAAGGGATGACTTGGATCTTGGCTCTACATTAGTGAATGGCAAAAAAAATATAAAATCCATCAATATTATTTAAACTAAAATTTTACCAGGATTTTTTCCTGTGACAGAAGAAGAAGAAGTACCTTTTTTGATTCTTAATTGAAGACCTGTTTAATAAATCTGCATGAGTTGGCATAATATACATAGGCACTATATATATCTATCTAATTTGATTTTGTATGATGGGGAAAAGGAAATAACAGAAAACCAAGCGTGCATCTAAAATGATGAGATTTATCCCAGCTTTTACTGTGATCATTCGATTCTACATGCTCCCCGCCTCCCCTTTTGTGTTTTTTTGTCTACAGCCTTTCTAGATTTTATCTGACTTGGAAACTAAGCTCCTGTCTCTGGAACATAGATAGCACACAGTTGCTGCAGTCTAAGTAACAAAAAATCACTATTAGTAGGGTAATTGTTGCAGGGAGGGAAAATTGTGAAATGTTCTAGCTGAATAGTAAATGGCATAATGTGTTACATGCAACACAAACAAATATGACAAGAAATATACAAAACCCCATGGACCTCTTCAGTTTTTCCTAATTTCTTGGCATTATGGATTTTTTCAAAAACCTCATCAGCCTGTATCACAAGAGGCAAGCAAAAGCATAATCATACAACAAGCTTTCTAAATATTCATAGTTCCAGGGGATGAGAAAACATTTTAAACACTTAATTGCAATACAAAGCTGAATAAAGAAGCCAATGCATGGACCATTCCTCTATCACCCTCTTTCAAGGTGAGGGACAAATATTAAAATAAGTTAAGGCAAGAACAGTATGTACTAGAGCTAGATCAACCATTTTCCCAGGGCACTGAAAATCATCTACTTTTGATGAAGTTATTAAATAGGAAAGTATTTTGAAAAAGTTCTTCATGGCCTTACGGACAGATCTCCCCCTTTCCTGAGCTCAGCCTCCACAAATGAGAAATGGGCTGGTGATCTGCTGCCCTTGCAGCCTGTCCACTGGTCCATCTACCCTCCCTTTCAAGGCACTTTAAAGCGCTGCTGCTGATACAGAAATGAGGGCAGAAGGAAGGGTTTCTTTCTTAAGGGGAAAAGATTTTTCCAGTGACAGAAATCCATGTGTTACAGACCAGTGCATGCTCAGCTCCTCCCTGCTTTCAGAGTGGTTTCTACTTTCTGACATGTACTACCTTTCTTTCTCTACCAAGGACCAACTTTCCTAAACAGGGATTTATTTTCGGGGAAAATCAGAAGCTGGAGTCCTTAAAAAGAGCAGAAAAACTCCTTTAGAATAAATTACCACTGTGCTCACAATCTGGTATCAGACAAACACTGAACTACTACCACTGTTGTAAAGGTTACAGGATTTGTCTTGTCTTTGATGAACCTTAGACTGTCGTTTCATATTCTAATAGAAATTAAAGAGCTAATTACATACAGTTTAGACTACACGTGAGGGACACAGGCTGAGCTTCCAGCTGAGTTGGGAAAATTTTAATTGTTTAGTTAGAAGAGCAATCTATTCTGAGACATGCAAAAGTAGCTTCTGATTCTAGGTTAAAAGTCATTAGAGCAAGTTATGATCTTACAACTATTAGTTTCCTAATTTAGATCGAGGAATAACAAGTGTAAGAAAAAGGCAGTGACTGTGCAGATTAGATCATTAGACCCACAGTCAGCAGAACTAATGTCCATTAACCTAAGTGGTGGCATTAACACCCTTCTTCCTGGCAGAGACCCACCGCCTCCTCAGGATCTGTGTTTCTGTAAGAACACCTGGCTACGGCAGAGTGTCAGTTCCAGGAAAAATGAAGCAGGAAAACAGCAACATACTTGTTTGGCTATGGGATTTTTCACCATAACCAGGTGACTGGTGCAATAGGAGTGGGTCTCCTTTCCACCCAGACTGCTTAGGACACTAAGGATCCCAAAACCTCTTCATTATGAAACATCTGTGTGAAACTGCAGGCCAGAAGGAAAGAACTCACCAGTTCTCTGGCCAGCATCAATGTCACCTGAGTAACCACCTCTTCTCTCCTGCTTGGCCAGGCCACCCAAAAACCTGACAGACGGCTTTCAGCAGAGACAGACTGCTGTGCTGCAACCTCCAGCTCAGTGTTTATTGAGTGGATCTTGGGAACCACAGGACATTAATATGCCCTCAAAAAAAATGAAGCAGAAAAAAGTCAAATGCATTTTACTTTTATCATGATGAAAAAAAATGTCTTCATGTTTCATTCTTCGTGAATGCAAACACATAGATTTTAGGGAACTTTCAATATTGTTTACATCTTAGCTATTCTCTTTTCGCAAAAGAGAACACCCCACCATTCCTCCCCCGGCTTTCTGCGTCTGCCACCATCAACTGCCTATAGTCTGCAGTTAGCAAGGGACGTTATTTAAAAACTGCTAATGTGTAGGTTTTAAATAGCATCTTTGTGTTGACAGATTCTGTGTTACTATGCAGAAGGGGGAAGTAACAAAAAACAACAATAAATTAGAAACTTGCAACAACAGTGAGATTTAACAAGTGAGCATTCACATAGAGCTGCTGAGGGCAAATTAAATGAACCAGGATGGATTACCATCTGTTTTGGGCAGTCTCACTTGGCAAGGGTCTAAGACCAGAAGGGACTGGTATATCTTTTCTGTCTAGGTCATCACACCATGCTGCCTAAACCAGGCCCGAGCCCTGGATTGAAACAAAATAGTCTCCTTCAACTTTCCCTCATGCCAAAGCACCACAAAGCAAATACCTTTTGCCTAACCCCTGACAAGTTATCTGCCATATTAATCTTATGATTTGCTCAGTTGAGTCTCCAGATTTATCTGTTCTATTTTAATTGTGGCTGTGATGCAGCCATCACATCTATTTTTGGTGGTATCAGTGAAACTCTACCACATTTATTCAGTAATATGCTCACTTTATTAAAAAGATAAGGAAGCAAATATGAAATGAAAGCTATTAATAAACATAGGACTGGCTTAGAAAAAAACACCGTATGAGTGCTCATAATTTAAAAGAAACTAATCATATCAGTCACTGAATTAGTGCATCTAAGGATCTGGGCTCCATTTTCTATGGACTACACAAATCTGTTATAAAAAAGAAATACATTGCCTCTGCTTTCAGGTAAAAATTTGGGGTAACCATTTCAAGACTAATCATTAATTAGATTCCTTTATATGTTGGTGGAAAGTGCTCAATAGTATAGGTCCAAGAACAGCATAAACCATAGGAAACAGAATAAAACAGGCTGCTCCCCTCAACCATTTCACAGTATTGGCTGAATTGTCACTGAGCTTCACTTCTAGGGTGATGATACTGGTGGCATGAAGGGGCATGTGCAGGTCCATAGCACTGTTCTTTTTCCATTTTGTAAGAAACTGCTAGAGAACATGAAGGTAAAATATTCAGTGTGTCCCCTCTCCACCTGAATTACTTGGGAACAAACTGTATTTTAGCTACAAGTAGACTGAGTCTATGGACTAGTTGTCACTGCTCAGGCAGAGCAGCGGTGACTCCAGTCTCTTGGTGCAGTGGGACAAGAAACCTGGATCTTTCTTTTTTTTTTTCCCCTGATCTTAGGTGCACAGAACGGACTTTGCCTAGAGATATCCATTTCTCATCCACCACAAACAGGGCAGAGACCTACAAGGCTTCAGGATGACGTTATATGACCTCTGAATAAACGTAGGTTAGAATCCATAAGCACAGCACCAACAGTGAGCTCTCCTTGGAGAGAAACTGCTGGAGTATATGATAGCACTGCTTAATATATACTCACTGATGGAGAACTGTCAGGGCAATAAAAACAAGTATACTGTCTTTACTCTTTTCAAAGTGTCCCTGGCACATGTTATGATCCACTACTTTCACATTTCTCTCAAATAACAGAAAGATTGTCGTTCTAGGTGAGCAGAGCTTTTGTTTCTTACCAGAGGAAAAAAAAAATATTATATTAGGGCTGTAACCTTCTCTCAGTCCTTGTTATCACAGTTTTAATGCATTGCTATGGGAAGGGAACACTGCTAATGGGAATATTTTATTTTTGGCCTCTTCTGGGTGTTGGTGTGGGTAGGTGGACTTTGCTGTCCCCTCAGTTCACTTGGGCCTGATGAGACTTACAGCAAGGAGTTCGTGCCCCTTTGCCCCTTGCTCTGCAGCTGGGCAATTATTCCCCACAGGAAGCATTCTCCTTTTCCTAGTGCTGGCACAGGCATCTCCTTCAGCTATTCAAGCATGGTGAAGGCTGCTGAGGTTTAGGAGAGTCCAGGCTTTGCCAAGCTCTGCTATTCAGCACTCATCAAGAAGAGCGTTAACTGGGGAGTCTGTCTATGTCAGTGAGGTGCATTGCTTACACTTCTCACGATCGTTGTGACAGGAGAGCGCAGCTCCTCCACCTGCAAGGGTCATCCTCATAGTCAGTCACCAGCTGTGTTATGGGAGAAAGTGTGAGCCTTGCCACGCGGATACACTCATCAGTCTGGGATGCTTCATACGGGATAATTTCTCTGCAGCCTTAGCAAGATGTGTATTTTCTAAGGGACATCTGTGCAGTACCTCAGATCACATGGGTACTGAGGTGAGAGGTGACTTTGCACAGAAAAGTGAATCCACATCTAACTCCAGGGTGTTTGGATGTGAGACCTTGATTTTGCTTTTTGAAGATACAGAGAACGGCCCCTGCACTCAGTTTTCCTAACCTCCAGCAGTGAAACAGTATGTGTCACATTGCCTAAAACCACAAGGCAGATCAAACCCCAAGATATTAATAAGCAAAGAATTGTCCCCTTCCTGCCTTTTGAGCCTGTAGAGAACATTCAAGTTATTTTGCAAATTTTTCTGCCTATTCAAAGAGTCCAGAAAAATACTGTCTTTAAATAAAAACAGCCTTTCACATAACCCTGGGATTCTTGAGCTCCAGCTAGAAAAAGGCATCCAAGTACTGAAAGTATCTGAAGAAAAGAAAATATGAGAAGTTCGAGCCAGCAATACTAGCATTTTAAATGAAAATGTGAATTCCTCCAACTTGTGGGGATAGTCAAAGAAAAGAGAAGTTGAGGATTGTGCTCAGGGCAGACAAGGGCATTGCTGGAAAGTGAGGCGAACAAAGAATTTGGCAGAATTCAATTCACAGGCTGCCTCAGCTGAAGCAGGTAAAACTTGCCCTTTTCTTAGAGATCTGTTGTTACAGTTTTAAAACTTTTTTTTCCCAGCCTTCTGCCTATCTTCCTACTACAGATTTAAAGGAATAGAAGGCAGGTGCATTTTGAGATGAAGAATAAAAAAAATAAAAAAAGAATTCCTTATCATTCTCTGATCTCTTCCCCAAAGCTATGAAACAGGCTGCAAAATATCTGGTCTTCAGCCACCCGAAGAGAAAGCGCCTGATGTAAGCCTGTGCTGTGCCTGACCCCTTGCAGGAAGAAACATCCCATTTCCCAGGACCATTGCGCTGATCCAGTCCCTTGCGCTCCATGGCAGAGCGGGTACGGGGGAAGGCTGGCAAGCGAGCCAGAGAGCAGAGAGCCAAGAGCAGGGAAAAGGAAGCAGGAAAACTACCAAGACAGACAGAGTGGAGGAGGCTGGATGAGAATCCAGTCACAGCCAAAATGAAAGGCTAAAGCAGAGTACTATATTTAACAGAACTACTCAGTTAAATGTTGCTGGAGAACTTAAGTTTTGAAGGATCACACAGAGCTACAGAGTAACTTCAGTGCTTCTTCCCTGCTCTGTTCATGACCTTCACTGCTCCCATCACATTTGAATGTAGGTAGCAGTTTCTTCAGACTGCATCTTTGCACCTGGCATTTATTCAAGCAGTTGTACATACCTAATAAGCCTTTCCAAATATTACATATTGCTTAATTTAACACAATTGTCCTGAAGTAATTGCACACTATGGAACACATTTAAAAAATAAGATTATAAATTTGGCTTCAATAAAAGCCAGGAAGCACTGAGAGTTTAGTAGCAATGTAAATTCATTTTAAGACACTGCTTGCAGAACCAAGTAGGACAGAGAAAGATCTTGAAGAAAAGTTAGGGAAGGGCAGTTATGTGGAATTCCACTACTTTCCCTCACGATTTTCTGATTTGTGATTCTTTCCAACAACAGTAAAATAAGATAAATAGTTGATATTACAACAATCAATATTACACCATGTATGCATTCTGGTGCAGTTGCATGTAACTTCAACCAAATACTTCATATTGTCAGCTTCATTCAATTCTAGAGAACATTCTTAGATTCTATAGAAAAACACTAATCAAACCCCATTTGGTATCAATATACTGATTGCCCTGGTGAAATTTATGTTGTTAAATGCGTACCAGTTGGTTTGCATTAGATGATGTATATGACAATATTAAAAATTTCTGACAAAGTTACATAGTATTACATCAAAAGCTATCAAAGAAAAACAGCCTGATAGCAAACACAACAGTTTAAAAAAGTGTTTCATATTTGATACTGTATTCAAATGCATCTTTTGTATTTTGAGAGGCAAGCCAGGGAAAATCTTGGAGAATTTGAAATTATTTGGAATATCTTTATTCAATCCACAGAGTAAAAAACACTGTCCAGAATGCGCTCAAAACCATGACACAGATGATTTGCTTCATTCTGTTTCTACACAATAAGCAAATTGGATATTCTTTAATTAGGGAGATAAATTTTAAGATGTTATGAGACTGACTGGGATATTTCAGAGATCTTTCCAGTTTGCTTTTAGAACTGAAACACAACAGAGCATGTAATGAAAATAAAACAACTTGTTTCTTCCCCAGGAATCTGCTGTTATGGAAATTACTCGGTGTTATAAAACTGTGTTCTTGAAGATATATGGCCTGAGCCAAAGTCCACTGACACTGGTGGATTCAGAAGCAGACTTTTTAAAAGTTAGAACATTAGTGGATGTATATCACCTTGTTCTACTTGCTTTGGTGGAACTAAGACAGCTACCTCAGCTCTGAATATAGCCTTTTTCATCTCAGGCAATAAGGCAGTGTGTTCAGAGCACAGACCAGCTCCATGGCAGATGAGTAACCAGGAGTTTCTGAGATATGGCAGAACTATATTTAATGATTATCTTCTCCAAGACTTAATTATGCTTAATGGTCTCCCGTGACAGAGTGAGGTGATAAGAGAGACTTTCTCACACCTGTTTGTCAACAGAAATACCAGAGATAATAACAGTAGTCTCCAATAAATTCCATCTAGAACTTCAAAACATGACCAGCTGTCATCACCTCCCATCCCTGCCTGTGAGACAGTGACAAGCCAAGGAGTGTGAGTTCCTGCTCTTAATTATTGAACAAAAAAGTCGACATGACACATTTTTTCTCCCATTGTGTCAGGTTTTACCAATGTTATCAGAATACCAGGATCTGCTTTCCTTCACAATAACAAAGGGTCTAGACCCAAGCTCCTGGGGTAGCCACAAGTTTACTGCTAGGCTGCAAGAGACAATACTGGCATTGCACGCATTTTGGGGTGTGGGCACAAGAGAGAGAGGATGAGTACACAGTTCAATTCACACTGCTTTGTTTCCATCCCAAAACACAAGGAAACATGTCCAGGATGACTTCAGCTGTCACTTAACAGAATGCCAGACCCCATCTGTTCTTTAAATACCAAAATGAAACAAAGCCCTTCACTGAATGTTGAAAGATACAGAACGTTTTGATTTTAAAACTGGGCAAGATTCTTTATTTGCAAATTCCAATGGATAGTCAAGATTAAAAGTACTCTGATATATTGTGGAAAACAAGAGCTTTAGATTTGCTTTGTATGCACTGAACCAGGGGAAGGAAGCCAGACACAGATCTATGTATAAGCACCAAACCTCTCAGACCTACCCCACAGAGTCAGTGACATCCTATCAACTATTGGGCTGCCAAAAACCGAGTGCTGTTGATATGGAAGGAACACATTCCTAAAGTGAGTATTTCAACTGTAAAACAGTATGCATTGTTGAAGGAAAAAAACATTTTTTTAAAGGAAAAATGCAGTTGCTTGACAGTTTGTGATCTGGATACAAACATGGGCTGAGACTCATAGAGGAAGACAATATCATGAACTTGTCTGATCTTTTCCCCTCCAAACACTCCCCTCAACTCTTCTGTCAATCCTTTCTTGAACTGTTACTTGTTCCCAGAGTTGAAGGGGCTGCAGCATTTTACCAACTAATCTCAGCCTGTTCTTCCCAAAACAAGGAAGAGAGTCATTTTTAACCATGATGCCAGGATGAAAGGAAGGAGAACACTGGAGAGCTATCAGGTGAGCTCAGCTACACTTAATGTGGAGCACAGCACTTCAGTGTTCTTACACTGAAGCTTGAACTGCATAACTCTTAAGAGGCCACCTTCTGAAGGTGTTGATGGAGATATAGGAGGACTTCAGGCCCCCCCATCCAGAGTGCAGCCCTCCTGAAGGAAGTAGTGGCCAATGTGGTTTTGGCAAACTGCTCTTGATGCGTACAGTAGCTCAGTGAATCACCACACTCTTCCCCACTAATAAGAATTTCCTGAGGAATCTCAGAAGAATTATACAAAGCTCTGACAATTACAGCCAGGGCTACAAAGCAACCTCCCAGAGGGAACTCCTGCCTGCTTGCGAGGTCTCTGGCACAGCATGGGACTGGACAAAACCACATCCTCTTGCAGGTTGGGCTCAGTCATGCTGACTGGCAGCATGTCTCCCTTACTCTCTCTCCTCCCCATGATAGAGGCTCTGATCCAGAGCAGGCACTGGGTAAGAGAAACCTCTTAGCTCCTTCAGGTTGCAATGAGGGGGCTGGGGGCTGCAGCCTGCATGTGACCGAACACATCCTCTTACCTTAGCCAGGAGCTTGTCCTTCCCACCACCCCACATACAGCACCTTATGGGCATCTCAAGAGAAGATGCCTGTGAGAGCTACTCCTGGACAGCCACAAAGATCTTGAGAAATGGCAGGAATGTCCAAAGGTGTGAGTAAAATTTCCCACCACAGGACTGAGGAGGGCGCGTGAATCCCCCAATGCCCCTAAAATGTGAGCTCACAGGAAGATAGACAAGCTGGAATGAACAGTACTTCTTTCAGGAGAAATCAGAGATCACAGACTTCCAGCCACGTAGAGGCTGCAGACTGTGTGTTCCACATACAGAGAGAGGAAGAGAGAAATGCAGTATCAATAATTTTTCTACTGTCTTTTTTTTTTTTTTCTTCTGCAAAGATGCTAGAAGAACTACTTTCCTTATTCCAGTTAAGTATGACTAGCATCTTCCAGTAAGTTCTAGTAGGGTGCACATTTGGTTTCCTGTAAACTGTAAATTCATGAAGACAAGCCTCCACAAACCAGCATGAGTAGGAATCATCTCATGATTTATGTGCACATGTCATTTTCAAAAAATTCCTACAAATCATTTATACAGCAGGATGCGTATGTGCTGGCTGTTAGCAATTAATCATTTCACATCCCTGGGCTGGGATTTGAGGTGGGGTCTGAATTACATTAGGGCTGAGAAAAGGGAACTCAAACATCTTGTAAATACGGGAGGGTTTTCCATATATGGCTAGACAGGAGAATTATAGAGGAAACAAGACTTGCATGTGCATTTGCTAGGAATGTGAGAAGAGCTGCTAGCATTTGCTGAGATTTCTCTTCTAGCAGCTGCCTGGGTTCTTGTCTATTTTGAACTTGAGCTATGCCACCAATGAAGGAACATTCTGCTGCTACAGGGCCCTGGGCATGTCTTCACTGATCTCTTCCTAAATGGTTCTGAGCTGCATTTCTGGGTCACCTTTGCTCATGGATCCAGGAGGATTCTCCGGTTATTTCTTATTATTCTCTGGTAATAACTTGCTGCACATCCCTTACAGTATGTAAGAAAATAGCAGCTCCTGCTGGAAGTAACTGACAAGTAACTATTCAAGGATGCTCAAGTACCACCAGGAGAATAGGGATTTAAAGGGAATCCATGCAAAGCTGTTGCTTATGTTTCACAAGAGCAAGTGCAGCTCATGGCTGTTATTTGAATAACATGTTGATTATAAATTCATGATTCTTGTCATTTCAGCAAAATGTCATCACATACTCAAAAGCTGAAAATCTTGAAATACTTTTTTTAGTGGACATGGACGGAATTACGAGCTGCAATTTTGTGACAACAGTAACTAAAGGCTGACTATTGTTTCAATGTAACTCCTAGTGAAAGGAGTCAGTAAGCATGAAAGCAACCACCAGGCTGGAATCAGTCTGCTGAGAAGGGAGGAGGAAATTTTCCTTCTTTTGCCTTGGTAGATCAACCTTCAAAAGCAACTGGAATAGAAGTAAATCTCCAACCACACAGTGGAAAAAACATACAGTTGAAAAGTCAGCCACTACCCCAAATAAACAGTGCAAAGACTGATTGTGTTTTCTGTAGCTGTGGTTCCAAATTCACCTTTTTAAACTAAAGTCTTTGACCCACTTCACAATACCCCGTCCAGCTGTGGTGAGCTGGCCACAGTGTCCATGATTTTAACCCAGGATTTTCAAAATCAGCTTCTTGAAGCACAGAGTCTGTCTGATCTCTTTCAAGCTAGGATGAATAATACAGATACGTTTAAATTTGAAATATTCTTCCTGTGAGCTTTCTCTTCCAGAAGCAGCAGATTCCTATCCTCCTTCCCCAGCTGAGCCAAGATATTCCTGAATATTTTATAACTAAAAATCTTTTTCTCTTTGCCCTCCTATGTAGATTTCCACACCCTCCAGCCCAGCATGACAAGTTCTTTTCTTTGAAATATTCAGCCACTTTCAGTAAGTCTTGTCGATCCTTTACACCTATTTTAATTGAATATTTCAAAGCTGAGTGAGATCAGAGCACTTTGCCTGGGTGGGCATTCACCGATGATGTCAGGCTCTCCCTCCTCACCTCTAGCTGAAGCGATCAGGTATCTCACTTCTTTGTGCTGAGGGTACGATGGCTGTCACAGCCTAATGGGTGAAAAGTGGTGATGAGGGAGCTTGAAAAAGAGTAGATAAAGCATGCTAAATTTAGAAGCTGTTTGTTTTCAAGAATGGTACTGAACTTTAGCTCACACAAAAATTACGTCTCACAGTTCTGCAGTTCCATGACATCTCTATTCCTTAGCTAAGGCCAGGAAATAGAAAATCAGTCTATTTTCAACAGTAAGCGTCACTGTTTTTTCTCTCCACATCTGCAAGTTTGGGGTCCTGGATCATATAAGTAGATGTAGCACTCAAGTCTGCTCTAGATGTTGTACAATAGCTGCATCCAATCTGAGGTTTTTTCCAAAGAAAATCAATAGGAGACACTAGAGCCTTGATTCATACCAAAGTAAAACAAATGGATATATAACTTTCCATTCTGGGATAACATTGAAGTCTTTTAAAACATAATCTGAGAAACTACTTAATGACTTTTAAGTTTCTCAAGCAACTTGTAAAACTTCTAGATAAATAAGAAGGCAGTATAAAATGAGATCTTCTGTACCTCAGTAGTTCTCTTTTACTTACATGAAAAGCAGATTTTTAGAGGGAATGGCTATCTGAACCCCAAAAATTCTTTTCAGGTCATTCTGAGTATTGGTGACCATCAACTCCATTAGCATCAGTCCAGAGGCAGACAACTAGAAGAGAATACCACGAGAAAAGTCCTAAAACTGAGTGCAAGCAAAAGGAAGACAGTATTTTCTTGAAAGCTAAATAGCCAAGGAAATACTGCTAAGACATTTTGACCTAAAAGCTTTCACTGCTTTTCGGCTCATTTTATTTTTTTTCTTTCTCTAAATCATCAGTTTGCTCTAGCTGGCAACAATACCGTGAAATTAATTATTTCTATATGTTCTCCAAGGCAGAATCTCTCACAATTCCTAAACTCCTATGTCATGCTCACGTCTTCATCAATTTAGAGTCTTTACTTCCCATTGGAATTAGTTGCTTATGGTTGACAAATATTATCTGTATTTTCCTTGCAAAAATGATCATGGGGATAAAACTTCCATTTTTATATTCACAAAAAAAAGCTGAGCAATTATATGGCTTTTGGCATAAACAGGAAGACGACAAGATTTCTTTTCAAATATTTTTCCTCCCTTAAATTCTCTATTGTGGTATTTTGGATCCAATGCCTGAACATTCAGTATAATTAATTAAGGTTTTTATTCTCAAGAGTATTTTAGTAGGATTTGCCAAAAAATTCTTGGAAAATGGCTATGCATTTAATAATATGTGCATTGGCTACTCATCCAGCACTCAGTAGAAGTATATAGCAACAACAAGCATAAAACACTGCTTACAATTGGGAATTGTGGCCCTCTTACGTGAACATAGTTTAAAAACAAGAAAAGAATTTCTGGCTTTTCTACTACCTCAAATGATAACATATCAGAATAAGAACCCAATTACAGGTGAAATAGCTGAGTTTGCCCAGATTGTGAAGTGTAGTACTCTGGCCATTCTCGTCCTCAAAAGGTTTGGGCAACAGACAGAAAAGTAAAGAATGAACGTGTAGTGGAGATGACTAATGCAGCCTGTGAACTAAAAGAATTGGCTACTGCGGTTAGAAGTGGACTCCAGAAGTTGTCCAGCACTTAAATAACCTCTAGCAGGACTCTACTGTTCATAATAGCCTGTGTGCAAACTGTCTTATAAAATCTTATATTCATTTTTCTACTCGCTTTCTTCCTTACATGTTTATTCTACTGCCAGAGTCACTGGAAAATAGGATAATAAAAAAGGCTTCAAACCCAAATAGAAAATGTTGGGCGACTTCGCACTATGGTCCTTAAACCATTTTTTTTGGTATCCAGGTTATCTAGCTTGAAGTTTTCTCAGTAATCTCAATGCTACAGTGCACTCTGCAACAGAAAAAGCCTTTGCTCATTGTTACTACAAGCTGGGTCTGCCTCCAAGCATCTGTTTGTACAAGATCTGATGTGTTGTAGTCTTACCATGACTGTAATATCAACAACAATGAAAAAATAATAAATCTAGTCACTCTGCTTACACAGGTTTTCAGTTAATGAAGACATGTGGGTTATTGGTCTCCCAGTCCTTAAGTCAATTTAAAGTTTCATTTCCTTGGCCCCAGTAGAGAATAAATCAGTACTAATACAGTGCAACAACATTGTCTGGAGTTGATCAGAAAGGAAAAACAAGATGCATACAGCTCTGATCTCAACTTTTTCCTCTGTCACTTATATATATGTATATACAATAAATTAATAAATAAAAATTTGAAATACTTCAAGTGCCGTATCTGTGGGTTTTTTTTTGTTTTTTTTTTTTGGTTTTTTTTCCCCTTAAACAGCTTCACTTTATCTAATTCTTTAATCAAATGTGTAGGAAAGAAGCACAATGAAGGATGGCATGCTTCTGAATGAGTAAAGAAGGGATCATATTTCTCTTTGAAGAAAACATAATGCAGCCCTAACAGCCTGTCACTGATAGTTATTTTGCTCCATGTACTTAGAAGTATTGAGATGGACTCTAGTAGTAAGATACCCTATAAAACATGGGCCTGACTCAGCGCTTACTGAAGTTAATCTGACTTTTTTTCCATGACACTAGCAGAGATGATTTTAAGCCCCTAGAGCAGAAGCTACCTCGCAATTGTCCATTTTCTCTCTTGTCATTCACAGAAAAGAAATTCTACAGTGCCTTTTCAAAAATAATAGCTGAGTTTTAAATTCATGTTTTATTTTGCTTAAAGAAAACAATTTCTTTCAAATAAAACGATCTTTTTAGCAGAGTTCTGGCACATGTTTCTAGGGTCAACTGCTAATAATAGCCTGTACAAAAAAGCCTTTGTGACATTCATTCTTTGGTGTAGCAAACAATGAGACTGTAATGATGATAATAACTGTGTTTATTTTCGCTTCTGGACAAATGTCATCCATTCTTCACCCAGTGCCATTGTGCAATGGGCCTGAGCCTCCATGAGGTTCAGCCGGCACAGTTCCACCTGGCCCAAATTCACAAAAATCTTCTGAAATATGGCACATTTTTTCCTATGCTTTTCTCACTGCTGAATAGACCTTCTGTAAGAACCATTACTTTTAATTTATATAAAAATATTTTAATTAAAGATAAACTGAAATAGTGGATACTAATGATGCATTTAAGATTCACCTGCTGCAGAGGATAACCTCATGTCTGTTACAGAGATCCTTCACCTCCTCAATGGAGAATTACCTTCAAAAAGTAAACACACCTTTGCTTCCAGCACTTTTCCCTCCTCCGGCTGCCCTACTGCCCCATTTTAAGGAAGCATTCCATGTGATTCTTGCTACCAAAGTCAGAATTTCATTTGATTTTAACTGTTGAGCATTTAAAAGATGTTTTTGCTTAAATAATAAATTTTCAGGGCTTGCATTTTGCAATTCAATAGCACACATGAACATCTCTTTGTGATGCTCTTTTGGAAAGCTTTGTTCTTCTATAACTAACCCTATGTGGGAAATTACATCTGGGCCTTGTGGCCCGAATTGTCACTAATAGTGATGCATTCTCTATTTTTGACAAGCATGAAACAAAACTGGACCTTTGAATTATTAAGAACTGGCTAGACAACCCTAGGGGTCAGGCATTGATTCAAGTTCAAAATAATGATCAGTTTCCATCATGTCACTTTTTCCCTTCTGGTTCACTCAAGAAATATTTAACATTCAGATGAGTTGAGTGAGGCAGCAGCTGTCTCCTGTAAATATATGGTAGGAAAAGGGTATCTCCAGAACTGGCTGGAGAATCTTGTTTGCCAACACCTTATATGCAAGTGTCCTGCTACAGAAGTTCAAGGCATTTTTCCAGTGAATTTCATTGTAACAAATGAAGTAGACAACAAGCCACCTGCATCCTGGGCCACATCAAAAAAATTATGTCCAGCAGGTCAAGGGAGGTGATCTTCTCCTTCTCCTTCTCCTTCTCCTTCTCCTTCTCCTTCTCCTTCTCCTTCTCCTTCTCCTTCTCCTTCTCCTTCTCCTTCACTCTGGTGAGACCACACTTGGAATACTGCATCCAGTTCTGCAGCCCTCAACATAAGAAGGACATGGATTTGTTGGAGCAAGTCAAGAGGAGGGCCATGAAGATGATCAGAGGGTTGAAGCACCTCTCTTATAAGGGCAGCCTAAGAAGCTGGTTTGGGTTGTTGAACCTGAAGAAGAGAAGGTTCTGGGGAGATCTTATAGCAGCCTTTCAGTACCTAAAGGGTACCTACAGAAAAGGTGGAGAGGATTCTCACTAAAATCAGGACTGTAGTAACAGGATAAGGTACAATGGTTTAAAACTGAAAGAGGGGAGATTTAGATTCGATATTAGGAAGAAATTCTTTGCCTGACGGTGGCGAGACACTGGAGTAAATTACCCAGAGAAGCTGTGGATGCCCCACCCCTGNCACTTTATCTAATTCTTTAATCAAATGTGTAGGAAAGAAGCACAATGAAGGATGGCATGCTTCTGAATGAGTAAAGAAGGGATCATATTTCTCTTTGAAGAAAACATAATGCAGCCCTAACAGCCTGTCACTGATAGTTATTTTGCTCCATGTACTTAGAAGTATTGAGATGGACTCTAGTAGTAAGATACCCTATAAAACATGGGCCTGACTCAGCGCTTACTGAAGTTAATCTGACTTTTTTTCCATGACACTAGCAGAGATGATTTTAAGCCCCTAGAGCAGAAGCTACCTCGCAATTGTCCATTTTCTCTCTTGTCATTCACAGAAAAGAAATTCTACAGTGCCTTTTCAAAAATAATAGCTGAGTTTTAAATTCATGTTTTATTTTGCTTAAAGAAAACAATTTCTTTCAAATAAAACGATCTTTTTAGCAGAGTTCTGGCACATGTTTCTAGGGTCAACTGCTAATAATAGCCTGTACAAAAAAGCCTTTGTGACATTCATTCTTTGGTGTAGCAAACAATGAGACTGTAATGATGATAATAACTGTGTTTATTTTCGCTTCTGGACAAATGTCATCCATTCTTCACCCAGTGCCATTGTGCAATGGGCCTGAGCCTCCATGAGGTTCAGCCGGCACAGTTCCACCTGGCCCAAATTCACAAAAATCTTCTGAAATATGGCACATTTTTTCCTATGCTTTTCTCACTGCTGAATAGACCTTCTGTAAGAACCATTACTTTTAATTTATATAAAAATATTTTAATTAAAGATAAACTGAAATAGTGGATACTAATGATGCATTTAAGATTCACCTGCTGCAGAGGATAACCTCATGTCTGTTACAGAGATCCTTCACCTCCTCAATGGAGAATTACCTTCAAAAAGTAAACACACCTTTGCTTCCAGCACTTTTCCCTCCTCCGGCTGCCCTACTGCCCCATTTTAAGGAAGCATTCCATGTGATTCTTGCTACCAAAGTCAGAATTTCATTTGATTTTAACTGTTGAGCATTTAAAAGATGTTTTTGCTTAAATAATAAATTTTCAGGGCTTGCATTTTGCAATTCAATAGCACACATGAACATCTCTTTGTGATGCTCTTTTGGAAAGCTTTGTTCTTCTATAACTAACCCTATGTGGGAAATTACATCTGGGCCTTGTGGCCCGAATTGTCACTAACAGTGATGCATTCTCTATTTTTGACAAGCATGAAACAAAACTGGACCTTTGAATTATTAAGAACTGGCTAGACAACCCTAGGGGTCAGGCATTGATTCAAGTTCAAAATAATGATCAGTTTCCATCATGTCACTTTTTCCCTTCTGGTTCACTCAAGAAATATTTAACATTCAGATGAGTTGAGTGAGGCAGCAGCTGTCTCCTGTAAATATATGGTAGGAAAAGGGTATCTCCAGAACTGGCTGGAGAATCTTGTTTGCCAACACCTTATATGCAAGTGTCCTGCTACAGAAGTTCAAGGCATTTTTCCAGTGAATTTCATTGTAACAAATGAAGTAGACAACAAGCCACCTGCATCCTGGGCCACATCAAAAAAATTATGTCCAGCAGGTCAAGGGAGGTGATCTTCTCCTTCTCCTTCTCCTTCTCCTTCTCCTTCTCCTTCTCCTTCTCCTTCTCCTTCTCCTTCTCCTTCTCCTTCTCCTTCACTCTGGTGAGACCACACTTGGAATACTGCATCCAGTTCTGCAGCCCTCAACATAAGAAGGACATGGATTTGTTGGAGCAAGTCAAGAGGAGGGCCATGAAGATGATCAGAGGGTTGAAGCACCTCTCTTATAAGGGCAGCCTAAGAAGCTGGTTTGGGTTGTTGAACCTGAAGAAGAGAAGGTTCTGGGGAGATCTTATAGCAGCCTTTCAGTACCTAAAGGGTACCTACAGAAAAGGTGGAGAGGATTCTCACTAAAATCAGGACTGTAGTAACAGGATAAGGTACAATGGTTTAAAACTGAAAGAGGGGAGATTTAGATTCGATATTAGGAAGAAATTCTTTGCCTGACGGTGGCGAGACACTGGAGTAAATTACCCAGAGAAGCTGTGGATGCCCCACCCCTGGAACTGTTCAAGGCCAGGCTGGATGGGGCTTTGAGCAACCTACTCTAGTGGGAGGTGTCCCTGCCCATGGCAAGGGGGTTGGAACATGATGATCTTGAAGGTCCCTTCCAACTCTAGCCATTCTATGATTCTGTGATAAGTAGGTTAGAAATATTAAAAGAATGTGCCAGATGATCTGTCAGTAAGTAATTTATATCAGAAGAAAATGGGAAATATTTATCAGTGAGAGAAGTGGGTTTCTAAAATTATTATTTATTTTAAACTTCTTGCAAACTGCAGATGGCCACTATTTATGACTGGCATGTGTTGTGCCTGGTGCTCAAGGATACAAAAGAAATCAGTTTAAAGAGATAGTTTTTGTATCACTGCTTTGAGTGGTCTAAAGAATGTTTCTGGAAGAGATATTTATTTATGTATTATATATAGACTGCATAAAAGATGGTTTAGAGGCACAGCAGAAATGCAAGCAATAAATACATGTATTCAGGAATGGACATTTCAGAATACTCCATATTACCCTACTCATTTCCCTGCCCTCACAAGACTCCACCCATGGTCACTTTTCCTTCATTAATACTAGCAGAAGCTTTCACAAGATGTGCTCTCACAATGTATTCTCAAATAGTCAATATGCAGTGATGATCAATATATACACTCTTTATTTTTGTTTGAAATGAATGTATGCTATTACCTCTGGTCACTGCTGCCATGAAATGTCTTCTCACAAGCAGTGTACTGGGCTAATATTGTAGGAACTTGACAACTAGTTTTAGCTCCCTCTTTGCCTTAATGAACCAAACAATCTTTTTTTCCATTCAACATTTCCAAACAATGGCAATTTCCATTTTCACTGAAAACAAAAACACTTCCCATCAAAATACACACACAAAAGCCCCTAAATTTCTTCTACCAACAGTTTTTAATGCAATTGAAAAATCCAGCCACCACTTTCCATCTACCACCGTCTCCAATGTTCAGAAAAATTACCTGGACAAAATAGAATGGAAATATTCAAAGAGTTTATTTTTTCCAGCAGCCCTGAAAATTGGATTGCTTTCAGCTCTGCTTTTATAGGACAGGTAATCTTTATGATTCTTAAAAAAAAAAAAATAAAAAAAACTAAAAAAATTCACTCTAAATCTGTATAACGAAAAAGCATGTCTAATATGCTGTGAAATGACAGAACCACACAATTTCTTTTGTAAAATATTAGTTTCTTTTCAAAAAATACAGTAGGCCATCTGCATATAGAGTCTAAAGAGGTTGTTTAGTAGCTTCTGTAATGTGTTTCCCTGCTGCCCCCATCCTAAGGCCACACTGCACACTGGGGATGGAGATGAGACAAAGGACAGGAGTAGAGGAGGGAAGAAGAGAGGCAAGAATGAGAATGGATGGACTGACAGAAATCTTATGTTTGAAATAGATTTCTTGCAGTTAATGATGAATTTGTAAAATAACCAGAGTATTTGAATACCTTGTTTGATTTTAGTTCAATAGATTTTGAATGTATGTACATATATACTTTGAATGTTAAGGTATTATAAAAAACTAAAGGATTAGCAGCTGCCTTCTGACAACAGAATGCCGTGGAGGTATATCACCTGCACAAAAATTATTTTAAATAAATATTTATATATTGATCTTTCACAAAAGAGAATAAAAACTCTTTTTCAGATCATCAGTCCAGCACAACAATTCTCTATAGCAGTCCCTATACTCTGTATGCTTACTTTTAAGAGTATTGAAATGATTCTCTTCCTTACCCATTTTCTTATTTTCCCGTCTTGCTTTCATTAACAGACTTTGATTTAATAGTTTTTGTTGGAGTCATAGTTCATCACGGTACCAATGATGGTAGCATCCAGCAATTTACTTGTCAGCCTCTTTTCAATACACAAGCAATTTTTCATATAAAAGAGGAACTTAGTGTAGCAGTGGTCTATTGTTATGGCATTTGGACCTATTAGTGTAGTAAATTTATCATTATACATGACATAAAAGATGCATTATCATCCATTAAGTTCAGGTAGAAGGAAACCATTGGATGCCTACCATTGAATCTCTCTCACACCACAACATCCTTTCCAGTAATGCGTGTGTGGTGTTTGAAGAGTTTCTCTTCTAAATGGTACCCAACAATTAAATGTGCATGGCTTTAAAACATAAGCCAACGGTAAGATACTAGCATCAACATTTACTGCTATGTAATGAGGCCCAGGCCAGTTAAAAGTCCATAAATTATTACTTGTTTTACATGGACAGGAAACATGTTTTTGTATTTAGCTTCTGCCTCCCCCTCCAAAAGGTCTTCCATTATAATGTTTCCCTTTTGGTTTTATCGCAACAGTGCCAGGCAGAGAGGGGGAACCTGCACAGCTCTGGGCTAGTAAAGCAGAGGAGCAGGACCTCCAGGCAAAAAGCCACTGTGCCTCAGAAGCACAAAGGGATCCCCAATGCTTTGCTTAATCACAGTCTCAAAAATCCCTCTATTTTTAACAAAATTCTCTAAATAGCAAAATTATTCTACAGTGTCACATACAGTGATGACACCCTTAGAAAGTGTGATTAATCTAAATTTATAGCCATATCTGACTAGTTACAGGAAAGTAAGTTATCTATTGAATTTTGCCTATTTTATCTATTTTAATTCTAACAATACTCCTTGATAAACCCAAATGTGTTGGGTTTTTTTTGTTTTGTTTTTATTTTTCATTCTGTCTCCAAAAGTAAAGCCCAAGATACATTTGGAAAGGTTATTCTCCTTTTTCCTTTCTCTTCTCCACAGTAAGAAATATGCCAAGACAAACATATCTCTCATACCTCTCTACCTGTTGTAGCCAGCCTGACCTTCGCCCATTGAAATCTGTTGGACTTTCACACCAAAACTTTAACAGCAGGAGGAATCACTCTAAAGCACATAACATTTTCATTTAAAGGGCAATTAAATCTATCTCAGATTCTCAGGACTGATCTATAAAGATTAACAGCTTTCTTCATCTAGTTTCTACTGTTGAGTTGTGTTACAAACTTTGCCACTGACATTAAAAAAAAAAACAACCAACAACAAAAAAAAGAGGACAGAAAAAGTGTGTGTGTGAAAGAGGTGTAGAGGGGGACAAATTCTACAACACCAAACCCCAATTTTGAAGCAGGCTTCAATCTAACTGCCAGAGGAAAGAATGTTACGTCACGCATGCTGCTTTCCAAGTAAGTTCACTAAGTATTTTGTCACCAGAAAGCTGATGAACTGAGAGCACGGTATCCTGTTAGAGACAGTAATTCTTCCTATCACTGCTGAGCAGAGATGAAATTGAGGGCACCAAGAAATAACACCCAAATCTTACAAAAGTTGATCAAACTTCTGCTTGTCTCATTCTCTGCTCATAAAATCAGCAAGAAACAGTTAGATTCCATGCTGATAATGACAGTAAAATCCTAGGAAGCAGCAGTGGGCAGTTTTCTTTACATAGTTGTTAGATTCAAAAGCAAAAATTATATCTAGGTATGCGACCTCAGTGTTCACTGCTGGAGCAAGATAAGAAAGCAAGGAGGCAGAAAGTATCAAGAAAAGATGATGTTTGGTGGACTTTTTCATTTGAACAATCATTGACAAAAACGTTCAACAATATTAACAATTAAGAATCCCTTGACAGTCCCTTGGTCAGTGCAGTAGGGATGCCCAAATCACATGCACAAGTGTAAACATGTATCACATACCTGCAGTGCTGCTGCTTAAGAAATCACGATGTTTTTTCTGGCAGTCACATGGTCTCAGCTAGCTTGAATTGAGCACATGCAGAGCTGGTACCATGAAGGAACACAAAGCTGCCTCAGCTGTGTCCAGAATCAGTGAAGGAGGTCCCATGGAGTCACCACTTAGCTGAAAACCACACAACGGCCCTCTCAGTGTTTCCACTGTTGGCAGCCATAGCAAAACAGCTATTTCCTTTGGTCTGCTAAAAGGGGTAGGAAGACAGGTTTATCCTAAGGACTCCCATCACCCCAGGACAGCACCGCATTGTTGCTTCAAAAGGAACTGCTCGTGAATGCGAAGAGACACTGTCTGACTTGTCCTCCTGCCACTGATCAACCCCACAAGGCATGGCTAGAGGACTGAAAAGTACTCCCCAGGTGCTTTCTGTTATAAATTAGTGAAGGGAGGAGAAAATTCTATGAAATTGTGAAGAACTCAATTCAAATGTGCTTGGAAAAGCATCTTTTTAACTATCATATGCTCCTGGAGTCCAATTAAGCAAAGTACAGAAAGGGATGGAATGGCCCTGAATAACCTTTACACAGGGTAATGTTTTTATGCCAAGAGCGTAAAAAGCCATATAAGTTATTTAAACCCATATTTTTCGTCCATTTGCAGTAACAGCTATCACTGCATGCTGTGTATCAACGGGCTGACTTGTCAGTGGATAAAGCCTGCCATTAGCCAATGAGTAACATGGTTTCACACCCCTCAGACCTTAAGCAAAGCTTAGCTTTCACTGTGAAATATGGACATACTGGCAACACATGCATTTTGGAACATTCCTGGAACATCTGGCGCACTTCAATAGTATAGATTCTTTACATTTTACCACAGTGCCAGATCCTGTGATGTATATTTAGTATTAAGTGTAATTATTTTGATTTATTGCATCTGTCCCAAGCTCTAGATGTCTGTACGTGATTTATGTTTTAAGAACAATACATACAGATTCCAATTGGTACTGAGGTATGCTCAAGTTCCAAAGCATTGTCACTGCAGACAGCCTTTCCGAAACATCCATATCCCAATTTCTCTGCTGGGGAGGACCAAGTTTTAAGCCTGATGTACCCAAGTTCACCTGAATGACAGAGAGAATAACTAGCAAGCATTTTAGAATAAGGGAAACTTGAACACTAGGATGCCTTGAAATTAGTCCAAAACAAAGGAAAATAAAAATAATAATGATTTCAAAATTCCTATAGTTCATTGCACTGATCACAAGCTTGCATTTACTGACTCTAGACGTAGAAGTCCTTGCATGGCAGCTACACTCAGTTTTACCACCAGCAAGCTCTCAGGGAAATGTTCCTGAAGTTAGACTCTGGTGCAGGGACCTGGTACTGCTCATCCTCAAAACAATCCATCGAGCATGGGCATATCCTTTATCCTGCATTACCTACCATTGTTAAGGCCCTCACAATAATCTCCTTTCATTATGAAAGCAAATAATATCACCCCGAAGAGACTGTTGGTATTCTGTGGTTGGTTGCCCCATTCAAGATCAGAAGCTGCTTCCCAGTGATGTCAAGAGTGGGTGCTCAAAGCTAGCGTGACTGCATGGTCCTGCTGCGGAGAAGGATGGAGAGCCCCCCTCTCCCACTACACATTCCTCTGACTTCTGTGCAGCAGGAAACATAGCCCAGCCCCAGGCACACCTCCTCACACCTACAAGCCATGAAAAAAGTGATAGCATCACAGGGAAGGAGTATGAACCTTTCACCCAGCAAAACAGAAAAGCCTCCAAACTTCTGAGTCCCTGGATGCCCATGCTATACTCTTTCCCCCATCTACCTCTGCCTCTCGCTGGAAGTAATTTACATTCCTTGCTCATCTCGCTGCTATGGGATATTTCTTGGGCTATCATTGGCAAGCCACTTCAGCCCGGGTCTTACCACCTTTCTCCCTCAGTTAGTATATTTAGGTACTTAGAGTTACGATGAAGAAGTTGGATTTGCAACTCCAAACCTTTGACTAAACTTTGCAACCCACCTACATATCTACCTGTAACTTCCAGCACAATCTGCTCTAAATATGTGAAAGTACGTTTACACAAAAAATACTCCCATTTACCATTCTGCATTTTATTTTGTAACTACGTATTAAGGAGAACAGTGTAGTCTTTCAACAGGGCTCGTGTGATGCATTTGGGTTCAACAGCAGGAAGGTCAACAAGAACGTTGTCAGAAATCCTACCAGAGGACACTATGCAGTGATCCTTCATGGCAGAGGGCTGTCTACATTTTTGTAATGACTGTATTTTACTTCTACAGCTATGCAGTGTCTTAGATGGCAGTCTCTGGTATTTCTCATCAGACTGTGTCTCACCAGGACATTTCCATCTTACACAGTAACACTTTCTGGAGTGAAATCTTATTTTAAAAGAAAAAAAGCTCATATACTTTAAATTCACCATCACATGTTTCTCCAAATAAGAAACCTACATGAGTATCCTGCACGTTGTGTGGGAGGGGGTCAGAAGGGTACATTACCCATTTAATTGTTTACAGCATTAAAAAAAAAAAAAATCAGTTAACGTTAAGGATTTATGATTTTGTCCATCATAGTCAGTTTCAACAGGTAGTGTTTTTCATTGTTTGACCAAGAATAACTGACTATTGTAACAAGGATTGACCCTGTCAGCGCTGCTCAAGGCAGTAAAACATAAGATGTTATCATTGGAAACAAATAGCTGGCCCCTTATTTTTATGGATGGTAGAAGCAGCTTGTTACCATGGCAATGTTGCATTTTTGTATTTTGAGGCTACAGTTGAAAGGGGCAAGCAACCTCTAAACTTTACCAATGATGCTTGTGGGACAAAACAGAGGACAAAAATATTAGCCTTTTTTTAAAATTCATTTGCAGTTTTTGGGGAAAAACCTTTAGGGTGTGTGTGGTTACACTATTGTGTCGCCTCACTCTTACAAGCATGCAGCTCATCCTGGTGTTGATTAGATGGAAATTTTAGTGCTGCTCATATCACCTGTCTTCATTATCCACAATGTTAAGTGGACATGGGTGAGACAATTAACATTTTAAATTTATTATTCTGAATTAATTAGCAGAGTTTTTTACATTTATTTAAATACAGATATTCAAAAGCTTCCCTGTGGGAGAAAGGGAAACATTCTCAAGGGTGGAACTGCATTTTAAGATTTAACAAACAGCTACGTATGTGTGCATGCAAGCAGATATTGAACATGCACACAAGAACTTGTCATCAGCTTCACAGTCATTTAAGCATTAGGTGAAGCGTCTTACTCAATGAAGGCTCATTTTCCCAATTACAAGAAAGGCCAGAATAAAATGATGGAAGCATTGTCAAGCATGCTGAGGTAGAATCTTGCTAGCCAGACAGCTGCCGAAAGTCAGTGCGATGGATTTTACCAAAAGGATCCTCACCAACATGCTGCTCTTGTTGTCTGCTAAATAAAAACAGAAATCAGAAAATGGAATGGTGGACGCCTAGGAACATTAACTCATAGCCCATTCTTTGGCCAAAGTGGAGTAATACTGTTGAAAATGTTCGTGTCTGAGCAAGTTCAGTTTTTCCAAAATGGAAAACACACATTACTTTGATTTGGAGTTTTGCATTTGAGTATGTGAGCTGGACAACCATCAAAGATGGAAGGAAGAGAGGAAGGAAAGAGAGAAGCCAGGATAATACACAGAGGAGTCCTCTCTCTATGGTCTAGTAACGAGCTTATACCACAAAGCCTTCAATGTCTTTTAAGACTCTCTTTTTTAAATAAGTATTTCAAAATTTATTAATACACCAGCCAATTTTCTAGCTTTTACTAAATTTCTAGCTACGATGGCATCGACTTCCATAGCTTAGCACATGTTTTATGAAAGACGCATTCCCATCCAACCTTCAGTTACCACTTTCCAGTTTAACTGTAGATTCTTGTGTTATCTCTCTCCCATAAGAGGCGGAGGGGAGGGAAGGGGGTGAAAAAAGTCCTCAGACAGCTTTTTTCTTTGGTTGCTGTCTTTACAATCTACACAACAGAAATATAAATTCCTGATACAAAAAGTTAATGATTTTTCTTTTTTTTCTTTAAAAAAAGAAAGCTGGTCCAAGGCAAATACAACTGCCTGAAATGTTGGCCATGAAAACCTCTTGCATAGTGAATTACCCATCTGTGCGCTTGGAACAGAAACAATGCAGACCTCGTACTTGGACTGATGTTACCATATAATGCTCTTTCCAACAAACCATTCATAAAATTCACGGCTACAGCTGAACCCAGTTACTCTGCTTCTTTTTGCACATTTGTCTTGGAAAGTCCATTCCATATCTTTACAAAAACGTGTGCAGAAGAGCAATGTTTGACCTATGGTCCAATGCTCTTGTCTGTGGCTATCAGACAGCAGTGGTCAAATAGTCAGTTATACAATTGCTGACAGTATGTTTGAGGACTTTTGCACTTCTCTTCATGTCCAAAATATGTATCCTCAGAAAACAGATAATTCTGTAGGTTCAGCATTTGTTCTCATCATCTCAACAGAGATGGACCCAAATGCAGAACTGGATGAGAATAAGCTGCCACATTTCTGTGGATTCTAATTTCTAGTTATTTCCCTCATCCTCTTTCTCTACCCTCAGTCCCCCTCATTTTTCTTCCTAGATATCTGAGATTTTGACAAGAGGATCTAATAATAAGGATGGTCTTGTTGGGATTTGAAACAAGAGATTGATTCTTTTTTTGAGGGAAAATGTCCAACTAATGGGTGTTTCTTTTCACCACCAAGTAAACAGAAGCTGATGCTTCCCGGTCATATGCTCCTGTTCAAAATAGAGTAGGACAGAGAAAATGTGTGAGGAAGTTCAAATGGCTTCAGAAAACGACAACCCAGGTCTCAATTTAGTTCCTAGAACATCTCAGCATGCCCTTGACAGAAGACAATAGCCCGATGGAGGCATAGGACAATTCAGTACTTGGCAAACTGTAGTCCTTCTGATGACTCCAGGCAGAGTATTTTAGACATACCATGTTTCTGTGCCCACATCTATTTAATTAAGTTGATCTTGGGACTGCCACCAATAGATCTTGTCTGAAAAGAACTAGAAGACCAGAGGTCACATTTGATAATCCATAGCAGTCACATAAGGTAGCAGCTGTACAGTCACTAAAGGATATCCCTTGCCTCTCCATTGCTTTCACTGCATTAGATAACAGCTTACTTAATAAAAAAAGCTCACACTTTGTGCAGCAATTACTCTGAAGCAAAAGAAGATGCCACTGAAATCAAGAAAATTTCTCAACTTTTCTTGGAGCTTAAAATGAATGGGTTGTATGATAGACGTTGAAGGATAAATGGGAGATGAGAAGAATGTGTTGGTAGGATTGTTTGATCCACTTTTGAAAAGACAGTTTTGCCACACGTCTGCTGTAGAGAGACAGAGATAAAGGATGTACTCATAAATAAAGTGCTGGAGGCTATTCCATTGTCCTCCTACACAGTACACCTGCTTTTCATCACATATCCCATCAGATAGTTCTCATGGCTTAGCCTGTTTTGCATTTCCATATGTCTCTAGAATACTTTTCTACTACTTAAAAAACAAACAACCATAACAAAGCCATGAAGAGTTTTACTATTTGCCATACTTTACACACCACAAGAAAATAAAAGGCTTAGACCCTTTCTCCTACACTCAGAGCACAGCAGATTAATTTAGTTTGCCTTTGTATCTGCAGAAGAGCATTTCCATGATGAAAATTCAGATGTCAGAGAGAATTCAGTACTGTATTAAGAAATGAGACATCTGTTATGGTAGGCTCTGGCAAGGAGTGATGTTCTGTAACTGAAATGCCCAGCCTCCAGTGGGTATCTACTCAATAAACATTCTCATTGTTGGTGAAATTGTTACAGACAGAAGCTTCTTAGGTAGTGAAGCCAGCAACAAGCCTTGCTTCTCTGCATAGAAAAAAAGCTGCCCCCCATATATATAGTTTATAGGATGAGAGTAGAGAGGGGAACAAGAAAAAACAACTGTACTTATTCAGAGAGAATGGATGAACCTCATTCTCCTCCTGAAAAGTATTTTCAGAAGGTTCTCATTTCCAGTGTGGATATTGGCTGAGTGGCTAGATCAAAAGCGTGCTGTAACATCTGGTTTACAGTTATGCACATTTGCTTAAGCTTTATAAAACTTTCAGTTTTTTTGTTTTCCATCATCAAGACCATAGCATCTTTTGGTTGCAAATCTAATCCTCAGCAGTAATATTCTCTAATGTCTTAAAATCTGAAAAAGAGTTCTTCCTCTAAAACGTTGGTCCACAACTTCTATGTTTGACATGTAATCAATGGGAAAGTTTAATCTAATTCAAGTAGTCTGCTGCTGGCTCCATTGAAATATGCAAACTTATAGGGGGTTGGGGTTTTTTATGCGCTATTCTTTGACATTCCAAATAAAGTGATTCCTTTCTTATTTCTCCTTTTACAGCAAATACAGGTCATGCCAAATAAAATCTTATTCAAGACTGACTTTGAGTCACTAGCTTGTGATGGAAAACTAAAATTGGAGAAATATTGAATCTCTCGTCCAGCAGCAAACACAAACTCCAGTACTTTAGAAGTGAAGAAAGCTGTATACACAAAAGCAAAAATGATAGGCAACATGGGACTGCAAAAAGAATCTAGTAAGGTAAGAGGCAAACCACACAAAACTGCTTCATGTACACAAAGGCTTGCACTTGCACGAACAAAAAACAAATGCTGGGAATGCACCAATACAGAGATCTGATTCATAAGCACCTGGGGCTAATTCTAAAAGAAAGGCTGCAGATCTAAGGTAAGTAAACACTTGCTGTTTGGCAGAGATCACAACTATTTCCACCTTCTGGAAAGTTTCCTGTGGTCATTTTCTAGAGCCTGAATGAAATAGAATAAATGTTATCTGACATCTGTAGCTTCTGATCAAAACTCACTACAGGTGAGTACAAGGAGACAACAGCAGTGGAACAAATTATTCTCCATATATATTTTAAAAAGGGAGAGGAACCAAAAAAGGTAAGTTACTTTACATACAAATTCAGTATTACCACCCTACTTAAAGAGTCCAGCAGCAGAACTGAATCATACTTTGTCATCAATGACACTAAAATAACCCTTTATTTATCTGTAATCTCTTTCCCGATCGTGTTTGCCTTGCAGACAGACAAGAAGGGAAACTTGCTACTACATTCTGAGAATCCAACGTTCTGCTTCCCTTACAAGTGAAGAACTGCTTTTTGGGTACAAACTATGAGATAAAGATCTCAGATTAGAGAACCTATTTGTTACTCTGATAGAAAACTTGTTTCTTAGTGGTTTAATGCTCCTAATACCACCTTCTGCTCAGATTAATGATCTTTTCATTCACTCAGTTGTTTAGTTTTAATACTAAATTTCAACTTAATCACGTATCATTTTATGATTAGTGATATTACTATAAGAAAAACATTTTGAGTTTCTATGGCAACGATAACTCCAGAATGTTTTGAAAAAGAAATGTGTTTTTCTGAGTGACCTATGTTTTGCTGATGAAGCAACTAAACCACAAAAGAGTGGAAAAGAAAGACAAAGAAGAAAATCTGAGTTTCTCAGAGTGAGCATTACAATCACTACACGATTATTCTCACTTCAGTTACACTGTCTTGTCCTGCAGCATCCACGAATGCATTTAATTTACTGTCACGTTCTTGTTGAGGGTAAGGGGTTGTAGCCTACAATAGAAACTGAAGGTGTTTCACATGCAACTTCACTAGCAGTTCAAATAATTTTTCAGATTTTAGGTTTTAATAGCTAGATATGTCCTTTTGAGTTAGAGAAAGATACACGAAGCAACAGCAATGCTTTCGACATACCAGCTTCACAAAAGAGCCTGTTAAGCAATTGCCCATCACTTAAGAAGCTGTGACAAGGCAAGTGCTCCTCCACAACCTAAAACTATGCCAAGTTCTGAGTCTGAAACTCTTTCCACTTTGCAAAATATTTTGACAACCCAGATTCAGGAAGAGAGAGAAGCAGCACATTAATGCATGTTATCAGATATTTTAAATTAGTGTATTTTAGAGCATGAACAAAGATGTCCTATTGTGACCTGACCACACCACAGAAATTCTCCTTGCATTTTTGGTTTCCAGCTATGACTATTAGTGTTTTATTGGTTGCTTTCCCTGGGATGTAGGCGTCTCCCACACATTTCCCTCTTTTGAGGTTTCCCAGGTTATCTGCTGGACCTTTACTGGGTTTGATTTATAACAAAACAAGGGTTTTAGCTAATATTCTACAAACTCTTGGTTTTGTGGTTCCCCAACTGACTACTTCTATATAACTTCATATAAATGTACAGCTTGCTATATAGTAATTATTTTAATATATAGGTATACATAGGAATGAACAGGTGTAAAGAGATGGCTCAAATAAGAGCTATGCTTGGAGGTGGGAACCATAGGATCTAGACAACATGAATATAAAATATAAGCACAGGGATAATAGAAAAAAATATCAAGACCTACAGAGACGTCTTTGTAAATGTCAGTGCAGAATTTGACCTTTTGGTATCTATCATACATTCATCTGTCTTTCTTTGGGACTGGTATCTCCAACTGCGTTTTGCATTGCCCAGCAAATCCTGTGGTGTCTGCTCAGAAATACTGCACTGAGAAGATCCAAGAAACAAGGCAGACAACTTCAGAGACCAGAGGGAAAAAAGTCTATTCTTAAAGTGTCCCAGAACCTAAAGACTGCTGTCCTTCTGCATACAGGATGTTGTGTAAGCATTAACCGCAACCGTATTTCATGTCTGTGAACACTGAGCTCCATTCGTTGAATGAAGGTGGAAAGGAATATGTTTACTCACCCATGGCACCTGCAAACTTTGATTTTCTTTATCTGGGTACACCATTTGAACTGACATTTTTTGGGGTACACAGAGGCTGCTAGCAGCTACTCACAAAAAATGCCTGCCCAACATCCTAGTTCCCCCATGCTCTCTCTTTTATTTTTGAACCAGCAGCACACCATGAGAGAAAATGATGGACTGATGGTGATCCTGGGGCAGACATGGGCGCTGAATCCTGCCACTAGCCTCTATCACTGTAACCATTAAAACTGCAATATACAGAAGCCAGTGAGGTCCAGTGTGAAAAGGAATGCTACATGAGCCTTGCAGCTTGGTCTTTGCTCTTCACCTAGTAAATGGAGGAAGGGGATTTGGGAAGAAGATTAGAGGTTATTTCTTAACTAAAATGGGACCCAGAGGACCTGGATGTGACCTAATGTTCTTATGACAGAGAACTGAAACACTGGTGTCACCAAAACAGCCAGATTTCACATGATACTCGTGACAAAGATTCTATTCCAATAAGCACTCAGATAACACTGTGTTCTTATCCAAAATTACTAGGCTTGTACCATCAAAGGGAGGTTGAGGTCCCCATCCAAAGCATGCAGTTGGGACTACATGTCAATCACTGCAATAGCAGTGCACATTACAGAGAGATGAGGTTGTCTGCATAGCAATAGAGCTGCAGTTCAGCTGTGTTTCTGGACTAAAAGGATTTTATCATCTAATTTTTTGTTTTGACACTGGAATTTTATAGGGATTGTATAATAAAGCACTGACTGGTAGACGCTTCAATAAAGTAGATGTTTTTTTTAGGTAAGGGTTTTTTTTAAAAAGACATAATTCCTTCCCCTCCTCCCCTCCTTATTAAAAATAGAAAAGAAGTATATGGCTTTCTGACACTGATGGTTTGAATAGCACACAGGAAGATATTGTTGATTATCCCAGCTGTTAGCAGATCCTGTCTACATTTCCAGAGAAAGCCAACCATTTCTCTAAGGTGTAAAACCACATAATTTTTGTTTCCTGTTCAAAGGAGTGGAGAAAGGTATAAAGGAGACAGGAGCTGCTAAAGATATGATAAGCAGAAGCTGATCTGGACTCTAACATGTGAGCTGGTTAATCAGTACTCCTAGTGCTTTGTTATTGATGCTGAAAAGTGCACTACTCATGGAAACCAAGCATGCACCAAGGTCTGTTCACTCAGCTGGGGCCTCTGCTTGTGCTTTCATGAATCCATATGCAGAGCGCTAAGAACACACTCAGATTTTAGCCCCTACTTACATGTTCTGCTAACTCAGGGTCTTGAGGCACCTACTATATCTTGATTCCTATTCAGCAATGCATTTACTAGGTATTTAGCAAATAAGATCCCAAAGCAAGCATTGTAGAATTAAAACAAAGCATGGAAGCAGGTGTGTAATGCACATGTGAGGAAGTAGAAATGAGGCGGTCATGCTGATTTTAACAGGGTAGTTCCCCCAACTCTTGACAAACCACAGCTTTGCTTAGAATAAAAATCTTCCTCTATATACATTAACGGTAACAATACACTGATAATTTACTCATACATTATATAGAACTGGACACTTATGGCAAGAAATACCCATTTCTTCTCTTTTAGCACAGATTTGTTTCATACAGATGTATCTTTATGTCACAAAATAACTGGCAATTAATTACAGTATAAATATTTCATAGAATCATAGAATCATAGAATGGTTAGAGTTGGAAGGGACCTTAAAGATCATCAAGTTCCATCCCCCCTGCCATGTGCAGGAACACCAATTTGCAGGTGCACTTTTTGTTTGTGCTGTAGGGTTCTTTTTTAGGTTAGGTTTTTTTTAAAAGAAGTATTAATTAATTAATTAATTTCCTCCAAACAAGATATTCCTCCTAGAAGTTGCTTATGTGGAAAGTGGAAGTCTTTTCTCTTTTCAGACAACCTATAATTCAAATTAACATTTCCAGTTTGAATGTTTCATTTAGTTATCAAATAATGAAGAGATGCCAAGAAAAGTTACTCATACTTTTTTTTCTTGCTAAGTTTAGTTTCATTGCTCACATTTCCCTTTCACTGCAACTTGAATATGTTTTACCTGCACACCTCTTTCTCAGCAGGTGATTCTCACAAGCTGTGTCTCAAAGACCCACAGTGCTACCTCCTTCCCCTCACGATCAAAATCATTGACTTATCTATTACGGAAAGGATAAAAAAAAAAAAAAAAAAAAAAAAAATGAACCCCCTTTATTCAAACTCTCTGAAAAAATCCCAGATCTGAACACCACGTGTTTTCAAGAACTTGATTGTCTGAGGAAAGGTGTGGGAGATGATCAAACATATCAGCTAATTGATTAGCAGTTAATAATTTTGATCAGCTCCAGTCTCTGGTATCTTCTTCAGAGAACCATATTTTGACTGATAAATTCTCCTACAACAATCTGTCTGCAATCAATAGATTACCTGACAGCAGATACTCCTGGGACGCACTGGTCAATACACACTTAGAAAGACAGTTTTCTTTCTGAGCTAACTGTGGATAAATTGCTGCTGTCTGCATCCACCTGTGTACCCTTTAACGACTGCTCTTTATTCAGAGCTGCTGCGCTTGGCTATTTGGAGAGAGCTATTTATGAGTCACGGACACCAATCCTTCATTGCGCCCAAGAAAGACATCACATGTATTTGGCTTATACCATTTGGAGATAAGAAAACAATTCAGAGAAAATAAAGTGCATTCAAATTCTTAGAGGTTATTTTCCTACTTGTAGAAACAGGTGACAAGTATCCAGTCTTTGAAATTATTCACTTTTGGAACAAAAGGGATGAAGCTTTTCACTTTGCATCCTCAATACCAACATTTGGATTAAAACCTGTTAGTGCTACCTGTCACTTGACACCATTTACATTACTTTATGGGGTGGGGGGGAAGATATATTATGATAAACAAAATTCAAAGTTACAAGTATTCTAGGTCAGGTCCTTTCGTGGTTGTACAAGTACCTTCCTCTAGAGCTTTGGTAAGGGACCTCTTGCCCTCCTGTGTGGCATCTTTCCAGTATAGCTTTGCACAGACTTGTCTGAGGGACTAAGGATTTTTTAACTAAATTTCTCCATTAAGTAACAGCTGCTTTAAAAAACCCCCAGACAATTATGTGAGCTTTCTTCTTGGTTCAGACCACATCTTCTCCTTTGTTCCTACATACAAGGACCATCTTGAGTTATGGATTTCCAGAACATGTTGTTCTACATCCACTCAAATGACACAGATATGATTTTATAGCAAGAGCTTTCTGAGGTTATGAATGGAAACACAGAAGAAGCCACAGAAAGTCATTTTTGGAATTTAAGTGTGTGTTCTAGCCAAAACATGGCTAGCCCAGACAGACTTGGGAGACATGATTGTTTCCTATGTTCAATGAGCTCCCCACTTTTCCAATCAAGTAGTTTAGCCACTATCACTCTCCTAGTCCACCCAAGCTGACTCATAGCTGTTTAGTTTGCACTGACAGCTTACACTGTTGCATGCTTTATTTTACATCACTTTTGGAGTTCAAAAAGGGAAGACGACACTCATGCTCTAGGTCCTGCCCGAGATTTCCTACTAGTAATTTGTCAAACCAAATGAACAAATTCTCACTTCCTGGGATCCAGCCTGAGGACACCGTCCCTCCCCCAGGCTCAGAGATACCCTCCAGTGGAGCAGGCATTTCAGAGTGTTTTGCACGGATCGTTGCACCTGCTTTCCTGACCCCCTCTGATTTCTCCCCTCTGCCCTTCCCCTCCCTGCACGGCAAAGCGGAGAAAAGCGTCTGCCTCTAGGATAGCACAGGACCTAACAGAAGCCCCATTCTTGTCTTTCTGGCAAGGAAATAGGGTTAGGTGCTTCAATAACACATCATGCATGGGGAGTGGGAGGGGGGAAGGGATGAAAGAAGCCAGGGCTTTCTGTCAATATGTGCCAGTTGGGTGCCTGTCTCATACTAATTTCAACATAAAGTAAAAACAATTTATCACTAACACAATTTATTACCTATTTGCATTTCAGGATCTTAAAAATAGAGCAGACAAATCATAATTCATGATGCCCCTAGTGATTTCTATTCCCTAATTACACTGATAACTTGCTTGATTAGTGCTATGCTTTGTAAAACAGGACTAGCTGGAACAGAGAGGGTCTTTATTTACTTCAGAAGAGCTCTGGATATGATTAGCAGGAGTGCATAAATGTACATTAGTGCACATTAATGCAGCAACTAATCTAGACTGTGGACAGAAACAATATGTATTGTATTTTTCTACACAGTATGTTTCTATTTGAAAATTCCTTCCACAACAAGTGCCTCTGAGGTACTTTAATTTTCCTGTTGCAATTTGTAATTACCTTAGATTGATATGTCTGTTTTTCTAAATAAATTGCTTTACTGGCAAAAATATGCCCTCTCTGTAAGCAGATTATATTTACTGCCACACAGCACACTTAACTTCATTCTCACTGGGAAAGACGGTTTGAACTCCTGGCTGTGAGGGTGCGTGCGTTTTGGTTTTGAATAAATCAAGGATGTTTTCTATCGAAAACCACAGCTGCCCTGTAAGTGGTGTGGATGGTTCTGACATCTACCTTCTTAATAAGGATATTTGCATTTTAGGAACTTCCACTGGGATGTCTGCATCAGCGAGGAGTAGCTTTTGTACGCAAAAACTGGCACCTCAGGACAGAGACGTCTTATATCTCTATTTTCTAAAGATGCATTTGTTGTGACCTTTGATATGACATACATGCTAACTACTGACTGTGACAATTATTTCCTATATACATAGGAAATAGAATAATTGAGATTTCTAAGAAAATGATAAAGTCCTTCAGTCTCAGGAAATGTAGAGGAAGTTCACCCCTTTTGTCCCTTTTGCCTCCAGGCCCCTCCGCACCACTACAGCTGAACAACAATCCAAAGGGCACCTGGCACCACTCTGCAGAAGAGGGACACGGTCACTGTAGGAGAAGATCAGGTTTGAGACCATCTAAGGAACTTGAAGGTGCATAAGTACATGAGACCTAATGAAATCCATCCACAGGTCCTGAGGGACCTGGCAGATGAAGTCACTAAGCTGCTTCCCATTGTATTTGAGAAGTCATGGCACTCTGGTGAAGTTCCCACTGTCTGGAAAAGGGGAAACATAACCCCCATTTTCAGAAAGGGAGAAAAGGAAGACCTGAGAAACTACAGGCCAGTCAGTCTCACCTCTGTGCATCGCAAGATCATGGAGCAGATCCTCCTGGAATCCCTGCTAAGGCACATGGAAAATAAGGAGGTGATTGGTGACAGCCAAGGCTTCACCAAGAGCAAATCAAGCCTGACAAATCTGGTGGCCTTTTATGATACTGCCACAGCATTAGTAGGCAAGGACAGAGAAACAGACATCATCTACTTGGACTTACGCAAAGCGTTTGACACTGTTCCACATGACATCCTGGTGTCAAAATTGGAAAGTCATGGATTTGATGGTTTTTAAGGTGCCTTCCAACTCTAACCATTCTGTGATTCTATGACATCCTGACAGGGGGACAAGCAACATCCTGCTAATGAATTCATGTTCCTAAGCCACAGACAGCATGATCCTTTCAAGAGGGATGGGAACTATGCATTACCTCAGGACCTTATTTTCAGAATTTGCAGAGACAAGCTCATTTCAGTAGCACAATACACTTCCCTTTTGAAAGAGCACCACCCTCATCCCCCAAATCTTTGGAAGAAATGTCCTCTTCCCCAGGTTCCTTTCACCACTATCCATTTTCAATAGAAGAGCTAAGGGTTGTTTGAAAGTTGTTTAAGTTTTCAATATAAGACCCTGTAAGTGTTTTTGTGTTTGTTCTACTATCCAAAAACCTCTTGGCTATGTTATAATATTTAGTGATTGGTCATTAGCATTGTCATCATCTTCAATACAGTGGTTAAGCAATCTTCTGCTCAAAAACTAAAAAAGACAACTTTTAAAAAGAAATAAATCCCAAGAAAATAACAAGATATACTTAGTAGTCGCTGCCTGTACAAACCAGACTGGCAAGTTTTCTCTTCCTTCCTTACCTCAGAAGCAACACACTTACCTTCCCTACACTTAGAAACCAACACACGCTTAGCAAAACCACTTGCATCCTTCCTAATTTGGCTTTAGTGAGCCACATTGTACTGTAGCATCCTGCTTGCCTCTTGCTAATCAGCTTTCATTGCCAGCAGCCAAATGGATGATGCCCAGATTTCATGAGATTTGGAGCGTTGCAAATTCCTGTTCTGCTGGGTCAGAACAATGGTCAGTTTTGCTGACATTCTTGCTGAGTAATTTCATGAAGGCAAATGCCAACACCAGATCTCTAGAAGGATTATAAAGACTTTGCTTCATGTGCATTGTGTGTCACTGTGCCAAAGCAATACAAAGAAACGATGGTCACAACAGCTGAAAGGAAGGAGGACACTGCAGAATGGAATTGTCTTTAAAACACTGCAGCTGGTCATACTGATGCTTTGGAGGCCGCGATGTGCTTCAGATGAGCCTACAGCTCAACATGCAAAGAGCAAGTTGGGAAAGGAAATACTTGGCCCTTTGTTTAACTGTAACCAGACAAAAATCTCTCACCTTCTGCCTTCAGAATTGGGTAGTTAGATTAGAGACTATGAAATTGCATAGCTTTTCTGATGGGGTGGTACTCTTCAGTGTCTATCATTTAGCTTTCAATTTCTTTCCAAGAGTTATGGGTCAATGATTAGAGTCAAGTATAACCACTTCCTCGTGCTTATGATAATTACTAACTCCCACTTTATCACTGTGCATTTTATCTGAAGTATCCCAAAGCATTTTACAAATTCAGCAACACATCTACATTGGACTTGATCCAAAGCACATTAGGGTCAATGAAGTTAATATACAATGCATTATATGCATGTAAACATTGGATAAATTGCTTGCAATTGCATAATTACAGTTAAGGGCATCTGAACAGCCTTAACTCTGCCCTATAGTGATGAAAACAATAAAAAAGAACAACTGGATGAGTCTTCCAAAAAGAAGTTGCATTTTTTTTCCACTAATCAAAATTAAAACCATACTAAAATACTTAAATTATAAATAATGTCTACTGTTGGAAAAGGACTTGATTTAGGTTATGAGATTTTTAGAGTTAAATTATCAGCCTGAATTTCTCAGATTTAATGGATTTTATCTGATAAACTTTGAAGTAAATTACTAGGGTAGAAGAGATGACAAACACTAGTTCTATTTTAACACTGTATTTATCTAGCTAGTGATCAAAACGAGCCTATACACATCAGTATGCCATCTTGACACTTTCTATAGCACTGTAAAATGCGTACTGCCACAGGAAGTCCTTACATTGTAAATATACCAGGGAAACAATCATCCTCTATTTCATACCTGTTTTAACGCTCCTTTCTTAAATATCCTTAAGTGGCTACTGTTAAATATAAGAAACAAGTCAGCTGGACATTTCACCTGACCAAATGCAACAATGGTGCTTTTGATTGCTCTTTTTAGAACGTGACCTTTGGGCTTTATACGAAGACTTTTGAAGTGTTCAAGCTAGCAAATCTATAGAGCTATTTCAGACATTGTCCATGATTTCATAAATCCTAACAAAGGCCTACACTGGAGAACTAACATCAAAATCCTTGGTTTTACCCTAGGGCTGATATTTTAAGTGTGGACATCAGTATTTTAAAGTTGCAATAAGAATTAATTGCAATTTTGTCATCAAGACAGCTTGAAGTCTGTCCTAACGAATACTTACATTTGCTTTGAATTTGGCTCCCCGTCTCTTAGCGACATTGTTGGACTTCTACTGAGTAAATGACCTACCAAGTATTTTGCTGTGTGGGCTTCTATTTTCTTCAGCACTAGAAGGAAGAGGAGATTGAGAACTAAGGGAAGACCTGGGGAATAAATGAAGTTTAATAAAGCAAACAAAGCACTCCCTTAAGTCTGCCATGGGAGACAAAGGGACAGTGCTTTAGAACAGAGCTGGTGTTAACATCAGTGCAGGTATCCCCCACACTCAGTATCTGCTCCTAAAGTGCTTCTGCCAGAACAACACGATGCCCATCTTTCTTCCCAGTAATTCACACAGAGAATGTGCCTCAATTCACATGGGAGGGATTACAGCAAAATTGCAGTGCTTGTGAGGGATGCTGGGTTGGAAGCCTCGGACGCCAATGCAGTAGACTATTCAGCAGAGACTCTCAGAACAGGTATAAAACAATACAAGCAGATGTCACTGGAAAGAGCTCAGCTCTGGAAAAGCTTTTCCTCTGCCTTGGATCAGGCTCCCCAGGGACAGCACAGCTTTTCTGCCAACTGAAGCACAAACTGATGCTGTCTAGCCCAGCACGCTTTTTGTGATAACTAGGCTTGGAGCATCTACTCATTGCATAGTGACAACTATGTTCAGCAGTAGCAGCCTTCAGCTATTCAGATGTCTATTCTGCAAATATAGAACATTATATTGTTAAAGAACAATATATTATAACATCTGTCTGAAAAATGTCACAGTTCTTCAGTTTTGAATGGAAACTATTTTCACAACAAACCCCCTTTCTGTGTCAAAGCAGAAACCCTTTCAGTTCAGGTTTGCAATAGTACCCTGCATTGCTTTAATAACTACATGTTGTTAGAATCATAGAATCATAGAATGGTTAGAGTTGGAAGGACCTTAAAGATCATCAAGTTCCAACCCCCCTGCCATGGGCAGGGACACCTCTCACTAGAGCAGGTTGCTCAAAGCCCCATCCAACCTGGCCTTAAACACTTCCAGGGATGGGGCATCCACAACTTCCCTGGGCAACCTGTTCCAGTGCCTCACCACCCTCACAGTAAAGAACTTCTTCCTAATATCTAGTCTAAATCTCCCTTCTTCCAATTTAAAACCATTACCCCTCGTCCTGTCACTAGACTTCCTGACAAAGAGTCCCTCCCCAGCTCTCCTGTAGGCTCCCTTCAGATACTGGAAGGCTGCTATCAGGTCTCCCCGGAGCCTTCTCTTCTCCAAGCTGAACAGTCCCAGCTCTCTCAGCCTGTCCTCATAGGAGAGGTGCTCCATCCCTCTAATCATCTTGGTGGCCCTGCGCTGGACCTGTTCCAACAGTTCAATGTCCTTTCTATGTTGAGGACTCCAGAGCTGGACACAGTACTCCAGGTGGGGTCTCACAAGCGCAGAGTAGAGGGGGAGAATCACCTCCTGTGACCTGCTGCTCACACTTCTTTTGATGCAACCCAGGATACTGTTGGCTTTCTGGGCTGCCAGCGTGCACTGCTGGCTCATGTTGAGCTTCTCATGCAAGTGTTGCATCACTTCTTCATATTTATAAGCTAATAAGCCAGGCCAGTTTAAGAAAGACTATGAAAAAATATTCCCTTAGCTTCAAACCCAGCAGATGTTGATAAAAACTGTGTGAAGGTGAAAGGGAGAGGAGAAATCTTTCCACTGTGAAGACAGTTAAGCAGAGAAATTGGGACCCAGACAGGCTTTGCCATCTACAGACTCGAAAGTTTTCAAAATCCGACTGCTTGACAGCCAGAGCAGCCTTGCCTGACAACTAACACTGCTTGGAAAAGATTGGAGTAAAGGTCCCTTTGAACCTGAATTATCCCACGATCCTGTGAAAGTAATTGTCTGACATAAACACAAGACTAAACAACTTCAAAGTTAGTACTGGATTATCAAAGTATTTGATAACAAATACATTAGAGTCGGAAAAATTCTCCCTCTTCTTTTCAAGCCCAGAAGGTCAAAGACCTGACCAATAAGGGCAACAACACTGATACAAGCTAGTGTTTTACCATGGTATTACTACAACTTAGATGTTCACAACATAATTAAAAATATTTATAATGCACATATTAAAAAACTATGTAACAGTCTAGATAGTTCTTTTCTAAATTTTGGTACTTGCAGTTATACAGCTACTACCAGACATAGCCAACATCAGCAAACTAGACTTGAGTTACTTGAGTCCTGAAGGGATCAGATTTGATGTAATTCAATAACAAAGCATATATAGCTAGAAGAAGTTGTGAAAGGGCAGAGGGCACGAAGATTATTTTTGGCAGTACGATGAAAAAGTGAGCAGGTAAACTGCTGACAGTTTGGTGACTTGGTAAACTGGCAGCAATCCAAGACTACTTGTTTAATGCAGCCATATGGAAAAAAACACTGGCTCTAACTATGAAATCAGTTAGCGAGTATTTAAGCATCAGAATTAAGCTGTTCAAGAGGAGCTTTTAGCTAATGTTAAGTTAGCAGGGCTAATGTCATTCTGAGTTGCACACAAAGGGAAATATATTTTTAAGTATTGCATTCCAGTTCAGGAAGCCATATTTCAGGAATACGGAAATAACATTAAGTCATAAAAGTCAGTGGCAAAAAAAATATAAAGTTAGAATTTTTATGTTTGATGTTCCCCAAAGCCACAAATAAAGATCTCTCATAGCACATCACAGAGTAAGGGACTTCCAGTCATGTAGACAAAGAAATAGCAGGAGCCAGTTAGTGGCTAAACAGCAGCTTCGATTCCTGGGAACCACATTACAACAAAAATCTCCAAGTCCCTAGAACACTCCAAAACTGAACACAAAAGCCCGTGTCAAGCTGGCTGTCATTTTACATTGATGCTCATTCAAAAATAATCTTCTAGAGGCAGCTGGTGCCAGTCTGCATGCAGATGCCAAAGGTATGTATGTTTAGGACTCACTACAGTGGTGCACCCACTACTGAAAGAACTACCAACTATTATATTTAAAGTGATACATACAGTATTAGTCTTCAAGTGGCTGTCAAGCTCTACTCTATATCCCTCTTGTTGACCTCTGCTGTAATCTATTTGTGATTCTAAACACCTAAAAAGATTCAGAAGCTATAACCTTGTTTTAATAATATCACTTTAACCTAATGGGACTGTGAATGTACAGTACATAGGATATAAGCCTTAGGGGCAAGCATCTAATTCTCTCTGCCAAAGGCAGAAAAATTTGGATTGCGTTGAATACTTGGCATTGTGAGTGCGCGCAAACCTGAAAGAGAATAATTAGGATGAACGTTGGCCTTTTAGGCCTTTTTTAAATGGCGCTAGTCATGAAAGGGAAAAAAGAACCATAGAAGAAAAAAGTGATTAGAAGCATTGAATCTGGTCATTTGGCTTAAATCCCATCCTGAGTCACAGTCTAGTAGGAAACACAGACACTTGATCTCTTTTCCCTCCTCTGTCCTTTACTTTCCCAGTGAACTCAGTGCTATGATGCCCTAGTGTCACCCTTCCTGTCGTGCCACTTTTATGCAGACCTGCTTTTGCTATTCTGGTTATGTCATTATCCTCATTTTAGATCATATTATCATATCTAGCAAAAAAAATTTCTTTTTTCAAAGGGACTTGTACTTTCTGTAAGCATTTGGAGTAGATGACATAATATCTACCTTCTTCGCTCCATTATAGCTTAACATAGCTAAGAAAATGCTCCCAATTTTCAATTAATTAGAGCAACCAGGTGTAAAACAGTTTCAGAAAGTGACTGATCTGCAGGCTATTTCCTCCATAACAGAAGCAATTTGTTGGGTTTTTGTCTGCTTTTGTTTTGAAGTTTTTGTTGTTGTTTTTGTTTTAAAATGGAGCTGTTCTTTGTCAGTATTCTCATTATAAACTTTTCAAAACAAAACCTTTCTTTTCTGTTTAAAGTAACAAAAATACAAGTAATGGATACTGTATAATTTTTATATAAGGGACAGTACTTGCTACCACACAATTTCTCTTCCAGTTAGGCCAAGATCACAGCTGAAGAGGTCTATTCTTCCAATATATTAATCTTATTTAAAATTTCCCCCAAAAAGAACAATCAGGTAATTGCTAACAATCTATGGTACATCCTTCCTTTTTGGGTCACACTATGTACAGCAAAATTAAACACAGACCTAACTGCTTTGCTAAATGGCTACCAGAAAATTCCACAGACTCCTAGAGGGGAGTGAGAGGGTTAGAAGCAACCTCTTATTTTAGTATTGCAGGAGAGGAAGAGCATCTCCTCGCTAACAACTGGGTCAGAACAACCAAACCACAAGGACACTGCTTGATCGCAAGAGGCTTAATGGGTTTTCTTAATACCTTATACTTCCCTCACTTATATAGCAAGTGAAAGCTCAATATTTACATCATGACTCGAATAAGAAAACGTTTCAGGAAAAAGCTCATCCTAGCCACCATTTGACAGATACTTATATGGAGTAAAATTTTACTGGTATTTGAGACAGGTAGTACCAGTCCATCTTTGTGGGCTGTGGTGTGACCTGGCCTTGCCCAGCCTGGCAGCCAGGGGAGGACAATTCCTTTTGCCATCTCCTGGCTGTAATGCAGGCTGAGCAGTTCCGCAGGTGTTTTTGTTCACATTAAAGGCTTGCAAATGGTGCTGCTAATTGAATTACAAATTAACTCATTATCAGATACAGTAAGTAATTTCTTTAAATTAAGTGGAGATTAATTAGAATAGCTGGGCAGAATAACTGAAGCAAAATGGTCCCTCCCCCCCCATCAACATCTAAACCTGTCAAATTATTCTAATCTGACAGAAATTGATTTGGGATTATCAGGTGCATCTGTCAAACTAGCACCTAAGTTCTCCAAAACCTCAGTGATTCTCCTAATGTTAAAACTTAGACATTTAATAGCTGCAGCACTTGAGAATACCCTTGAAAACAGAGAGTTACTTAGCTATTTTTCTTGAAAGAATGGATTGAATCATGCATTTAAATGCTTATGAAGGGCACATTTGTTATTCTAGCAGATTAAAAATCCCAACAGAAAATAGCCCCTATTATCCATTGGAACTTTATTATTTATTAAATTGTTATGAGGATGAGGGTAATATTCCCTGAATAGCTAATAATTATAGTGAGGTTTCTGTAGGTTGTACAAATATATTCAGTCACCAGTGACATGGGAGCAATCAAGGTTATACGTCATATCACGAGACTGTGTCTATCTGTTGAACAGAACAAGACAACAAATTTCTAAAAACCCCAAACCAACACGTTTTGGGAATAAACCCTCAAACACATTGATTTTTAAAATCTGTTCCTAAAGAAGGAGAAAATGGCCAACCATTATAAATCATTATTAGCAACTGTAACATTAAGGACAAAGGACAATCTAGAAATAATCCATCAACTGATCAAGAATTTTCTTTCTCCTCCTTTACGTATAAGCACTGCCATGTGAAATCACCCAAAATCTTAAAAACAGCATTTTTGCTGCTGAAAAATAATACATTAGAGTCTTTAATGTGAGTAACAATAAAGTACATTATGATAAACAATATTTTAATTGGAGACTGTGAGAAGGAAATTAATTTCACCAACAACTTTTTGTAATAAGGAGCTACATAGGTGCTTGGTCCTGTAAGCAACTCCTATTTCCCAAAGAAAATTTTTTAAGAAATTTAAGAAAATCTTTTTAATCCCAGAAAGAAGTTTTTAATGCCAGAAAGGGGCTCAGTAGGATGAGCCAGAGAAACATGTGATAAGCATTAATTAACACCTCAAAAATATCCAGCAATGAACAATAGGCCAAGCGAATGGAGGGACAAGAAGGTTGTAACACGCAGTCACCCTTCTCAGCAGGTAGGGATCCATTTTCTATTCAGTGACAGGTAGGTATTTGACAACAGAAATGGTGATGGACACTGACAAATAATCATTGGAAAAATTCCAATCAGAGACATCAGGGGTAGATGCATTTGTATGTGGATGCCTGAGATGGAAAGGTGACAGATCCAGATTTTTTCTACCAGAGTACATCATGGCAGAAGAAAAAATAGTGAAAAAAGTATTCTATTTTAAACTGCCTACTTGAAAAAATTTAGTTCATTTTTCAAAGCTTTTATTTTCTTTCAGTCATCATATGTGAATGTAACATTCATGTCTTAGTAGGGTTTAAAAAAAACCCAACCAACAAACCGAACTAGAAAGTACACCTATGCCAAGAGCTGAATGAATGCCAGTAAAAGGCTAAATACATCACTACCTCTTCTTTGAAAGCCAAAACAGTTGAAAAAAATAGTGCTGGAAGAAGAAACAGAGGAAACACATCAAACTCTTTAGGGGAAAATCCCCCCCAAAACTCACAAAAAGCAACCAGGCTAGCTGTTAAAAAATACTGAGAGGACCTACCCAAAAGTGAGACAATGGGGTCAGATACACTCTGTCAGAACTATCAAACACAGAAGCATAAAACACCAGCAAAAGAACACCAACCACAATAGCCATTGTTCTACAAGCAGGCAGTTTAGCTCATTTCTTGCAAGCTGCATCAACCTACCTGAACTCTGTGGAGCAAAGAAGGCTTTAGACATCGGTGTTGGTTTGTTTTAGTAGTGATCAATGTCAGTTCTATTGAACTAGAAGGTTCAGTTTCCTAAGCTCAGGGTCTCCAAAGACATGAAGCTCTAGATATTGTGCCCCCTGCAAGGTCTTTCACACATATCACCATTTATAAACCCAGAACTCCCCATGGGAAGAGCTGAGCACTGAAGAAAGCTATTTTGAGAAATTACAGAGGAAGGAAGACAGTTTAGGACTTTGATATTCTCCAGTGTCGTGTGCCAGGTTATACAGCTTTCTGGAATAACTTTAATTCAAAAAGACATACCCAGAAGCTGAAAACTGCATCTTGATTAAACATGCAAAGAGCAGATTTGACTGAAGAGATGTTGTGATAAACGTAGTAAAGCTTGTTTCTTTTTTTTCTCTTAAAGCAAATTTGAATGATATGAAAATCTGACAACTGTCACGTCTGTGTGGACAAGGTCACATCTTTGTAAGTCCTCTATAGCCTCCTTATCATTATGGGACTGGGAACATTTGAGGAAGGGAGATATTTGTCATTACTCTGACAAACCTGCTTGTTCCCATTCACATCTAAAATATATGTGTGCTACAATGAACTAAGAGGAAAGTAGATACAAGATAGATATAGTCAAAGAGCTGGAGCTCTCACTTCTGGAAAGGAAAGAATGAAGAAGGGAGTTAGAAGAGAGTTAAAAATGTTAACTGCAAAGTAACTAAAATTATCTATAAAACTATCAGTGGTACCATATTAGAAAGCAGACCATTTCCACAGCCACTAAAAGAAGTACCATAAATTAACCAAATGACACACTAAAAAGCTTAAACTTAAAAATCTGCTAATCCCTTTAGACTCAGTCTTTAACAATTTTGCAAGAGGAACTGCAGCTCCTTTTGACAGAAACAGTAAATCACCCCCTCAAGCAGCATATCTTTCTGCAAATAGGTATGTAAGAAACTAAATCTGTCCCAGTCGGTTCAGAACAGTGTTTTAGAGCCTCTTATGATTACATTTTAGAAGCACTTTTTTCTCATTTAAAAATTCCATCAGTTTTAAAGTTAAATCCAGAGATAAATCGGGCACTTAGAGTTATTAGAGGCTTTTTCAATAGATGTTCTGGACATTGTACTACCTTTCATGTTATTCTAGAGGCTAGTTAAGCTCATTATTTGAAGTCCAAAAGCTTTTGGAAATTGATGTCTAGGGCTAAGTTTAAATCTTTAAACGCTATTCAAAAGGAAGATTCATTCTGAGAGCCAAACAGTCTTAGCAGTCAGCCTTTTCAACAGGACCTATTTGCAAAGATGGATCTAAAATAAATTACTTTATCTGGCTGTACCAACGAAAGCCATTTTCACAAAAAAAATCTTAATATGTCAGTCTGTTGTATTCACAGAAAGTAGCAGTTTCTAATTTCTCCTTTGTATAGCTATAAGTGAAGCAAAGATCTTAAATTCTTTATCTTTGGGGG
>VXBW01007447.1:404095-421212 GCA_013400375.1 Thinocorus orbignyianus
GGGGGGGAGGGGGATGCCAAGAAAGGAAATGTAGGCATAAAATACTGAACTCATTCATTTGCACAGTAGATGAGGCAACAGTGACGCTTCTGTTGGTTTGCTGCTCTAACAATTAACATACTGCTCTCATCCTTAGAGTTTTCATCAGAAGATTGAGCTGTTTAAGACAGTCCTTGGAAAATCACTTCTCATTGATGTTACCTTAAAACAGAGCTAAAGCACTATCGTTTCTGGTTTTAACTGGTAACCAGCAAGCCAATTCTATCAAGACTCCGATCCATGTGTTCTGACGTGCAGAGTTGTGCACAACAGTGTAAAAAGCAAACCAAAACAACATGTTGTGTACTTGCCTCTAAATAGCAAGTGTGTTGGAACAGGATAGTAGCATGGAAAACAATCTCTACCATAAACATGGAGATGCCAGATCTGTGTCCTTCACCAGGGCATCTTACTCCCCTTTCCATGATGCGCCCCTGTGTGACTTGCAAGTTAACAAGCAATTCCTTAGCAAGTGTTAGGGAGGAAATAAAAAACAGGGTCCCAGAAATTAAGAACACATTTCCATTTCCAGTTTCTACCATGCTTAACAAGACAGTAGCTCATTCATTTTCTGAGAGATCTGCTCTCTCACAGCCACAACAAACAATTGCAGCTCAAGCGTAGGAATGGAAATATGATGTTCTTTATGTCCTACAGTCTTTCTATGTCTCCTGACATCAAGGACGCTGTACTTATTAATTACAGCTTATTTTTGCTATGACATTTACGCAAGTGGCATCTCAGAAGGCAGGAGAGGAGTGATTATGGTCTGCATGAGCCCAAAGTCCAGTTTGTTTTCTTAACTCCTGACTTTTCTCAGCAGTTGCTTTGAAACATCACTTTTATTCAGAATATCAACACAAATTTCTGACCTTCATTCCTTGCTACATGCAGATAACTAACCCAGGAAAACAGTACTTTTACACCATAAAATGTTTGAGGAAAACAAGACCACTATCATGGAATTTATCTACTCCCTGAACAGCACAACACACAATTTCAGCTAACTGTCACAAAAAAGCTTCTCATCGCTGCATTAAGTCATGATAGAGGCCTTGCCCTTAGCAAATCCATCTACAGAGGCAGGGCTCTAGGCCCCTGCAAAACTTGAAGATGAGGCCACAGAAAAAGGGTTTCTTTCCCTTCCCCCAAGTTTTAAAAGGATAAAGAGGCAACAAGGATAACAAGCCCAATGGGCCCTGAGGAACCTGATGCCCATAAGGTAGTATGAAACCCAAACACGTACAGGGATTTTCAAATTAGACACCTGCTTAAAACAAATATATCACAGCTCTTAAACACACAGCCCTGGGACAAGACCCTTGGCTCACAGACTGCTGGATGCAGGGGAGGGCCCCATGTGGAAAACTGTTCCTCCATCTGTCTCATGGCACGGGACAGTATTTATGTCAACTGAGAGCACTAGAGTACGGGGACTTAGACAGATACTTACATACTTCAGTGGACAACCACCTTTTATTGCTGTTCAGATACAAAACTGAGTAGCAAAACCATTCACCCCAGACTACATGACAGTTTACTTCAGAAGACACTACAGAAAATACTTCAGAGCCATGTGTTAAAAGTGCACATGCTTTAAACTCCAGGTAAGCATCTTCCACGGAAGTGTGAAACTGCTGTTCGTACCCAATACGGTTCAAATGAACTGTATAAACCTTTTTCCCTGATGCATTTTAATCACATCCTCAGTATATTAATGTCAAAATGAAAATCTTTCCTTATGTACTAAGAAGCCCATTTGTAATTAATTACTTCTCAGTGTTTTTATGCTGGTCTTTCTACTTACAATTTTATGGTTCCAAAGAATAAAAGACATCGTCTTTAATAATAAAAAACCTAATACACAAAGCCTTTTTACTCAAAGTAGCAATACATTAATGTTGTGACAAGATGGACTATAATAGGGTTTAATAAAGTTGCAAGCTCAGGTAGAGCAAACGTGACAATCCTGTAAGAAGGAAATGAAGCAAAAATCATGTGGCAGGGGAAAAAAAAAGTAGCACAAGGATGAAACAAACAGTTACCGCCACACATTAGGATGGTACAGTAACCTCAAATACAGTAACCACATGGGAACTCATCATCAAAATGATTAGCACTTTCATCTTCCATTTAAGTATAACTACACTGTAATTAGAAAAAATCTTGCAAGTTTTACCCAGAAAGAATTTAAGTAATCCCCTTGTCCTTCCAGTTGCTGGATTCAGTAGTATTTTCTAGAGAGGGAAGGGGAGAGGGAGATGCAAATACTTTGAAAACTATCAAGATTTCTTAAAAAGAGGAACAGTGGAACCAGTGGAATTTTTCTGTTCTTTTTCCATGAGATTTCAGATGTAAAAGCAGCACCAGTAATCTCCAGATACTTGAGCTAGTTCAGCCGCTGAATACACTACTTTACAAAGAGATGCCTGCTGGTGCAAGTGGCAGCTCTGGAGCTATGTGCCTTAAGGTTTCAGTGGCTGCAGAAAAGTGGTGTCCCAGTAATAAATCAAAAAGGGAAGCTCTGCTCAGTGTACCAAAACTTTAGTAAGCATGGGTTCAAGTTTGTATCCTGGAACAGACTTACTTTGACCCATCTCCACTTTGGATCAGCTTTAACCCACAAAGTAGGCAACTGTGTCCAAAAGGCCGCTCACCAAAACTGTCCTCCAGGGGTCAAATCTTCTTCCCCAGGCACCTCAGACTTGTGTACCTCAATAACATGCCTCTCACACCGGAACTGGAACCCACCAGAACTTTTAGGTAAGGGATCTCTTTTCTCTGCACCACTGCAGGAACTTGGGTGTTCACTATGTCTGTCTATATAATACTCACCAAACAGAAGCCAGAACAGCCATGATCTGTGAAGCAGCTCTACAGTCTGCAATGCAAAGAACTTCCCTTTGTCGGGGAATTAGGGAACTGCTTTGTCCTATCGTCTCCTAGAAGCAGGGAAAGTTTTTTGTCCTAAACATTACCTACGGAAGCTGTTAAGAAGACAGCCAGCTGTCTCATTCAAAAGGATTTTTTTGTTTACTGGCTAAAAGGGCAGTTGCTTTTCAGGATATGACTATGTGAAGATGTCAACTATTTGTGATTTTCATAAAGTCAGCTTCATAAGTCCTGTTACTTTTACAGAGCCAACACGACAGCAGGCAAGCCAGATTTGCGATCACTCTTATAACAAGGGGAACTGGTTGCTAAGCTGTATTTTGTCACACCTGCACAACCCCAGTGAAAAGGCAGGTGTAAACAGAAGCTGTAATTTGCCCTGCTGTTGCTGATGCATGGGAAGGCAAAAAACCCAGCTTGAGCCAGAAGCCCGATTGAATGCACAAGGCTGCCAGGTAGAAAAACAAAAACATCTTTTTACTACCAAACAGTGTGGATTTGATCTGAAAATCACTAAGGCACAATAAATATGGAAACCTACAAAGAAAAATTTTTATAGCCAATTTTCAGAGAATAGCTGCAATTTCTGTAATGAACATGCACTAAACCCTCAATAAAAAAGTTAATTAAGAAAATGAGTTGGTTTTTTAACTGAAAATAAGTATTTTGCTGCTGAAAAATACAGTATGTACAGTACATATGGTCTGGCAAGAAAGGTTTGTTATGGGGCTCTATTGGTATAGATAACAGATTTCTCTTCCAGTACAACTTAAATTCAGAGACTCTGTGTGGGGAAATAAGATATGGAAAGAAGGAGGGGGGAAAAAAAAAAAAAAAAGGGCAGCACACAAACCACCACAAGATGATAAAAAAGCAGAACACAGATGCACACAAATGACACAAAACCCACAGGAAAAAGAAAGGTCAGATATTTGCTACTAAAATGGATAGCTAAAGGGTACTTTTCCCCAATCTCACATCACAGCAACTTTCAGTGGAAGCAGAGTACTATACAGTCTCTTCCATCAGTAATTCAGAAGAAAAAGAAAAAAAAAATCTGTAAAGATCAAAATGTTTCCTTTTTTGGTCACACAGATTAAGAGGGAGATTTTGAAACTGCATTCAAACATTCCTATATTAATAGCTTCCAATTTTCTCTTTAACTCAACCAAGAAAGAAATAACAACAATGCCCTGAAATAGGAGGCAGTAAATAAGGATACTGGAGAGGTGACAAAGAAAAATACTGAAGAAGGTTCAGAGAAAAACATATGTGTATGGCGTGACACAGAGGCAACCTAGATGGAAGGAAAGTTACAGATTAAAAGTCTGTTAGTCACAAGCAACGAAACATAAAAGGAGGAAGAAATCAAAGAAAAAGGTCTGCTAGTATCATTAATCAATGAGAAATACAGAGTAAACCTCTAAAAATGAAAAAAAAAAATCCTAACCTTTACAGTGGCTCATAGTTATAAAAAAGTGTAAGTTTTGCTAAAGCAAACAGGAAAAAGCTAGTGTGGTACCACAGACTCAATGCCTAAAGAAATGCTGAGTTCATATTCTAAACAGAAGACCTCAATGCTTTCACTGTGAGCAGCCTACACTTCCTTGCTAACCCCAGTGTGGCAGGAAGGAGATTTGTTTTGCAGGTATTCAGCTTTGGTTTTCCCATACCAAGACAAGAACTGGAAAGCAGGCCATAACCTATCACCAAAGTTCCCCAGAAGAGAGTAACTTCCTGGGGGTGACTGAGAAATCTCTCACACCTGGGGAATCAGTGCTTGTACAAGGATTCTTGAAAATATGATAGCTTCAGTATTTATGACAACCTCTTCACCAATACCTCACTCCCAAGCTACAAAAAAACACCACCAAGATCTGTAGCCTACTCAACCGCTAAAGAGTAAGTACCCCCTGGGCATGGCAATAGCGAGGTAGAATCACCAGGGTGGAGTAGAGGGCATAAGTCTATTGGGAACAAAATTCTACTCCCAAAACTAGATTTCATATTTTTGTACCACAAACGGTCAGAGGTGAGGATGCTCACAAGGGTGAGCAAGAGAAGCAGGACCTCAGCTAAATCCAAGAGTGGAGACACACACTCCCAACTAAACTGGAAATACTAAGGTGACCAGCTTTGGACAAGTCATTTCCTAAAATACAAAGTTTTTCACTTGTTTGCAGGTGGAGAAGAAGCAGCAGCCCTTGTCTGATGTTTTTTTTCTTTCACAGAGGAGAAACCAAGCCTACCAGCTACTTCCTGAGAGCTGCTGCCTAATAGGACCCAGCCAACCCACCTGTGGCTAATTTATAGCCTTGACCATGGCACAAAGCCAACGGGGAGGGTGGAAGCAGCACAGGTAACTCACCTCTGAAAGGAAACTTTGCAGGCAAAAACTCCAGTGCTCATTTCAGGGTGGAAGAGGAGAATAACTATTTCTTCATTGAGTCTCACTGTTGTTCCTTTCTTTATGGTTTTGCCGTTCCAGCTTTCTTCATCTCTTAACCCACCTTTCTTTTTATGCCAAGCATTTATATGGCTTCAATTTCCTGAAAAAGAATAGGCTTAAATTAAAACCAAAAGGCATGTTTTAGGTCTAAGTGAAAAATGCATGGTTTACTCTGGCAAATTAAAATCCATATCCAAGAGCTGTTGGTGTTCTACCAGGGAGTATTTTTGCAATTGTCTTTTACAAAACATTCACTGAAATGAATAGTTACTTACAAATTAATGGGAAAATCTTCTCATCAGTGTCCTCCTGTGTCAAGAATTATGGCAGGTCCTGCTGCACCAGAGCAGTAGTCTGACTCGGCCCACATTGCCAGCCTCGCTCAGCGACAAGTGTTGTTAATCGCTTTGGGGAGTAAGCCTGGGAACATGCTCTTGAGAAATTGCTTTTCCCTATCTAGAGATTGCAATCCTTACCTGTTAGAAGAGTGCGTTCCATGATGTTGGTTTCTCACAGAAGTATTTCAGGATGTTTGTGGGAGCTTTTGAATGCCAGGGCTTCTTCAGATACATGTTTACTTGAGTTTTTACATATGTATAGGTCCTAAAAGAAATGTCCCTGCAAATGAAGTATGTCTTATGCAAATGTTCACAGAATGTTATAAATAATGTAAATTTGAATTTAAAAATTTTTGTGTTTTGGTATTTCTGCATACTGTTGCTTTGTAAGTGCAGGCTATTTGACTCCTCTGCCAAAAGGCAGCCCAAAGGTGATGCATCACTGAAGATTTCTTTTGAATAGCAAAGTAACAGTAAAGTCTTCATAGAATAATTAGAGTTGGAAGGAGCCTTAAAGATCATCAAGTTCCAACCCCTCTGCCATGGGCAGGGACACCTCCCACTTAGGCTGTTTCAATCAGGTGAGCTCAGTCTATAGATGGAGTGGACATGAAGCCTTTCCACTAGAATCTTCCCCTCTCACATATGCCTGATCTCAACGGTGGGTGTTATTAATTCTCATGTCCTCTCACACATCTTCCCTCTCATTACCAAGATTGTGATTACACTAGACAGTGTCTTGTCTAGTCTATTAAAATGCTTAAAAGAACTTCAGCATCCACAACTGTCAGTCCAGCGCATTTCAGCTCCCACTGACACTAGTGGGAGTATCGCACACGTAGAGAGCTGAAGGTCTGAGCAGGGATCTGTGGCATGGATATGAAGGCAATGTTGCCTTTTAGTCACTGCTAGCGTGCAAGCAAGTAGAGAAACATTTTTCCTCAGTCCGTTTTTTGGTATCCTGAAGATGAAGCATCTTTACTCTGTCTTCAAGAAACCATGTGCTGCACTGGAGAAAAAAAAGTCAGGGATAATTAAAGAACGCATCTGCTGTCCAAACTTTTGACAGAAGAGTCTTTGATAAATAATTCATCTTAAAAATCTTGAGAGCTATGAATGAGATGGAAAAAGAGGTGCTTCTCTTCAGCCTACAGGCCTTCCTGGGTGACCTCCTATGGCACAAGCAGATCATAATATCCTGGAAGGGGCACAAAGAGAAAATAGTTTTAACAAATTTGTCAATGAAGCTGTCAAGTACAAGTGTCTGCTGCAATCAGGTACTTGCATACTTCGCAGCAGATGCTATTATGCAGTTCATGAAGTATCAGATAGCTTCCCACAATGAATTCAGGGAAGAAAAGGGAAATTATCAGAATCATCCTACCAGCCACAACTGTAAAGCAATGTAACACATTAATAAGAGTTTGCACAGTGTGTGTCCCTCATGCAGGATTGCAGTGACAAATATCCATGCAGTTTCAAACTACATGATACTACACTGTTTAAACCTCAGGGAGCATCTTGCCAATTTTCTGTCTATCATTTATTTTTAGATCTGGTGGTGCACACACTTTGAATGCTCTTTGCAGAAGGTCACATCTAGTGAAGTTTCAGCACCAAATCATTTTCCATCTCTGGTTTTGAATAGTTTTATTTTAAATACTTTGCTATGCCTCTTTTAAGGGGACATGACTGTAAGAGTCAGAAGGAGGGTCGGGGAGATGAGTCTTTCAGCAATGTAATTCTTTTGTTTTCTCCAGCATTTATTCTTATACACACGAACTGAAACATCTGCAGAAAACATTTTGCTCTTTTTAACCTTACATCATTCTTCCTAGAGCTCTCATGATCCTGATGCTGGGATGCCTATGGCAAACAAATGTATAAAGAAACATTTTATCCCTTCTCACAGTTAATGAGTAACAATGAACCTTCTTCATAATGACAAATCATGCAACTAAAACTTCAACAGAACCAATCTTTGTAAATCAGAGCTCTTAACTGTAGGGCAGTTCTGGAAGAGAAGATACAGATCAAATACGTGCACATAAACTACATATAAATTACATACACATATTTACTGCCTCAGAGTAGATTAGCTATATGAAAATTCTTTATAAGAGAAGATTGGAAAGGTACATTTCTCTGCTGAGGGCACTTCAGCTGATGTCGAGCAAAAAAAATATTTCAAAGAGGTATTGTTATGTGATAGGTATTGCATTACTGTGTTAGTAATAGCAGACAAGCAGTCTGTGCTGAGAAAGGGCTACCACAACCTTTGAATATGACAAAATCAAAACAGTAGTAGGACAGTTCATCAGGGAAATTATTCAAGTATCTCAGAAAGGTATTCAAGTATCTCAGAAAGGTATTCAAGTATGGCCCTCAGCAAGTTACTGGTTGCTTATACTTCGAGACTCTGAGAAATAGTTTCCACAGTTTTGTTTGTTCCATTGCTGTGTTATATGGGTCAATTACATTAAACTTTGGACATTTTCCCATCTACTTGCCAACCACCATTTACTTAACATAAATATTGATTTTTTTTTGTCTCAGTTAATCAGAGATCATCTGACAGACTCTTAAAATGTCTAGCTGACTCTGCCAAAGGAAAGCTCCACACTGATCTTGTTAGATTGCCATTACTTTACTGAGGGGGAAATATTTTTATCACTGATTTTACTTTCCTTCCACTTCTGATAGAAGAAAAGTCATGAGTTGAATCATGCTTACCTGAATCCAGTCTACAGAAGTAGAAGCAAGAGTTCTAAGGATTACTCATAACCAGACTTGATTAGGACCCATTTTGGATAACCAAACTGGCTAAAAAGAAGAGAGAAAGAGGGAAAAAGATCCCTACTAAGTTCTACACAGAAGATGTTATTTACATGCATATGTGGCAAAGTAAAATCTCTAGGGACTTTTCTTGAGTTGGAAATAGGTTGTGCTTAATAGAGACTTTAAATTTTATTTGAAAACTATGTAGTGACATTCAAAGACATTTTTTTTCTTGTGTCATGTTTTTACTCTTTTGGCATTTAGACTGAAAGAAAAAGCACTACATTTGTGCTGTAGAAGTATTTAATACTTTACACATTACTAAATCTTAATTTTTACAAGTTGTTTTGTAAGAACTACCAACATCTCGGCTCTTGTGTCCTTTCAGTAATGCCTCATCAATCTCGTTTAAATGAGTGTTAAGTCTGGAAACTCCTGAGGTGCACCTGGACAGTGGCCACTCCTTTGCCGCCTTAATCCTCTTTTGATTGCATATAGTGCACCTTATCCTTAAAAGTCAAAACACAATTGTGCATTTTTATAGAGAACCACAAGCCAGTTTCAATTTACTTTTATTTATTGGCTGACCTGGCCCATCACTAAGGTTGCATTACACATAGATGAGAAACTACTGTACCCCCTGCTAAATAGCTAGGTGATTACACCGAGTCAGTGATCAAAATTAATGAAAAATTAAAATGAAAAGTTCAAGGCTATTAACAAAGAGGCCAGAAATAAGAAACCTTTTATTGAATACCTTCTAAAATTTTGAAGTTTTTTCTGAATAAGATCAGCTAACCAAACTTATCAGGACAACACAAAACTCTTGCTGCATATCATTTTTATCTTGACAATTTGCTAACACCTGTCCTTTGAAGAAAGAATGCCAAATTCTGTTACATAAAAACCAATCAGACTCAGATTTTTGCTTACAAAAAGCAGGTCAAAAGACCTGAGAAAAGAGTTTAAAAAAGCTTTTAAAGAATACCATGTCAGAGCTACTCTTCCAGAAAAATAAGTTCCGCAAAATAAGTTCTCCAAATACCGTATTGTATCTGTGATTCAGACAGGAAGAAGTCAAATTTATATGGACATCTCCATCTAGAAATAACAATTTTGAAAAGAAGCAGGAAATGTATTTTCTCGAAATAAATTTAAGAGAAAAGTCCACTTCTCTTATGACCGAGATGAGACTGCTTTTATGCAATTTTATATAGTTTTCACGTTCAGTGAAAGAAGATATTTTAAATTAAAATACAATTATTTTACCAAGAAACATACCCTTCTGCCCTTTACAAGAATGTCCCGTAAGTTGAAGAGCTGAATGTTGCGGACATTATTGAGCAAGTAATTGCTTCCTCCAGAGAATGTCATATTATGTCTCCTATACAATGCAATACAATTTATTTTATAATGCATTTTCACAGAAATACCTCGCTATTTGCAGAAGTTATGTAATACCTAAGCATTCTATTGTGGAGTGCTGCAATGAAAGGGAAGTGGTGTAAATGCAGCCAGATGAAAAAGTGAGCTGAAAAAGTTTGTGTGTCAGCATTGAGGGTACCACTCTCAAGCTGGGTGCTGGCAATGAATAGAAACTTTCCTATTGCAGACAGCACAAGAAATCTAAACTTTCCTAATGCATCATTAAAGTGGATGTGAGGCAGACAAGTGTGGAGCCTGTTAGGATGAGAGAAGGAACAGAAAAACAGAAGAGAGAACCACAGGATGAATTTTAAATGGAAGAGGAGGCAATGCTGGACTGGTGTAAGGCTGTAATTAGGAGACTAAGAATGATACAGGGAGAAAGCCGAGTGCTGCACAGGATGTGAAAAGTCTTGAAGAATTCCTGAAGAATTCAGAATGCAAATGAATGGGTGCATCTTAAGGACTATGATTATTTGGCCTGGTGTGCAGTACTTTTATTGAAGACTTTACAGACAAAACGCCCTGCGAGAAAAAGTGAAGTTTGTAACAGTATCCTTTGAATATTATTTCCACCAAGCACTTGCAATGGTAATTGCAAAGATGCTTGCAAAAATGGTTTGGGACTTAGGGTGAATGTCTTTTTTTGTGTGTGTGTATTTTTTTTCTTTTTTTTGTTCCTTGCCTTTTTTTCTGAACTGAAACTGAAGCAAAATTTCCTGAAAAATAAAGCTCTCAGGAACTAAGGCATGGAATAATGTATCAACAACTCAAAGGAGCAGGATGTGTAGTTTTACAGCTGATCTTGAACCACGGGACACCCATTGATTCTCCAAAATAGTTCTAAAGACAAATGAACTGTAATAGTACACCACACCATGATTGCATGTTGGTGCCATTTCCTGAAGTGATGTGATGACACTGTGGTAGGACCATTAACCCATCTGTCACTTTCTGCATTTGTCTCAATCAAACTGACAAAAGGATTGCGTAAATGTGACTTTTGGCAACACGACACCAGTGTTACAGACTTGACATATAAAAAGCAGTTGGTATTGAAAAGAGAGACTGACATGACATAGGCGTATGTTTGAAAGTAGGACCCTTGCTAGAGGACATTTAAATAAAAGATTTGTCACTCCTCTCAAGCAATTTGAGATTATTGCTAAGCCACCCCAGAGACCGCTGTGATTTTTTGACAATCAGGCTGCACATATTATACAGAGCATCACATCAAGCATCAGAAAAAACAAATTCCTCTAAGGTGTCATCTTTCTAAAATAGAGACATCCATTTATCAGTAGGCACATCTGAAAATACTGGCACTGCACTGACAGTTTTAGAAACGTTGCTAGGACTGTTAGAAACAATGTTTTGATAATACCATTGCCCACATTTCAGTGAAAATTTCCATTTCCATTAACTAAAATTCTGGTCGTTGAGGACTGTATGGCTCAAATGGACGTGGCTGAACATATACATCAGAACTGTCCTCCTCTTTCATATTTATTTAAAAAGATAAAAGTATAATTTATGTCTTGTCTCTTTTCTTCATGATGTATCTTTACCATCTAACTGAATCTCCAAAGATGCAATAACTGCTATTCTAACATTGTCTTCTTTTTTCCGTACTTAAGTAGAGATATAAACATCCAATTCCTGTGTACAGATTATTGTAGCCCAAAGAAATAAAAATTAAATATTTCTCTGCAAAATTTTATCCTCTTCCCTTCCTTTTTATTGGAGGGATGTGCCCAGGGAGGCGGTAGAGTCACCACTCCTGGAGGTATTTAAGAAGAGTGTAGATATGACACTTCAGGGCATGCTCTAGTGGCTTGCTCTCATGGCCAAGATTGTAGGGTGTGGGCTGTATTTTTGTGTATGGTTGGACTCAGCGATCTCAGAGGTCCTTTCCAACTGTGACAATTCTGTGATTCTATAAAGTACACATGGAATGCAAATTTCTGCTGCCTTTTAACAGATCTCGGTCTGTTGAAGTGTCATCCATCTTGAACTGTAAATAATTACAGATCAGCTTCTAGAAGCAAAGAAAGTAGAGAACATTTTCTGTAGCTCAGAAAAAAATCTACAGAATATCTACTAGAACGCTGACACTTAGAACTAGTATGTAGAAGTAAATAGTAATGAGACCCAGTACTTACAAGAACTGAAGACCAGTGTTAGACTTAAGACTAAAAAAGTCAACCAAAACCATATTGCAACATTGTCAATAAGCATTGCTCTGCTTCCCAAATGTTGTTTCACTGGTAAAAGGACTGGAGCTATTAAATTCTAGAACATTTCAGAACAGAGAAGATGACAAAGCCAGACGCTGTTTCAGAAACACTAGCTAGCAGCTAGAAATTGAAACTAAATGCCACAGGGCTCACAAAGACACTACTTTGGTCACACATTTTGGCCCCAGCCTGTCTAATGTCCCTCGGTGTCCCACAGCTACCTCCCTCCCCAGCAAAGAACCCTGCTATCCATCTTTTACTCCCAACAGTTAGTTTCTTTATTTGTTGGTTTTGTTGCCCGGGTAACATTTCACCAGAATCGGTTCCATGATCCAGATGACAACAAGTACAGCCTGAACGCTAGCGCTAGCATGAAAAAGAGAGCAGCAGCTCAACCCATCACTGACACCACACCGGGCTTTGACAGCCTACTTATTCCAGACCCAGACAAGCTGCCTTGTCACGGCTGAAGGAGCAGGACAAGGGGAGGACAAGCTGGTGAAGTAGGAGCAAGTGGAGGGACATGGGTAGAAGGCATCTCCAGCTAGTACCACCATCAAATCATGTACCTCTACTGTGGCCATTGGGGTTACCGCTCTCTAACATGCAATCAGAGCAGAAAGAATAAATTGAAAAGGGCTTGTGAAAGCTTGCCTGTTTCTCCTACTATATCAGTTGTCTGGAAAAAAAAAGTTACTACCTCCCCCAAAGCCTTGTCTAACAAATAATACGTTCTATCTGCCAAGTTTTCTTTTTTCTCTTTTTTTAAACGCTTCAATCATCCAGGGATAAAGGAACGACAACTGTATTTATTTTATTTCCCTAAGTGTAATCTCTCTCCACAGCAGATGTGACAATTTACTGCCAAAGTAAGTTCATCACACAATTAGCGGTGTGAAAGGAAAGCCTATTGTGTACCATAATGGTTTTTCTCGCCATTAGCAGTTAATAATTACCGACACCGGCTTCAGGGCGGGCTGAGCCCCCCCGCCCAGGTCCGGACTCTGCATCCTCATCTCTCTGCAGCACCGACAGCGCTGTTCTGTAGCCACTGGGGACAGGGGCAGGAGAAGATGCTTCCTAATGAATCCCGATAAAGCCATTGCTTTATTTCTCCCAGACCTACGGAGCCCCATCTCCTCAGGTGGCATGCATGGCTGCCTGGAGTGGCATCAGTCCCCTGAAGTCACTTGACTCATCTGATACAGACTGATTACTTTTCCATTGGTGGTGTTTTGGATGACCCATTGCTTTATGGTTATAGTAATGACTTTCCTATAAACTTTTATTGCATTTTCTAGTACCATTTCATAAATATTACTAGCACAATACTGAGGAAGTTCTACAATTCATATAAAACTCCATGAAGTGATAATAAAGACTATCAAAACTGGACCTTTAAACTACATAACATATTTTCATACAAATCACATTCTAGTAATTGACCCTGCCTTGCTTTTTTGGCGCTATCAGAATTTCCTGTGACAGGTACACTGAGTCTCCTGTGAACACCTGCCTCTGCTAACTTTTTTTGCCTAGTAGGCTTAAAAAAATATCTGTTTGGGGGCTATATATATATATTTATAATTTTTAATGGAGATGAGGGTTGATTTTTCACTGAAAAATCACAAAGATTGTTGTTTTCGACAACAAAGAACTAAAATAAACTCAACAGAACTCCCAACAGAGTCAATACATCAGAAATTTATGAAGAGCCAACTTAGAGTGTAAAGTTAATGAGCATATATTGAAGTCTGTTAAAACACCATGTACATGCTTCTCATTTGGGAGCAAGGCAACCTTCAAACTACATTAACCTAAGAGTACTTTACCCCAAACAAGGGCATGCACACTGTAGTTTAAAGGCTTTTATTTAAGCCCATTAACTTGAGCTGTTTGCATTCGCCTGTTCCTCTCTAGGCAAGCCCTGAAGTTGCTGTCCTGTTTCTCTGCTGCTCTATACCAATTTCCACCCAAACCAGCAATCTTGCTTTTCCAACCACAAGGTCGCAGTTATACCTAAGCCCTAATCACCAGTTCCCTCTGCCTGTCAAACACTGCTTGCAATAGGAGAAGGAGCAGTCACTCAGGGGTGTCTGCCACAACAAGGTCCCTGTTCTGTATTCTCTGTGGAATGGGCTCTCTCTTTCCATTCACTGTAGGGACAAATAAGACACACAGTTCTGATATCTAATTCAGATGCATAAAATGGGTGTACAAATGGCATGTCCTATCTCCTCAGACAAACTGGGGAACGCAGAGAAAAAGAAAGCAACAACGGATTGTTCAGTGAGATAGTTCGTTCCAGTATCTGAAGGGAGCCTACAGGAGAGCTGGGGAGGGACCCTTTGTCAGGAAGTGTAGTGATAGGACGAAGGATAATGGTTTTAAATTGGAAGAGGGGAGATTTAGATGAGATAGTAGGAAGAACTTCTTTACTGTGAGGCTAGTGAGGCACTGGAACAGGTTGCCCAGAGATGCTGTGGCTGCCCCATCCCTGGAAATGTTCAAGGCCAGGCTGGATGGGGCTTTGAGCAACCTGGTCTAGTGGGAAGTGTCCCTGCCCATGGCAGGGGGGTTGGAACTGGATGATCTTTAAGGTCCCTTCCAACTCTAGCCATTCTATGATTCAATAGGTAGAGTGCCCTGCTTCATGTTCCAGGATAGCCAGTCAGAATTTTATGTACCCAGATTAGAAATGAGTAATATTTGTTCAGGAAACATCATTGAGATAATGGGAAGCTCTTTCTCTACTTAGACCAGCAAATAGAAAGTAGCTTTTGAATGCTTGAAAGTATACAGGCAGTATAAACCAGATGCTGGATACAAAGCAATTCAAATTAACAAGCAGTTTGTCACAATCATGTAACTTGTAAAACTTAAAGCAGCCTTTACTCCGATGATAGTCAGATGCATTATTTCTCAGAACAAGCTTGGCTACATTAAGGCCACCTTCTTTGCTGGTTCTCCTGCAGCCTTCTCACAGCACTTCACTGCACTGGTGCTTCTGGTCCTCACTGGGCTCTCAGCCTGTGTGACTACAAGTCATCTTCCCTTGAAAGTGTCGTTGCAAAGCTCAAGCCTGTCTCTTTTCACTTACACTTTCCATGAACCAGTGTACTTACAAAACACGTGTCATGTTTACCTAGCTGTTATATGTCTACCTGATCCCTGCTGAGACCTTGGAATGCCTTACCAGCTGGAGAGAAGCAGCCTGTTGAGCAATGTGGTCCAAATGCACACACACTGTTATGCGTGTCCCAGACCTAAATCCTCACTGCCAGCAAGCCTTCCCTCTGAGAACATTTCATGGGCTGCCAAGTGAGATTGCAGAGAAAGTTCATAAGAATTGATGTATTTGCTGTACAATGATGTGATTTTGTGATATTACAGGTGACCGATCATTTCCCTCTGATTCAGGTAATTGTAGTGGTAAGTGGAGACTAGAAAAGAGCCTCCCAAATTCTGTCCCCATTTATTCCAACTCCCAGTTGTCTTCTGTGTGCTCAGAAAGGGGACTGCAGCTGGTGAGAAGAGAACAGTTAACCCCCTCACTTTGCAGTTTTTCAGACCAAATCCACTCTTTTGCCCCGTACCACTTCCCACAAGAAGCTGCACCCACAACATAGCTGTCTTCACCAGCACCAGCTGTCTCTCTGGTCCCTGTGCTTTGCCTGCCAAGCTGGTACTACGCCATGTTCGCAGAAAAAGGCTGGAAGACATGGAGCAGGACTGAGAAATAACATTTCATCAAGAAGCTTCATTCATCATAGACTATTTAGGATTTGAAATTGGCACCAGATATTCCTCAAAAGATAGATGGCAGAGCTGCAGAAAACAGGCTGAAAAGAAATTTGAGAGGTCATCTTATCTGCCCCATCTCAAAAGGGCTATCTGTGGCACATCTGTCTGACCTGTTCTTTAAAGCCTTCAAAGGGCCCATGATCTATGTCTCTAGGGCTTTCAATAGTGACAATCCCTGAAACTTGGAAAGAGGCATCCCAGCAGGCAGCCAGTGAGCAGTGCAGCTGAAGTGCACAGCTCCCACCTCCACCTGCTTCCACACGCTGGGAAGCACTCTCTGGGGGTATGGAAAACTTGGCTGCTACATTTCTCGATCCCAGGTTGTATGAAGCAGTGACAGCAAAGAATCCCCCTTCAGAGCAGATCCTCTCACACACAGAAGATTTTTTTCTGGCTCACAAGAGAGTCGTGGCTGAGCCTGGAGCATATTGCACCATGTGGGAGGATTTCGCCCCATTCTAAGCTTCTTCATAATTTCTATGTCAATTTCAGTATATCAAATTAGGATTTTCTAGCAAAGCTAGATAAAAGAAAAAGTGCCAATTTGTACTTTTCAGAACAAGGAGTTATAGGCCGAGAGTTATGCATTAAGTATTATCTTTTTAAAAATGTATTTTGTAGGTTCTTCCTCCCTCATACCCAACCACCTATACCTGCGCAAGAAGCCTTCCATCCTTTTTCCAGACTTTGCACACTCTTCACATCTCATCCATTTTGGCATTTAAAAACAAAGTTGCCGCCACTTTGAACTGATTTTTCCATAAAAGCAAATTGCTGCCTAATGTTTTCAGCCTTCCCATTTTGCAGCGCATCAGCTGATGACCAGGCTGCATTTTGTTACCCTGAGCACTAAACTTAATTGTCACTCAGAAGTAAATTCTTCTGTAACACTTCTGTGCCCTTCCATCCTTCTGGAATTCAGTTTCTCATCAAACTGAATTAGCTCGTACATGGTGATTTGTTTCCTTTTAAATGATACTGATTAAAAAGGAATCACAATCTGATACCATGCCACTTGGCAATGGCAAACAAAGAGTAGCTATGTTCTTCTGAACATAGCCTTTAACAGAAGAGAGAAATAGAAGCATTTTTCCCCTTCACTGCCTTGCCTCAGTTTTGGGTTATTTGGTTTCTGGTTTAGTTCTTTTTGGTGGG
>VXBW01007447.1:421238-519736 GCA_013400375.1 Thinocorus orbignyianus
TTTTTAATTATATGTCTAACAGGCTACTCAGTACTCTTCCTGCATGGCCTCTTCACTTTTACAGAAACAAAGTGAATCTCCTTGCAGACTCTCTGCTATTAATTGTTTATAATACATCTATGAAGGAAACACTTACAATGATATCTCAGCAAACATTTCATATTACTCACAGCAGTAAGTGCTCTAGGAAGTTTGCGTGAGCTGTTCCCTCATGGCTGAAATAAGCCTACTTCATACTTTTCAATACTGTACAGCCTTGGGACTTAGTGCAGTAGACGTACATTTTAAAGTTACATAAGATTAATTTTTTATGCAATTGAAGTGAATTGGCTTTGTAATTAAATTTATTTCCAGTTGTATTTTTTTTGGTGTGTGTGTTAATCCAGAATGCTACTTAGTTTACATTTGCACTTGGAAGCTGCAGCATGAAAAAGCATTATAATATAGTGTGTGAGAGCTATGTTAAAATTTATTTTCTAAGAAAACTAAATTCTTATAATGCATTGGTAATTATGTAAAATGTTTTATAATTAAGAGAACTGGAGAGAGGAGGAATTCCCTGTCTCCTGAATTTTTATCTGTTGATGGAAAAAGAGTTCATTAACTTAGAAATAATATCCACAAGTAAGGAATAGATACGTCTCTATCTCTTCTGAGTGTGAGCATTGAATATCATATCAATTCAGTAATATTAAAAGAAACGAAGATGTGATGGCTACATTATGCATGAACCTAGTGTAGTCTGCTCCTTCAGACTTTGTCAGCTTACTTGAGCTTTTTCATTCCTTTTACAGCAGAGATCAGAGAGCAAAAGATTCCCTTGGCAGGGGAGCTAAATTGAATAATAATACATTAAGGGTAACAGAAAGGGGGAAGGGAAAAGGAAGGGTTTCGCTCAACAGCTTTCAAAGATCATTAGTGGAAAGTTAACACTGAAATAGCAGCGAATTCACATTTCTGCAAATTCCAGGTTGCTTTCCTGATTTTGTTTTTTAAGTGTACCAATGAAGCAAGCAACACAAGAAAATCTCTGGGGCCAACAAATTGATTTCCCTGCCAGGCTGGAATTATTCCTGAGAAAATGTTGACTACTATTATATTTTGCTACCTTAGAATGTCCTAAGAAATGTTACACTTGAAACAGCAAAAATCCTATTCTGAACAGATGAAACGCAGCTTTTTAATATTTGCATCTTCCCAAGTCATTCCTTCCCTACCTAAGAGACAGGATGCTAGATACTTAGACTTCCACCACCAGTTCCTTTGCTTTTCAACTCAGGAAAACATTCTTATTCAGAGCAGCGCTTAAATAAAATGTTTAAGTGCTTTCTTGAACCAGAACCAAAATTGTCACTCTCTAGATGATATATATGTTTGACTATTTAAAAAATTACCTTTTTCTCCTGTAACTCTTCCAGTTTGGGTTGTGGTTTTTTTTTTTTTTTCCCCTGTTGCTTCTCTCTGAGATGTCTAAATTTTTCTATTATGGGAGTTCTGGTGAATGCACTTCCAAAACCAAATGAATTGCGGTTGCCAGTCTCATATCCACCTGCTTTATTACAAAAGTTGGAAGTATTTAATTTGGCACTTTTATCTGCTTCATTAGAAGAACGTTACTGTGTGAAGTTGGATCAGATCTCTTAGTGGTCACCATTTACATCGGTGCACTCCATGCTGACTCTCCAGATAAGCCACAATGAAAAGAAGAGGAATACAGGGCTGTCAGAAACATCACCCAAGTGGTGATGGAGACTTCAGAGTCTTTGGTATGAGAATAAGTGGAGTGATAAAGCCTCTTGCTTACAGAAAGCACAGAGTAACAAAACATCCACCAGCTCTCCCTCCCATCATATACATTCACTGAGGCTGAATTATATTCACAGAACAAACTCAAACCCATTTATTTCTACTTACATGAGGGTAACCTTGGTCTGCGCCTTTTCTTACCCCATGTCTCTAATCCATCACTGCATTCTGTTCTTCACAATTTGAAGTATCCATTTTGGATCTGAGTTACGATCATGTGGTTAACAATACCTCTGTTGCACACACTCTTACTTTTATAAGAGCTAAATAAGCTTTTTTACCTGAGCAGGTACTACCACATCCGTGATCTCATAATTCTCTTTTCTAACAATATTCTACTATTTAGTTTTCAAGGCACAAAGTGATTGCAGAATTAGCTTAAAATAATGAGTGTGAGAAGGTGGAGCAGGCCTTCACTATTATGACTCACCACCTTATAATTATTTAAAAGTTCTTGACTTACTCTATGTATTGATATGCAATGCTAAACATCTGAAAAATTAAAATTTTAGGAAGTGGATGATTTCACATTATATTATTGCTTAATGAAATGACAGAACCTTCAAATTCAATTAGATAGCTTCTTGCTGTTAGCCAAAAATCAGGCCAATAGGAGAAACAGCATGACTTTGAAACATCAGTTATTGACGCATTTCATCCTCTAAAACTATACAAATTAAATGAGTTAGAATCTCTTTTCTCCTTAGGGTTTTGTTGAGATATGGAGAACTGAAGCAAGGACAACTTCTATAAGACTTTTTCTTGGGCATTTGAGAGTTCTGAAATTCTGACTTCCAGCATCCAGATAAGCTTTCCCAAGCATGTTTCTCAGCCAGAGCAAGAATCTCAAAAATGTCCAGCACTCAAAACATACAGTTTACAGAGATACAGCATTAGATCCCTGGGAAAACAAAGCTACTAGCACACCTAACAGTTTAGAAAACTGTCTCAAGCAGCATACATAACACTCATAGCATGTCATTCCTTTTCAGCCTAGAACCAGGTTCCGTGTATGTCATTACCTGCTATGTTTTTCTGATTGCAGAATTAGAAAGAATGGTGCAATTATAGCACACATATGTCTTCGATAACATGGATTACTCACTAGCCTCCAACACGTAACTTTTACAAAGAGTATAGGGAAATTGTTAAGGATTATATATGAAGATATTAATTACTAACTATGCCTGCTGAAGTTCTATGACAAAACTCCAGTGTCAGTCACTCAGAAGCAAGGTTTTAGAAAAGATTTCACCATCTCATTATATACAGACTTCTGTTAGCGGAAGCCAGGTATTAAACAAAAATATAACTCCTTGCTGAGAAAAGGAGGTGAGGATTCTGTATTGACTTCCCAACTGCTGTTTCTGGTGCTGAGCAGGTGGTTTGCAGCAACAAATCCAAAGTTATCTGTGAACTAGTCAATCAAAGTCAAATGTAACACATCATACAAAAATAACCCAAATTATAACTTCAGAAATAATGCCTTTGAAATGAGAAGTGGACACTTCAAATCAATTTGGCCTGCATGAATAAGTGTCTTTTTAGATAGTAGTGGAGTGTCTAGACTCTCATCTCAGCCATAGAAGTTCTGGAGTACAGTGAGTTTGTAAATATGCATGGAGACTGCATTCAAAATTTCATGGACAAAAAAAAAGAAATAACCAAACTGTGTATTTTCTTTAAAAAACTCCAAAGCATGTATCTGCAATACATTTCTGCATAGCTAGAGGCAGTTTATCATCATATACCAGACGATAAGCTGGTATATTCACTCTAATGCATTTAATTGCCTATCCAATAAAATGCTTCGTATGTAGTATTTTTAGGGAAGAACTCAACATTTCCAATCATGCTTCTGGTTCTGTGAAGCAACAAAAGGAATTCTCCCATCAGCTGTGATGTCCAGACCCCAAGGATGTGACTTGCAGCACATGTGGTGCACATCACCATGTCACAGGTTGTGCCGGAAACTTGAGGCAACTATGGGTTACATGAACAAGGTAAAAGAGCAAGAATTCCAGGTTAGAGTAGGGAAGGGAGAAGTGCTCTGCCGGTTGTGGGGCTGCTGCCCTGATGGTCATAGCTGGTGGCTATGAAAACCCACTTAGCAGTTTGAGGACTCCAGGGTGATTTTTTTTCCCAAGGAAGCATGTGTCCTCTTGACAGAAACTGGTGTCCACCCATTGCAGCTGCACAGCTGAGGCAAAAACTCAAAGAGAAGCACTGCAGTTTGCCTGTGCTGACTCCCCTACCCAGAGACCTCCCAAGGGCTGAAATAGCTGCCCAGGCCTTGGGATGCATGGACCTCCAGCATCCGGGAATTGCCCTGGCACCTGAAGGTTGTCGTGGATATCATAGCAGCAAGTGTGCCCAGCTAGACCAACTCTTCTAACGTGTAACCATGTTGTAAGGAGGAGCTCAACAGCCAGTGTGGTATCTGGGAATGTGAGGAGGAGATTGATAACGTAGTATTGTGTGTTGTCCTCGCCCTGCCTGAAGGCTGCCCACAGGGAATGTAAACCTGTGTTCAGCCTGCAGCTGACTGACAGAAGTAACTCAGAGATGAAGGAGCTGACCCTTCTTTCTGCTCCGGGCAGAAGGAGGACCCTTCTCCTAAGGTGCCCCTGTGTAACAGATGGGGTGCCCTGGGACTGGGGAACAAAGAGAACGTGAGTAACAGACAGGATCCAGGAGAAGCCCACCATGCAAATTTGATCCAGTCACCCACTTACGTTATAATCAGTGCCATCAGAAAAGCACATGAAGAATCAGTAATTGGAGGTTGCCTACTGAGAGGCACTGAAGCACCTATTTACCATCCAGAAAATTTCTCTAGACAAGTTTGCTGCCTACCAGGAGGTCATATTCATGACATGACTGAGAGGTTGCCAAGCCTAGTGAACCCTACAGAGTATCATCTACTCCCACTATTCCACATAGGGTCTAGTAATATTGTGGCAACCATGGAACTAACAAAAGAGACTATATGTTCCTCAGAGTAATGTTAAAAGGATCAGGAGCAGAGATGGTGGTCTCCTTTATCCTCCCAGTCAAGCTGAGTGGTGCCGCTGATTCTCTAGGGAAAAGGGATGCCATCCAGAGGGATATGGACAGACTCGAAGAGTGGGCTCATGCAACCACTTGAAGTTCAACAAGCCCAAGTATAAGGTTCTGCATCTGGGTTCTGCACTAGGGGCAATTCCCAATAGCAATAAAGGCTGAGGGATGAAGGGATTGAGAGCTTTGGTTTAAATCTTGTTTAAAGCTTAATAAAAAGCGATAAGATCTTATTTGGTAGGGGTTGCCCAATAAATTGCTTGCATTGTGACTGAAAAAAAAGGCAGCATGAAAGATTTGCTATGTCTAAGTAAAGATAGTGGCTCAGAGTAGAATCCATTCATAATGAATAAAAGCCATAAGATTTTCAGTGTTTCTAACTGGAAGCTTTGTTAAAACAGTGGTACACAATCCCTAATTACAATGATTATACAAAATAGTATATAAATCCTATTAGACAAAAAAGTCAGGGTGTTCTGTTTTTAAAATCCAATTTAGTCTAGAGAATGAGAAAAGTGATCTTTTGTCTTTAACAACTTGGGGAAAATAAGCTGGATTTTAATTAGGGAAGAAGTATGATGAAATTAAAGCTAAAGGAAGAACAATGCCTTAACAAAAATAGCTGAAGAATGTTCTCCTAAAAAAAAAGAAAAAAACGGGAAAAAAAAAAGTGGCCGTTTTTAATGGCAAATTGAATTAAAGAGCCCACAGTTATTATATAAGAAAGATAATTACATAAAAATGTTCAGTTGGAGAAGTGCTTTAGGAATCAACTGGGATATGTTCTTCAAGTTTTAGTTTATTCCATGGAAAGCATCCATAGTTGTCTATGTGCATACAGAGGAATGAGACATGCTTCAGCTTTAACACAGCAGCTCTTGCCAAAAGCTTCATGTATCATCTCTGCCATGGCACAGAGTGGTCTGCCTCCATCCCCTGTCTGGCTGTCCTTCCTATACCCATGCTTGGATAAAGATGGCTGAAAGTAGGGGCGAGTGTTTTCAACAGGAGATATGACAAGTAGGGTGGCATGGCACTGGAGGAAGTTCAACAAGTTGGAACAGTTAGACATGGTGTGACATTTTGGCAAAGTGCTTCAGCAAGAGCAATTGGAAGAAAGGTAAAGCATTATGAGTGGCCACAGCACCTGATCAGCAGCACAGGCTGATAAGGAAGGTGGTGGTCAGGCAGGCATGCTTGTATTTGTGAATGCGCATATACATTGCCTGCAAAACACAATTCTTGTAGATCTCAGCCTCTTCCCCCACTAGCATTTCTGCTAACATTAATGCCTTGATCTGACCAGAATGGGACAAGACGGAGTTGTAGACAGGCATATAAATCCTTTTCTGCCTTTGGGGAAGAACAGAAATTAAAAAAAAAAAACTAAAAAAAAAAGGAGAGAGACAGATAAAACAACATGGGGAGCAGGAATATTTCTGGCAAGAAAGAAGGACAACTCCTTGCTGAGATGCAATTCCTCCACTGTGTCACCTCTCTCCCTACCACAAAAATTGTGGACCACACGTGCTCTTCAGCTGGCCATCAGAACTCCTCTTTCTCAGTTTTAATTCTTTCATTCGCCACAAACCCAGGTTCTCTCATGTCTTAATCCACAAATGCTTTAAGAAGCCAGGCATAATAAGAAAAGGAAGGCAGGGAGGACATCCTGGGCTTACCATGTGGAGAGTTTGCATTCCGCTCACTCACCCTTTCCAAGTTCTATGCTCCTTTTTATCTGATAAACTTTGTATGCTTTGTGGCAGGGATGAAGAAATCAGAGTAATAAATCTCTCCAAAGAGAAGCTAAGCACACCATCTTCAGCAGGAGCCAACTTGTAGGTGTTCAGACTCTAAGCCTAAATATTTGCCTCTCTGTCATGGCAGTTTACTCAGATTTACAAAGCCAGGGGACCAGCTCGTGTTATATTAAAATGTGTGTCCTTCCCTTTCTCACAATACTCTCTCCAGACTGTATTGATTCAGACAACACATACCTAGTGCTGACTCAGATTAAATACAGTCTCAAAAAACACTTGCATTTTTTGTCTTGTGACACAAAGGCAAACGGAAGACCCTCATGATTTGTACGGTAGCAGTGTAAAAGCAGAAAAAAATTCTGCAAATATTTATGGAAGCTTTACAGTTCTACGTGAATCAAATACAAACCTGAATTAAAGCCTTTCCTCATTTGGGCATCTGATATTGTCTAGAGTTATTTTCAGAAATATACATTAGCTCAGAAATAATTGATTTAGGTTGTTTTCGAGAAGGGTCCTTGGAGCAAGGACCATTTACTCTTAGGGCTTCAGAACTGCTTAGTCAGACAATCAAATAGAAGCACAAGTCACCTTTAAATGCTATACCCAGCAACTAAAAATATGGAGTCAAATTTTCTCACATATTTTGATTTCTTTAGGGAAAAAAAAAACCCTAAACCTGCCAAAAAATGCAGGGCTAGAAGTGCCTTTGGTCTTTTTTGCATGAATGGAGGCTCCATAGCTACGGGTTTGCTGACTTTAATATTTTACTATGAATGCCTATTGATGAGCAATAGGCATTTTCCTGAGGGCCCAGTCCTGTGGTCTGCTTTTCTGTTGCCACACTGACAGGATTAATGATGCCCTTTAGCTTTGTTTCCACTAAAATGTAAAGACTTCATGAGAACAGGGGTCCCCTGAAAACAAGCAGTGACTGTCCGCTGTAACGTTCTTGCATGGATGATTTCTGCCATTGAACACAAACACTGAATAGAAAAAACCTCAAACACTAAAATGAAGACCAACCAAAATAACACCATCTTCTCGGAGGAATGACATGTACTTATCAGAAGCATCCTGGCCTGCTGAGCTCCTGGTGCTAGCAGCTCAGCTCACAGGTTTGCCTGCGCTAGCAACACAAGCATTTTTGCAGTCAGCATTTGTTTTCCCAGCTGAAGTGTACAAATGGTTGTCTGTTTTTCCTTCTCTCCATTACAAGTCAGCCTATTTTAATTTGTGCAGTTCTGATTTTTGTCAGTGGTATGTCATCACATTATTCTCAGAATATTTTAGAAACATTAATGAAACACAAGAATGTGCTAATTTGTGAAAATAATAAGCATGCTACTTAGAAGGATGGGAATACATTTATGCTGGTATCAATGCAGTGAATACAGCCAGCAGGTTTAGAAAGAGAGTTCTGATTAATTGGTTCATCTGTTCAAGTAAGCACATGAAGCCTTCTGCTTGCCAAACATCAGTCATCAACCTACCTACCAGCTCGCCCAAAATGTGCTCTCCTGGTGTTAAAAAAGAACAGGAGATTCACCACCAGATTCATTAAACTATGTCCAAAGATTGATTTTAATCTCTTCTGATGGGCCTAAGTCTCTTCATTTTGCTCAATACTCTACTCTACTAATACCCCATCAAAAATATTCTGAATTGTGTAATCAGTTTTTCTAATTTTTTATTTCACCAAGTTTATACCATTATATAAATGCTTTGTACAAATTATATCCATAAAAGTTACTTTATAAACAAAATACACTTAAGAATATAGTCCTATACTGAGTTTTTCCTTTTAGAACCTTAGAGAAGGAGAGGCATTGGAGAAAGAAGCAGCCTTTCTCCATTCTTAATGAGGGCAGCAAAACTGAAAGAAAACGAGAACTTCACCAATCTGGAAGAAAGACTTGTTTACCATCCTGAATGAAGACACATGTTACCAGCAGTTATTTTTACCTAGCCTATCATTTTAAGGCTAGGAGAGGCTAACAAAATCTACTGAGAATTTTGGGTTTGGGAGATAGTGGCTGCATACTATAATGTTTCAATATGCTGCATCCTACGTAACTGACCATATAACATAAATTATACTACCCTCTGTGGCTCTGTCAGAGATACAAAGTCAACATCTCAAATCAGCATGTTGCAGAACACTTTTACAACCATGACTAAATTTAGTTGCATATGCTGATGCACGCTGGGTGGGAAGCCAATAGAACATCCCCTGCCACACATGCAGAGTCGAGTCAGGAAGCATGGCATTCACACATGGCTTAGTTTTACATCTGTGAACATGCTCCAAAAACTCATGCTGGGCACTAGCCCTGAAATATTTTTAGAAGCAGGTTCTGGAAATACTGTTGTTTCAGTAAATAGCATGAATTGGGCACTGCCATTACTTAAACCATAGGAAATGGTGAATTTTCAAAGCTTGGAGCTTAAGCTAACACAGCTACTTTATGCAGAGCTTGTATTTTTAAGGATGGGGGTTGTTTACCTAAGTGTTTCAAGACACTGTGAGTTTTTCACCATAATGAAGGGTCTTTGTACCAGGGTCCACACACCTATAAACAATAAAATAACCTCTGGAACTTATTTCAGTATACTGTGCTCTTCAGCTGATGCCAAATATTTGCAGACTATGGATTTAAAATTTGACCTACCAGAAAAACTAGCAGAGGTCAATATTTTTATTCATACAGGGATAGTGACCTGTGGATAGCACAGTAAGGCAAGTTAGACAGGGGTAGGGATAAAAAGTAGTTCTCTCTCTCTCCTCTTCTCTATCTGCCTGGAGGGAATGAAGACACCTACTTTTGCAGCTCCAATGTTGAAATCCTTTTTGCTTTCATGTGGTTACTGTGAATGTTCTCTGGAGTATTAAATGAGAGGAAGGCATTATAGTTTTTAACTTCGATGCCCCATTAAGATGAATATGCACCTAATGAGCTGAGAAATTACCGTTGCTTCTTTTTTTTGTACTACTGTACAAGATTGGCTAATCAGGATGGGGACATGCTCTTTGTGTTCTTAACCCAACAGCGATGAAAGTCAGAAGATCACATTCAAACGTATGTTTAATGCAGCAACAATAAAGGCAATAATAGCTCCTGCTATAAAAGAAGGACTAGAAAGGCTTTTTTTTTTTTTTTCCCTCCATTTTAAGAGCTGCAGTAACTATCCCTTGCAGTTCAGATGGAGTTTGGCATAAAACTTAACAGATATTATTTGTGAGCCAGCTGTCCCCATCAAATTTATCAGCATTTAAATGTCTTAAGACAAACAGCAACAAAAATAACCATTACCATTGAAACCACTGATTATTTTGGAAAAAGAAAACCCAGTAAAACCTGGCTCACTTTAATAGCAACAACTGAACTCTATCAAAGCCCCTTAATGCAGTGACTTAATCCTGTTGGAATTTGAAATATGTCCTTATTTTTTTCAGGTTAGGCTTCCTAAGAATGAAGCTGTATCTAGTGACACAACATAAGAAACTAAAACCAATTATATTCCAGCATTATTGACTAATATTCCCTACCTGCCAACTGGAGTGTGGCAAGTCTTATTCATACTGTGATATGTGAGCGTGGATATGAAGCTCCATTTTCCCCTAAGGGAAATCTTGTAACAAACAGCTGACAGAGCAACACACAATTTTGAACTAACAAATTAAAAATCTAATAAATATGATGCAAATAAAGAACATGGGAATTTAGCCATTTTTTTTAATGCTTAAAAGAAAATGCAAGTTTGCTTTCCTTTTAAAGATACCTTAGCGGAAAGGTGTTACTTAAGTAATGAAGAAAACACCACACTGGTACCTTATCAAGGTTCATATCCTGGGAGGTTTCAGTTCCCTGTCAGTCCCACAAATGTTTCATCATGTAAATTTACTCAAGTGGTGAAATGTTTGTGGGTCTGAGTCCAGCAGCAGCTCTGATGTCCTCGCATAGTTGCAGGATTTAGAAAGATGCTAAGTAATTGTAGCTTTGGTAGCTAAAATCGGCCAGGAGTTCTCTTAATGAAACCTATATAATGGTTACACTACATTCTTGCAAATGAAGTCATAGAAAAGTATGCAGATCTCCACAGACAGTTCTTCCTCTGCTCCTGCAAGCATTCATATCCAATGATTACCAAAGGCAAGAGGTGTGTGTGTGTTTGTTTCATTCAAGAAGATGTTGCTCTTCTTCTGTACCATCGTTAGTCTGTGGCAGAGGTGACATATCCTAAAGTTTCCCTTTAAAAAATCATCAAAATCCCAGAAGATCTGGTAACCTTGTAGGGAAAATAACAGTAGAGATTATTCATCCTTATTTTTTTGATGCTTTTTTGCTTCTGAAAGATACACTCCAACATTTTGCAACAGTATTTTTCCTTTGATAAAAGTATTACTGCAAAACACAGTTCAGTGAATTATATTTTTAGCTAGCTCTAGGCCACTGGTTCTTCTCTTTCACATAAATTTATGCTAGCCCTACAATTGTTCTCTGATGTCTGGCCAGCCTCAGCAAGGGACTCCAGCCACAGGACTACTCCAGTGTATGCATAGTCACTCACAGCACACCCACCTGGTGGGGTTGCTTGGGGAGGGATTTTGAGGAACATTATTTTAAGATGGGCGTGCAAAAGTACAGGAGAAGAGAAACACACTACTCCTGTTGATGATTGACTGCTGATTTGTGCAGTCATGTTGCCCAGGTCAGGGTCTGCTCACAGCCTTGCTCTCTTGAGATGCATTGCAGCTGCATGCTGATGCACGGGGAAGAGAAAACCCTGGGAGAGCTGCAAATGGTAGCAGAGATGGAGGAAGATCCTTGCATGAAGTCGCAGCACCCTGAGCTGTCTTTCCACACTGCAGAGGAGCAAAAGCAAGCCCTGCTTGTTCAGGGTTTCTGAATTCCTCATCACAGTAACTCCTGCTGCTACAGCCGCAATCAAAAGGAATCCCACAGGGGATTCTAAGAAGAGGAAAGTATTTTCTAGAGAGAGAATGTCACACAGAAGGAAAGGGAGAGGAGGAAGTAGCATCTTCAGGGTTGTATTTAAGCTGTGATTCCACTTTGAAGATGAATCCTGGCGAAATCTCACTTTCATACAAGTAATTTGCATCCTGCATGCACTCACTCACATCAACTGGCTGCAGAGGAAAAATTAAGCATGATTATTGCTTAATTATCATGAGATCTGTGCAGCAAGAGATCAGCGATAATCCCACCTGATGCACTAAAAATGCTAATTAAAGATGAAAAAGTCATGAATGGTTTTAAGGGGGAAAATAAAAATAGACAGGTGCATTTAGATAACAAAAATCCGTGTTGATTTTTTTCAGTTTTCTAACCTCTCTTTCTGATTAATGGCAAAGTAGAAGGAGAAAGAAAATAATAGAGAAAGGAAAGAATGCAAAGTCTGGTATTCTTCAGTATGTATTTGATAGGTACGTTTTAAGTGAAAAAGGGAAGAAATTTCACAAAAGTTCATCTTTCATCTAAATTCATATTATTTTAACTATAACATTTCATTTAAGTTCCAGCATGTGTATCTTCTGAGGAGTGTGCCACAAAGATGGCTATGATTTGTTTCACAGAGTTGTTACTGCTTGCTTACAGGTCACACAGGGGAAAAAGAGCCAAACTGTATTCTATCTCAATTTACTGTGGAGAAGGAGAGCATGAAAATGAGCAAAATGTGTGTGAAAGTTGCCAGGTAAGTAGAGAAATTGTACAACCCACATCAACCATTTCCAAAAATGTTCTTCTAAGTTACTCTAGTAACTTAGAAGTTCTTCTAAGTTTCCTCTAGTTTGAGGAAACTCAAATCATTTTGTGTTGTCAGTGTTATGAATTTAGGAAGGCTAGTTTGTTACCAGGGCTTTAAGAAAACCAACTTTGTAGTAGTCAGCATGGGGAAACTCAGCAAGCATGACTTAATAAACAAATCCGCTGGAACATGATTATTTTACTATCCTGCTACAACATGATGAGTCAGAAGGCATAATTTCCTTACACCACTTTATAAAGGACATTAGATCAAAAATGCTGCTGCGTGCATCTGTGTTAACGTGCAATGATTCTTTTAAGTACCTTTGTGAGAGAAGCCTTCAATGGCCGCTGGCACTCTTCTCTCCCCAATGGCTCACTACAAATCATCTCCTGCACCACAGCACAAGGCTAGAAGCTAAAAAAATAAATACACTAGTGATTTCTTTTCGTCAGTGATTTGACACTTGGCTGATGGAAGGAGCTAACCATGTAACCTCTACACCGTAAGTTCTGCTAAAAGAGATTCTCATGAAACACCCATGGGGTTATGGATTCCTGCTAATAGCAGCAATAGGATGGATGACAAAATTATGGCAGTGTAGAAATGCTTTCTCAATTAATTCCCCATCATGTTAAGGCCATTATCATTGTATGTCATCTAGCGAAATGGAAAAGAAAAAAACAAACCCAGAAGCCTTCAATAGCTTTGAAAGTTTCACTCACTTAGCACATGATATAATTGTAGGGTAGAGTAGGCCAGCCTCTTGAAATACCTTACCTTCAAACAGAGCTCTAATGGTATTGATTTAAAGCAGTGGGGCAGATTTACTTCAAAAATATAAGCATAAACAGAAGAAAAAAACGAAACAAGCACACAACCCAGAAGGAAAGCAAGCAGAGGTTAATTTTTTACCTCCAAAAATTGGGTTAATTCAAGATTTCCGGATGTCAGTGAGAACTTTTTTCAACTAGCTTTCAGCGCAAAGCTCACAGGTCATTGTTTTGCAGGTCTTTGTATTATACCACCTTACATAATGCAGTTATTCTCCAAAGAAGCTACTTCTAATACCACTCTTCTTAGCTGTTATTTGCAGCATTTCTGTGGGAAGATGACAGGGTTTAGACAACTACGGGCAGGAAGCAATGCAATGTAAATTCTACGGGAGGGCTCTCATATACACACAAATGTACATACACACACATATGTGCATTTATATTTAAATATATACAGACGCACAACCATATACAGTAATTAAATACAACCTATTCTTATTTTGGTAAAACTCTATCAGAGAAGGAAACAGAAAGTTTTCACTCTGTTTTCTTTGCCAGGTTGCTGTCTTCCCTTGCTCTCTACCTGCCAGTTCTGTCACTGCCTTCCCAATACAGGCACTGCCGTGCATCAGCATGAAGCAAGAGATCTTGGCAGTGGCGAGCGCAAGTGGAGACAGGAGGGGCAGTACTGTGGAGACAGTTGAGACGTGCACAGAAGAAGAGATCAACTGGTGTGTGGAAAGTTCCTTCTGTGGGCTGATCTAGAGACGTGATTTTCCCTACTATAATTACAATAGCAGACATATGATTAAGAATTAAAACAGCCTAGGAGAAAGAATGTGCCAGAAAGTAGTGAGCAGAAGAACATTTAGAGTAAGACAGACAGGAAGGAAAGTAATGAGCTGAAGCCAGCTCAAAGGGTTAAAGACTTTCTCTGTCATAGCCAAAGAAAAATCTACATCCACAAAGAAGGAAGAGGACAGAATCCTGTGGGCCATATTTTTGTCTTGTCCAGTTTTGAAAATGTACAGGACATGTCTAGCGGGCATTTTGCATTTAGAATGTAATTAGAGCGGTCTTCTGGGTGTACACATGAAACTACACATTGATGCACAAAGTATCCAAGCTGAGTTTTATTATAAAGATAAAAATTCCTCTTAGCTGCAGGAGAAACTGGTATGAGCCCTAATCTTCAGGGGAAAACTTAAAAGCTGATACCCATGAAACCGTATTGCAGAATGCCTCAGACTATGGTCCCATGGCTTGCTTTCAGCCGAGTAACATCAAGAGATGACTGCCTCTAGCTACTCATCATCACCTCAGCAATTTACACCCTACCAGACTTGTTACAGCTCCCTTTCCCATTCCATACTACCACAATCATCTGAGTGACACAAATGAAGTTTTTTACTTACCCAAAGTATGGTGACTTAGCCATGTCAGGCAATCACATCATAGGCAGATTTAACAGGGTGCTGTTTCCAGCAACAGCTGGAACAGGGCAGGACACAGCTTGGTGATATTTTGAGCATGAGAACATATTCCAAAATGTTTCAGGAAGCATTAGCAAAGATGACTGAACTCTAACTCCAGAATTCATAGCTCTGAATAGAAGCAGGTGGCCAAATGAAAGAATGCCTTTTAGCAATGGTTAGCAATGGGTCTGCTGCAAATAAAGCACAAATCAAATTCTACATCAAATTACAAATAGTTACATTTAGATTTGAACTTGATTTACTTTTTATTTTTCCCCCTCAAGCATTACAAAAAACAGCTCTAAGTGCAGCTGCCATCTCAAGAAACTTCAGGTGAAGAAAAGCATTACTCTGTAAAGATTGTCAAGTAACTTTCAAAACAGGAAAAAATACCCCATTTTCTGGAAAAATCTGCTTCTCAGCTTGCTTGGGCAGTAGCCCTTCCGTTATTGACATCTCAGCAACACATAAGAGATTATTTGCTCTTTTATCTTTGTTTTTACTCCCTAAAATGAAGGAACTAACAAAGAGACTTGCCTATCACCAAGGCTCAGGCTCCTTTCACCTAGTGTGGCTTTGAACCAGCACTACCACTGCAGTTGCCTCATTCCCATCTTAACTTGCCTGAAGGGATTATACCGTGGCAGCAAAGTAGATCTCAGCCTTATTCCTTGGGTAGCTTCTTTGTTTCAGCTGCCAGCATCTACAGTATCACTGCATTAAAGAAGAACCATTCTCCTTTAAATGGGCTGTTTTACACAGCAAAATCATAAAAACACAGAATCATAGAATGGTTAGAGTTGGAAGGGACCTTAAAGATCATTGACTTCCAACCCCCCTGCCATGGGCCGGGACACCTCCCACTAGAGCAGGTTGCTCAAAGCCCCATCCAGCCTTGAACACTTCCAGGGATGGGGCAGCCACAGCGTCTCTGGGCAACCTGTTCCAGTGCCTCACCACCCTCATAGGAAAGAGTTCCTTCCTGATATCTAATCTAAATCTCCCCTCTTCTAGTTTAAAACTGTTACCCCTTGTCCTATCACTACACTTCCTGACAAAGAGTCCCTCTCCCGCTCTCCTGTGGCTCCCTTCAGACACTGGAAGGCTGCTACAAGGTCTCCCCAGAGCCTTCTACAGGATGAACAGCCCCAGTTCTCTCAGCCTGTCTTCATAGGAGTGGTGCTCCATCCCTCTGACCATCTTTGTGGCCCTCAGCTGGACCCATTCCAACAGGTCCATGTCCTTTCTATGTTGAGGACTCCCAAGCTGGACACAGTACTCCGGGTGGGGTCTTTATGTCTACATCAGAGGCATCTTCATCTTTGAAAACTCTCTAAGTCTTTTAAGCATCTCTGGATGTCAGTCATATGAAACTGCAAGTTACCATCTGGGGCATGTTAATGTTTTTATTTTAGAAAATGTAACCTGTAGCAGAAAGAGCAACTTTCTTCCTCATACGACAGCTGCAAGAACAAGGGCATTCAGGTATAGATACAGCCAGGAATCACTGATAGTAGGGGCAGAGAACTTCACAATTGTACCTTCAAATTTCCCTCTAGCCTTCATGTCATACAGAAAGACGCAGTTAAATTTTCCCAACAACAGTGGATTATCACTATGTTTCTTGCCATAGCAGTTGATGTTTAATTCCACTTCTTCGCAAGTTAAGAAAATGCCTACAACATCTCTGTATCTGCTTCACTTCAAGGAAGTGAAGATAATAGGAAGAAAGATAAGAAATCTGCTTTTGTAGCCAGTTTCCTAACTTGTTTTAAATCATAACTAAAAAAGACATGCCACTGAACCTACTCCCTACCCCCTGTAAATGACTTTGTGTGGCAATTTCAGCCACTTCCAGTAGTCTCAGTTTTGACTTATACTCTTCCCCTGGATATCTAAAATTCTGTGAAGAAAGGGATGGCACTGACTTTTCAACTTGACAGGACTTCACATTGAGACACAGCTGCAATGCAAGTGCAGGCAGCAGTGGCAAGGATCTCAGCCATGTGAGTCAGCAGCTTCCCCCGGGTCTGCTGCAGCCTGAGGGTCTGGAGAAGATTGCTCCAAACTGTTTCTATAACAAAACATCATGAGATTTCTGTTCCATTAAAACTGGAAGATTGTGGCATTTCAACCCAATTCTGAATGGACACGATTTCTTAAAACTCAGAACATTATTGGAATCAGAATTTGGTGTCCAGGCCAATATAACATAATTTAAAGTTAGCCTTCATCAACTGGTTGAAAATACTCAAAACAGAAGAAACATTCTTCTGTGCAATACAACATATTGTACTTCTCTGTACAATAAGAATTTAACATTAATTACTAGGTAGACTCCAACCCACTGACTCCCTGCTGTGGAACTGGCAGGTTTGTTACAGCCTCATGAGGTAGGTGAGGTACAGTATTATAAAAATTCCGTATAGAGTTTGACAAGTCCATTACAACTGTGATGTCTTTAACCTTGTGCTAGTTTATTGTACTGAACTTATGTCAAAGCAAATATTCCAGAATAATTGCCTGATAATGTTTGACTGCTGTGGCGATGTTGCAGAAGGCATAGTGCTATACTATTCCTCCAGCTTGCAGATGACAGTACTTTGCTCAGCTGAAAGTACGAAATCAAGGAGATGAATTAAGTGAAAGCTGATGCTGACATTTCCCCAAAACTAAACTAACATTTTTTTTAATGACTAATAGCGGAAATCACTTTTGATCTGCAAATTTTTAATTACTTCTTGTTTCTGTATTCCAGTCCTGATGAGGAATGGGAAACAGACTACAAAATAGCAGGAGACATTGCCTGTGTTTCTGCTTTCATTAGGGACAGAAATTTCTGGATTTTTCCAGAGACCGCTTTCTAATGCTTCTTTCTCAGACAAAAGAGGACTGCATTTCTCCCAGACAGGCCCAATTAGCAGTAGCATGTTCATAGGCTCCGTTGATTGCCAAAAGAAACTTGGTGAAAGCCTCAAACTCACAGAGGTACGTGGAAGAAAAGAGTGACTGAGAATTGTGTTGCCAGTTTCTTGTTGCTCCTCACAGAACTCCCCATAACAACAACAAAAAAGTGTTTCATTTGTGGAGCAGCTGTACTCAATTGCTGCGCAGTGCCTTTCACCCTGGATCCAGATTTTGGTTGCTATGATTGTCTTGGATGACATTGCAGTCACAAACACAATATGGGTATGACAATAATAACAAAGTCCTGAATAAGAATAGAGCAGCAGTAAGCGGTGTTTGCTAAGACCTGCTAGAAAGTGGATCTATGGAAGGGCTGCTTAAAAAGCAAGAGGCATAGGCAGGTAGTTATAAAATGAGCCGTCTGCTCCTGCAGATGAATCCCTAATTATCTAAAGTCACTGCCATGCACAGCAGAATGCTTGTTAAGTTAAAATGGAGGGAGAATTACTCACTCTCTACAAATGCCTACTTCCTTTAACTAGCACCAGGCTAACCTGAAGATACCAAGCTTGAGTGCCCAACACTCCAAACTTGAGTCTTGGAGGCACCTCAAACTTTTTTCTCCCCAACATCCTGGATAATCAAAGTAGGATGAACCTACCCATAAGCCTGCAAACATGCTTTGAATAACGTCATAATATGTACAATGTACAAATAATATGATATATTGTATGTCACATAAACTTTTATGGTACTTAAAAATACTGAAAGGCAGTGGCAATTTCCCTGGGAAAGACAGCCAATAACAATTTTTACCAGATGGAGTACCTTATTTGAAAAGTGCAATGAAATTAAAGAGAGGTGACTGAATATTACACCCCTAGATGTTTGTTAAGATCTTGGTCAACTGTTTTATGCCAATATTTTTATTCTTGACCAAAGATCTCAAAACCCTCTGTGCACTGATTAATCACAGAAACACAAGACTGGAAAGACCTGATTACGTTTTGAGGCAAAGGTGTAAAAAAGGTAGCATTGCACAGCAAGGGAAGAATAAGGACAGCATAAAATCCAAGGTGGAGTTTAACTTTCCTAGGTGCTTTTGAGAATTCCCATGTGTAGCCCCATATGACTTATTCGAGTCAGAGGAAAAGGAACATACAGTGAGCAGAGAGTCCTTCTGAATCCCAGTCCTCTACTCTAATTACTAACATATGTACCTCTGCTCTCCTCCAGCAACAATTTGCTCTCACATAATTTAATACATTTTAAGCCTTGATTTAAAAAAAATAAAAAATCAAAAAGTAAGAAATCTCTAAACTACTTTCCCCCAACCTATACACGTTACATCTAACATACATCAAGACTGAACACACAGCTTTTTTGTATTATCTGAACATGCAGTTGTTGCTTTCATATCTTTCAGATTGTGCCACTGCTGAATTCAACTTTCTATATAAAAATCAGAGCCAAAGGCAAGCTTCTGGAACTGCACCTACCAGTCCTGGATCTCAAAAACCTTAAGTAATTTGCCTGGCAATGCTGAAGAAATGTTTAGTAAAATAATTAAATGCAGCAAAAAATATGAAATAAACATCTGTATGGTAACTTGAAATGCTTCAAGTTACCATACATCTCTCCCCACCTTCTAAAAACAGTCCCTGCCAAAGGCATTTCTGATTAATAGCCTGGAATCCCCTTCCGTGGCTCCAGGGGAAGGGGAGTGGATGTAGTAATCTGTTATCCACCTGCCTTTGTATTATGTCATACAAGACTTATTTTATCCAGAAAGATTCATCACCATTGACACCATAATAATCAGAGCTTAAATTGCATACCAAAGAACTTGTAATGCTAGCCCTAACTCAGTCTAGTAACTCAAGTTGAATCAGATTTATCGAAAGTGAATCAGGATATTTCTAATTCTTTCCTAAACAAAACAGTGTTGTTATAAATTAATGATGAAACTAAGCCGTTATATTACAAATATCCAGTTAAAAGATATTGCTATTATGCAACTGTGCACAATAAGACAAATATAATTTATTCATTCTCAGCAAACAATTATGTGTCTTTTTTTTGTAAGTTGTGACTGTAAGCTTAGTCCTGCTTACACAGGTACAGAATCAGACCTTCCACTTGCCATGAGTCCAATGCAAGTTGATGCAAAAGAATAATTGGGACCAGGGTTAAGCCTAAAGGACCAGCTAGGGTTTGGATGAGAATGAGCCTAACTCAAACTTTGGAATTTGTTAGACTGTATAAAAGACTCCCCAAACCGCTTTGTTATGTAGGAACAAGGGGAAGAATATTTTACAGCACCTCAGAGCATTTTTTCTGCTCACAGAGAGAGAAAATTGTCTACAATTGTGTGGTCCTTCTCTAATACAAAGACAAACCTTTGAATAAATTACTTCCAATGGAAGGCATTTAAGATTAGGGAGTCCTAAACTCATGTGCCCTTCATTAATTTGTGGATAAGCACTGGCTGCCTTTGGTTTCTGAAAGAAACCACGGAACATAGAACTAAACACCAGTCTTTCCTCATATTTTAAACATTCTACATTAAAGAAAAGGCATATGCATATTTAGAAGAATACTTGTGCCACAACCAATTTCCACTGCTGCAGGAACATGTCTGTTCATGTTCAAATCATGCATAATTGACAATTTTTGACCATTTTTTCCAAGAAAAATTCCTTTAATAAACACGTGGGCTAGGGGAAAAGTATCCCATCTGCTGACTGGCTATGCAGGCATCTGGTGAATATTGTCTTTTCCTGTGCTTAATTAGCTGTAGAAGCTGGCATAGCCAGCAGGATGAATAGTAACGTTAGTGCTCAAAGAAATCCTCCTATTGTTCTTCCTCAATCACTTTCAGCCTAGGCAATACTAACATACCTGTCCTGGAGCAGTTTTACTTCAGATGACTTCTATCTAGCTGGAGTATCCTACCTAGAAATTCAGTATGGCAAAAAAAGGCCATATGTGCTTCAATTCAGAAATACATCAGAAATACTGTAAAACAACAATCTATCCTGCAGACCTACCAGGAATATCAAACTCTTTCTGATCAGTTTGAGGTTTTAATAATTGAATTGACTCTTCTCTTTTTTCTTTGAACATTAATTTCACCGATGAAGGTATTAACACTACATTTTCCAGGCAGGGCCCCACATTAGACTGATCCTCAAGACTAAACATAAGCAGGCCCATTGTTGCACTGTACATTCGAGAAAGGAGCACGTAGAACTTGCATTTCAAGAGATGAATGTGTTTCCCAGAATCTGATCTCAATAATTGGTGTGCACTAAGTGACTACCAGAAGTCCTATGCCCAATTCTGCATTTGGGAGCAGCAGGCATAGCTTTCTACAGAAATCAGAGGTCTGGCTTCAAAAGAAAAAAAATATTTTAATGACTCTGAAAGAAGTCTTTTTCCTTGGTCCACTAAAACCAGTTTTAGCTGTTGCAAAGAAGTACTAAAACCAGTTGCTGCAAATTTTTCTCCTTTTTTTTTGTTATGTGAAACCAAATTATTTTATTCAATGGGATCTCAAGCTAGGGAAAAAGCGCTTTAAAGATTTATTTGTTAAAAAATACATAATCATATCATCGATGTTTTGACAAGTTTGATATTTTCTAAAGATACTCTTCAGATTCTGGGAAACACAAAATACTCTGGGGACAGGTCAGTGAAATAAAGTGATCTAATCAATAAATAGTCAGAAAACATCTCAGTATGGCATTAGCAGAAAAGCTTCCAGCATCAGCTACATCCTCGATTATCAATGGGCCAGAATTACCTAGATACCAAGCTGCTGCAGTAGGACTAGATACATCCACTGCCATCTGACGTTCAAGTCTTAGTGAAGACAAAATGTATAGATGTTTTGTTTCTATAACCTCATACTTGCAAATGTCCCGTTTCTTAAAGTGATATTCATATTCATGCCTCTGTTTGCTCTGGCATTAGAGAGAGATTTAAAACAGACAACAACAACACTACTACCAAAATACTGTTTCTCTGTCTCTCCCTCAGCTAGCCAGTGCAAAAACATGCTACAAGTTGAACGCCGCAATGTTTTAACACTGTGGCTCCTCAGAGGATGAGACTTCTTGCACAAGTCTCTGTCCTGGGCCAGTTTGTGTCTAAGAGTCCCACACAGAGATCAACAAGATCATTGTTCTCAAAGAATATGGTTTTCTCCCTTATATGTTGTTTGGCCATAAATCACTGTATAAACTGTGGAGGAGTGAGAGAAGAGGTCATGAGAGAGATATTTTTTTCCCAGAAGTAGATTTTCAATTTGTAGTTATATCCCACTCTAAAATGCACAAAAACCTGGATCGTGATTTATTGTCTGCTGTTCCGATATTTTACTTTCTTCTAGACCATTAAATTAACGGTAATACTACATATACATGCAGATGACTTTATGCCCAAAATGGCACTATTGGCACTATTATTATGCTTTTGCCTATAGATGTATGTATTTGCAGCACAGCAATTGGGTCATTCCCAGAACAAATAATAGAATCTGAAAAAGCAGAATTTTAATCTGTTTTGCTGTACTAGCGTCTAGAAAAACTTTATCCCAGAATAAGAATAGCTCGGCTCAACAGTCCACCCAAATGACAAGTCGTAAGTTTAAATTCCTCTTTTTTCTAGAATGGACCAAAGACTTGAACCTGCTCCTCTATTAACCTTTCGAGTGCCTCAGCCACAAGGCTACCCTAAGTGGGTCAGCTTCTGAGTGACATTAGCTTTAACTAAAGCTAAAAAGGAATACTGAATTGTCAAAAACTTTCCATGGTTCATTCAGATAAACCATTTCCCATCCTGTTCTCTTTTTTTGAGGCAAAGGCAGTGTGTAATCACCAAGTTAACTGCATAGCCGTATTTCAGTTTTGCTAGTGAAACTGAATTTAGAAAAACATCTCAGAGGCAGGACTGAAACTCAGAGCTAATATGTCTTACCTATAGGTTATATCCAGTGTATACTAATAAATTCACTAGTTAAATTAAAAGAGATTTCCTCTACTTACTTTGCCTATCACAGTTCAAATAGTTACTTCTGAGCACATCTTCAGGTGTAACCTGGAAACACTAGAAATATATTTTCCACACAGGGTAGGGTATAATTACACACCTTCAGTCTATTTTTTTATCAGATCACATAAGAAAGTATTAGGGAATTATATTGCAGCAATTAGAAAGAGGTTATGTGATGTTTTTCTGTTACAGGGGCTGTCAAGTCTAGCTCTTTCTGGCTGAAAGAAAATGTTCTCTACAGCCATAAAATATACAAAATTCCACATTCCTGTTGAGTTTTTCTTTACAATCTATGCACAACCTGCATATGGTTTATAATCTTTCAGTTCGTATTAATTGCCTGGGCCTGAACTAGCATTCTGCAGCATTTTAACATCAAGTCCAAGACAAAACTATCAACAGGACAGTTAAAACACACTGTTCTTTCCATAACCAGTCACATCACACTTAATTTTTAGTATTACAACAGTAGAATGTCACATTTGCTTGATAGAAATATCATAGAGCCATTTTGAACATAGCAATTAAACCTATCCAGAACAAAATCACTTGATATGAGAATGTAATTGCTAGTTGTGTTAAGGCAACATAGCAAACACCCTGAGAATGAAAGAAAAGTGGATGGATGTTAATACCACTCATGAAACATTTATCAGTAAATGCAGATACTGATACATACAGGGAGGCTACTCAGATACCATTTGCTTTTTTGGATGCACTTCTCAAAAAATAGTACAAAGCATTTTAGTAGAGCTGAAGCTTTCCTAGTGAGAAATTTGATGAGATCCACCTGCCGCAAAGTGCAAGATTGTGCCAGTGGTGTTCTCCTATCCACCCTGAATCCTTCCCCTGAGCCACCTTGGGAGGAACAAAAGCTGCTGTTAATCTTGCAGAGAGAAGAAAAGAGCTTGACACTTACCAAAACGCCACCACACAGGAGGTCCAACTTCACACCATCTAATGAGAAGCTGCAGCTGGTGAGAAGGGAGAGAGCTTTGCAACATGGGGATCTCCCAAGATCTTTTAGTGAGAAGGATGCTGTACTGTATTTAGTACGAAGTGAATAGGCAGAAAGTCCTTCCCATCTTCTAAAAGGAAATTAAACTTTGATATTTTTCTCTCTTTAGAGCTTCCTGATAGTTATTAAGATTACAATCACACATGGGTTACTCCTCTCCTTTGCTCAGTATCCCACTGCTGCCCACAAAGTCTTATCTGTCATGCTGAAAAAATTTGGTTTGGGAACAGAAGTGCTAGTAGTGGGACCACACGTTTGCTGAGAATTAATAACAGCATTAATCTAATGAGATTTCTTGAGAATTTGCCTTCTAAACAGATAGTTCTATATTTGTGTCCTGAAGTAGACAAGGACTTGTGAATTATTTCCATACCCCCCAGCCCTTTCCTGGTCTGCTTAGCTGGTAAATACTATAGCACTAATTACACAGCATGAGTTTTTATCTACAGGATTACTAAGGCTTTTTGGAGTTCAAGCATATTTCACCTGTAGTCTTAAGGATCGTAGAATTGATGTTAGCAATATGAAACCAGAGCAATTGCTGAGGGATTTGCAATGGGGGCTTCTCAGGTCAGCCATTCTGTCTTCCAGGTAAGCTTTTTTCATGTCTATTATTTTTTAGAACACATTTTCACCAGTGCTATAGGGCTCTCCCACCTCATCTCATCACAAGGCAACCCGATGAAGGAGTTGCCTTTGCCAAACACTCAAACTCAACTCAACTACTCTTAATTTCCATTTAACATTGTGCACGAATGATTTACCAACTCTTCTGCTTCCATTAGGAACTTTACTCATCTTCACTCCCTGGAACAGCTCAAGTACCTTAAAACATTTCTCCCTATGCAGTCACCCTTTGGTTAGGGGAAAGAAATAGTATGCTATAGAGCCTAATACATTACTAGCCATTACAAGTTAGTACCTTTTCTTCCCCAGAACCTGCCTTTTCAGATCTACTCTCTTTCCAGAGTCAGAAATCACCAAGAACTAGGTATGTTTAACAAAAATAAAATTAAGAGCTCCTCGTCTGCTGTGGACAATATTTTCACTTAAAAAGATACAGTGAAATACATACTATCAGGGAAAGATTTAATCAAAGTGGAAAAAATATAAATTAGTTTCTATTTTAGAAGACAGCTCTTGAAAGCTGTCAAATCTAAATTGGTTTTACTTGGCTTTTGACCTTTCTTGCAACAAAGCACCTGAACTCAGAGGCCAGTCCAGTATCTTGTGTGCAAGTGGAAAAGTTAATGCATGCACCCTCTGAACACTTTGCAATCAACTCTTTGGATCTTCAGAGAAAGGAATAGGCACAAGATACAGAGTACAATGCCACGAAAAAAACCCAAACCAGAAGTAACATCTTAGATCTGGCAGGCTTTCCTTAAGACTAAGCTACACTGTGGATTTCTGTACAGTGTAACAGATTTTTTTCCTCCAAAGAACTACAAGAAACTGTTCACATCAGATTGCTGGCAAGACTTTTACACAAAGTTCTCCCTCCAACTTGGGACTGTGCTTATACCAAGCTCTATAAAATGGCAGTGCTCTACAAAATTCAATACACGTTAGGGAAAAAGTTCCCATGCTTCATCTAAATTGCATTATATTTGATGCCAAGCAGTTCAAAGTACTCACCACAACTCAAATTCTCCTGTGACTGGGGTGTGGTAAGGTAGGAAAAAAACCATAAACACACACATAATGTTGTAACTTGATGCTATGATATCCTTTGTACTCCAAATATTACATATTCTGTAGTTTAAATAATTCAGAACAGTATATCATTTATACAGGGTGATTTGAGCCTACATTTGATCAATGATAGAAGGTAATTATAGTTATTCTAAGAAAAACCTTTGGCTAGACATGTACAAGCAGGCATCTGACCTCTTTACAGCTGTGAAAATGGTAAATTTTAACACATACATACTTAGATATAAATACACATATAAATTTGCATCTCTATGGCCTAGGCACAGAAGTTCCTGATCTGCTTATACTTGCATTCACAGCTTTGTCCAAATTCTGATACATTTATCGAAAAAAAAATAAATACTGGAAGAAAATAACTCATTTTACTGCACAAACTATAGATGCAGGGAGTCAGATCCTACAAGCACAAGTTGGCACAACTCTGCTGAAGATGGTGCTAATGAAAATATTGGTTTATACCAGCTAAGGTTCTACCTCATACCATTAAAACTGTTTGTAAAGACTTTTAGTGTGAAACACTATGTTTATATACTCAAGCAGTCCAGCTACTTTTAATTGAATCAATTCCTTATAATGAGCAGGGTTTAAGCCTGCCTTCTTTTTGTATGACTTATACGTGAAAGCTTTCTGCAAATACATCAAATAACAAAATAAACACTGATCAATAGGAACAGAAACTTGTATTTCCTTAATTGTGGAGGCAGGTAGTTTATATGATAGCACTTGTGTTTATACAAACTTAATGCCTAAGAGAACAATTGGAATAATTCAGGAAAGACACTTCCACAACTTCTCTTAATTCCTAAATGTTTTCTTCTTCAATGATTCATACCTCCTTTTCTATACATATTTCGCTTACAGACATCTCTTTAGCAACATTGAATTTCTACAGCTATGTTACTTCTGAAGTTTTACATTCTTATTTCAGGAAAGGCTCATTAGCCACACTGAGATAAAAAATTACCACTCGGAGAGATTGTTTCACAACAGCATCCACAGTTACAGGGTGACAGCTTAAACCATCTTTTAAATACACACCACTCTTGTGTCTCAGCTCCTTTCAAATTTGAATTGTGTTACGCATTTTTATTCCTAGGATCTTGACCTTGAAATGCATCCATGGACCAAAATAGAAGCATTTAGCAAATGCTTTTTACTTTTCTTTAAACTTTGACATAGTTCATAAAAAACCAAAATTTAGTTGCCAGCTTCAAGCAGCATAGAACAGAATGTGTGCACTTGCCCTAAACACAGGAAACACAGCATTGGATGTAGTTTTCACACTGCAGTTCCACCAAGCAAAACTCAAATACCTCCCCAACACCACTCTTCCTACCCAAACATCTGGAATTCTTCATACATTTGGCAGTTACCTTCTAAGCCAGAACACCCCAGAAGAAAAACTGATTTGGATCAGGTTTGTCACATGCAGTTTTGATGATGTGAGCAACCTGGTCTAGTGGGAGGTGTCCCTGCCCATGGCAGGGGGTTTGGAACTTGATGATCCTTAAGGTTCCTTTCAACTCTAGTCATTCTATGATTCTATAATTCTGTGATTCTATGATTAGCAGGAATTCATGAAATATCACAAAATCTGTTGCTCCTCTGAAATTCAGAAACCTATGTTCAACAGGAAGATTTGGCACTGCTTCCAAGGTCTGAGTTTCCAGTACCCTTCTCCTCTATGACCTGATGCAAACCTCTGTTGATGAAAAAAGTAAGCTTTAACTTTCACAGGAACTTGATTTTTAAAAATATATTGTTGCAATGAGAGCATCCAGGTCATTAAAAAGCAGCATAATGCTCTGTAGCACTTAAACAAGAAAAAGTAATGTCTGCACAATAACTTCTGGGAGTTATACAACTGGTCTCAGGATAGTTTCTTCAGAATCATAGCTGGACTTCTTTAATGTTGTTTTCCATGTTTACCCCATGAACAAAGCACAACTCTCATTTTATGTACTGAACGATAGAAAATGATTACTCTATTATAAAGTGGGAGGGCCTGAATTGACTGCTGAAGCTGATGAAAAGTGTTTTAAGCACGTTATATTTTATCATGCTAATATCTTGATTACCTCCTGGAATTACTGTTTTAAGTGAGTACATTAGGAGTAGGTGGAGATTTTTAATAAGAAAATGGGCTTACAGTTATAGAGAGTCACAAAATATGACTTCAGCTATTAAGAAAATTAAGACGTGTCTCAAAAGTTACAGCAAAATTATAAACCCAAATTGACACCTTAATACTATTATTATTTGTTCAACATAACAATAAAACAGACTGACTGAAACTATTTATACATATTTATACACACATGGGGATCTACTTTCAAAAGAAATTCTTAAAACAGTCCCCAAAAGACTTTTCTTCAGTATATCACTGTTAGCCTCAATCTCTTTTCCTACCTATTAGAACTGGAATAGAGACCACATGAGATACCCTGTTCAATCACTGTGTTCTCTCTTTTGGAGAGCACTCAGATCTATACACCATGCTAGTTGCAACCACGACCCTCAATAGCAATGTATTATCTTTGTTAAAGTTTTATTTCTAGCCTTCATTGGCAGTCCTTTGGAGGTGAGTTTCTCAATGAGTTGTTACTGTTGGCTCGGGAGCTGGAGTGATAGCACCTTATTCCCTTAAAGAAAAAATACTCAATAAAAATTCTAACACAAACTGGGCAGCTACTGTATATGACATGGTGCATTTCTTTCAATTGCTTCAACATAACATCACTTTAATAACACTGATATTCTTAAATTATTCTCTTGATGTTTATTAGCAAAACGAAAGATCTTCCACTTATATCATTCGATGGTTAAATTATATAATAGACTGATACTCTGGATTAGGAAGCTGTAGCTGACCTTCTGGGTGACCCGAGCAAGGTCATGTCAACACTGTCATCTCTTTCCTCTTCCTGCTTTTGTCTGTCTTCCAGGACTTACTGTAAGATCTGTGCTGTATGGGATGTCTCTTACCATGTATTTGTACAGTACCCATCGCATTGGTGTTTCTGCTTCTACTGCATATTAAAAAAAAAAACAAAAAACTTCAAGAGAGTTTAAAAAAAAAAAGCAAAGAGGTACAAAGCTGACCTTTTCATTGCTTCATCTAGCTTGTGTACAGTACTCTGGATTACGCTGTTGTGACTTGATCATGTGTATTTGCCTTACAGTAAAATATCCCAATTTTGTATGTGCAAGAACCACAGGTTCAAAAATAGCATATTGATCAGGTCATATTGTAAATATAATATGACACAGAGTGCAGATCAATACACTGCTGTGCCTGCTACTACAATATGGAGTACAATCAAATCATTATTTTTAGCTCTTAATAACTACAGGAGCTTAATTTCATCATTTTAAAGGTGAAGAGAAGTGTTTGAAAAACAATATCATTACTGGCTGCTGTGTGAGCCCACATCAGTGCTCAGATGTCACAGACAACCAGCCACACAAAGGCACCCCATAAACCCATTTTCCTCTCTTCATGGGCCTGAAGCGTGAGAGCTGCTCTGTTCCCTCCGCACCCCAATCAGCAGCTCTCTGCCAAGGCAGAACTGCCTTTTCTGCTGCTTTGTCTGGAGCTAGAATGTTTGGGGTTGTCCAGATCCAGGGTTTGTGGTCAACCTTCTGACCACCAAGGTCTCATCCAGGCTATTTGAACCCAACTGCACAAGCTGCCAGTGATTCATTCTAAGATTCCTGAATGCAGAAATGATCATCTGTGAATGTCTTCTCTGATGTAAAAGTCACTACTTTTATTTAGTTAAAATTGGCCTGAAGTAATTGTCTTTTCTGTTTTCCTAAACACTAATTTCTGGTGTTTGAACTTAATTTCCAATGTTCTAACTTCAGTAATTGCCACTTTAATCTTTTGCAGCTTCACATGTTCTTGGTAGTGGAGAATAATAAATGTAAATGTAACATTTAGGCCATCAGTAATTTATCCTGGGAAAGCAGTTCAAAGGGAGCATCAGCTTGAAACTATCGGTTCGTTTGTGAAGTTTGAGGCAGGAGACCCAACTGTCATCTGACTTCAAGGAGCCTTTGTACAAGACTAATTATAAAACAAAGCTACCGGACTGGTGCCGATCAGTTATTTATATTTTTGATGAAGTTATCTGCAGTTATTTTTTGATCTCTAATTAGAGGTGACCTCTAAAGCAGGGTTTTGCTTCATTTTTCAGAAGAGCAGCTCAGGAATCATTCAATCACTCACTTAAAATAAATACCACAGTGATCTTAACACTCCCTAGAGTTGATTCTTAGTTAACAAGAGAAGAAAAATATCTGATTAAGTTCACAAAGCTGGCTCTCTGAGTGACTGAAGGCTTTTTTAAAATACGTCACACAGATGGAAAATGTTTTCTAGTAGTATCTACAGCAAGTCATGACACTCTCTTTTAAATCCTTCATAATTTGTGACATAGAATTAGCAGCTGTTTTTAAAGTAAAATATAACCCATGGTGAATGGGAGGAGAGGACAAATCCTAACTTTTCGCTTTCTGACATTCTCAGACCAGGAAAGGAAAGGTTCCATTTTAGTCATTTAAATGCTAATATAATTTCATGACCACCTGTCACTCCATAAAATGTTTTCCACTGCCTTAATCACATTCTGGTCTCCTCAGCAGAAAATTAGCTGATGCTAAAATACCAAAAGATTATTAGGAAAGTTTTATTTTCTATGTATAGATCATTTGGTATGAGGGATCTACTTAGGGCAATATCTTAATCAAATGCTGATATATACAACAGTCACTTTCAAATACTAGGGAACAAAACACAGCCTTATATGTTAAAACATAAGCAATAGAAGTGTGTATTTCTCTCCCTTTATCCCTAACTTCCAGTACTTTTAGTAGTGAATGCCAAGTTCTTGGGATAGACCAATACTTCAATCACAGTGTGTAAGATAACTCCAACTCTATCTTAGAGAAGCTCCTCCAGAAATGGTGAAGCTTTCCTGTACTTTAGGAAAATGGCATACATAAATTGTCTTCTTAACCTGTTTCTTCACATCTCAAGTACCTCGCATTCTCAGCTGTTTTGACTAGATGCTCTTTTCAAGTAGTTAAGTAGAAACAATATAAGATATTCAACAATCACTTTAAGAAAAATAAGAATCAGTAAATACATGAAAACACATCTGGAAGGAAACAAGTAATAAGAATGCGGGAATAGTATCCCAGCAGATATTAAAGAGATCTGCTTTAGCAACACAGTAGAAAGGTTTTATCTGAAAAACACTGATGAGTAGTTTGTTCCATGGAGGCCACCCAGTTAGAGCAAAAATGCTGTGCTATATCTTGTCGTATGTCTTTCAACCTGACTGCCTTATTCAAAGACATATCCGCCACCAAGTCTTGGTTTACAGTAACTGTTAGTTTCCCCCGGAAACCCACTTTTTTTGAAACTGTAGACTGTTCTATGTATTACTTCTTACTAAGGATATAAAGTAAGAAAGTACCTTTACCTGAATCAGCTTAGAAGATGACATATAGTTCTTAGTACTGTAGAAATATAATGTTAATTATTATTCTAATTCTTAGCAAAAATAACGATAAATGTAGCCTTAGAATTATAAGCAAAAATTCAGTCATCTTATTCCAGTTAGCTCAGTATCTGGACACGCAAATATAATAAAATGTATTAAACAAATACTGATAAATTTATTTTAAAGTTTGGACTAACCATATAATGATAACATGGTTAACTATGATCCATTATTACATATTAAATGTTACTTTCCTAATGTATACTAAAACCAAACTCATATTTAACCTCACGTATCAGTATCATCTAAGATGATGCTCTTTCCTGGTACAGAGAAACCCAAAGACTCAAAACCCAGTTCTCAGATTCTCACCTTTCTAAAATCTTCTTACAAATATTAGCCTAAAATGAGCCTTCAGTTTCCCATGTATGTTTTTCTGCAGACACAAGTAGCATTAACCAATCTCTATCAGCCACCAACAGCAGACCTCCCCAAACTGCTGTCCTTGAATGAACAGTGTAGCTTGAGCAGTTACGACTGCAGCTAGCACCAGCAACGTTCTAGTTTGGGCTTCCATCTGTAACGATTTGATGACATGGCCTTATTGCTGATGCAACAAATTCTAGTTCTTTTTAATCTCAATCCTGTTTCGTTATATTTGAGTCAGTTTATTAGTTTTTCATATAAATTTAAAAAAAAAAAAAAAAGAACTTCAGGGAGACTGTTTTTTTGATTTTATTTTTTTTCATATTCCAGTGCTTAGAAGCAAATTGTTCCCAGGTATTCCTGAGCAGCTCTGCAGTTTTAACTATAACTGTTTTTTATGATTACATTTAACAATGACTTGTAAACTTTCTTCAGAGCTTTTTCTTTATGTTTTAGAGGAACCATGCACCCACTGTGCAAAAAATCAGGTAATTCTCCAAACTCCTTTGGACTTGCATTACTATTGATGTGTCTCCATTACTATTACAAAGAATCTAAATTTTCCAGAGGAAACCACCCTGTCAGAGCATTACTAACTAGCTCTAACATAAAATCCTGTCTGTGCAAGTCAAATGGTGTTGGTTTTTAGTCTTGGTTTTATTTTGTTTTGTTTTTTTTATTTGATGTTACAAGTCTTAGATTGCAGTAAGATTATTAGAAAAAGCTCATGGTTCAAACTTTTCAAGCGAAAGTGGACTGTGTTTTTGAACAAAGCTATGTGATTCTAGCAATAGAAGCCAGACTGCTTTTGGAGTTTATATTTGTTTTGAAGACAACCTGACAGCATTTTGACAGTCCCTTTGACACACTGTAGTTTCTCATTCTAAGATCCCGAAACAAAATGCAGGAAACTATTGAGTGCTGCAGAATCTTGCATTTACAGTTTTAGCAAATGTTGCAGACAGCTTTATCAGGGTCTTTCATGTGACTTGGACTTGGAAGCAAGCAAAGGTTCATAGTATCTTTTTCATCCATTGCTAAATAAAGCTTAAGTTAGACTTCATGAGTGTATGAGAACTTTGGGGTCCTCTGGCGAAGATTCTGCAAACATAAGATGTTATGACACTGTAGTTGTATGACAACAAATTTTCTCAAGTGATAACACGGTGTTTTTCACAATGTATAACATCTCACTATTGAGATATTAATTCTATCTTGTTATTTACCTTTGCCATAGTGCTTCCCATCCTTAGGAATAAAGCGGTACCAACAGAACATGCACATAAGTCATGCAAGTATCACAGTGGTAGATACTAAAAAGTCAAGGTTTGCCACAGCACTGGAATAGTTATCTCCTATTTGTAAAATGCTGGTGCCATTCTTCTCCCCTGTATGACTGCTGCAGCGTAACCTCTGACTATTTTAGACTATAGATGTAATTGTAAATTTTCAACAATTTCTGCAGCATACTTTGAACAGGTATTTATCATGCAGACCACAGACACTCATGCTTATATATGTGATCGTCTTGTACGTAAATTTCATCTCTTCGGGTGTCTGATAGCTGCAAGATGAAGAAGCACTCTGTTATATTCTCTTTGTAGATTATGCGGGGGAAAACAACATAACCTACTCTATAATAATATAAAACAACTTTTCCTTCCCAAAATATGAAGCTATAGGACACACACCAGCTTTTAAGGCAGACAGTGCTTGATTGCACTAACACAGCTGCCATCTCCCTTTTCAGAGGTACCAAACAGAAAACCCACATGGAAACAAGCCTAATAGAGTACCTGATTGGAGGCAAACTGCAGCAAATTTTTCCCTTACCAAAATGGCAAACTGAGGACACCACAGTTTTAGTATTTGCATACTAAACAGATGTTGGTATTAACTACTTCGTGAATCCTGAGAGAGATCAGCAGCACACAAAGAAATCAACATACTTACACTGTCAGAAACAACTCTGAAAGAAAAGAGAGTAAACATATATTAAATGAATCTGGAGATCCCTCCAGCATAGTCAAATACAACACACAGTTTGAATGGGGATGTGTATTTGACCGGTATTGAATATTGGTATTTGGAGGGGTTTTTTTGTTTGTTTTTTTTTTAAAAGGAGTACCATATATATCAAAGCTGGCAGATTTATGAAAAGCAGCCCAGGAGACCAAGACACAACAACCTGAGATGATCAAGGAAGTAGAATCAAGGTTCAAAGATTCTGTTGTGACCCGAGGTTAACGTTACTGATCTAGATTTCCAGAGCTAAAGCTTTTGCTGAACCTATGCTGGGAGGTCCAGCAGACTTCTAATTGAAGCTGTGATAAATATTTCCTGGTTTGGCAATCAAAATAAAATTAATTAAAACAGAACTCAAAGTTTGAATGATAATGAGATTATAGGGAAAGAAGAAAGAAATAGGTATTTGTTCCATGTAATCTCCAATAAGAGTTCACATTTTACTTCCTCGGTGAAAACAGTAGTATCATTTAATTGATTTGACCGACCATCAGAGAAGTAGGCAAAATTGGAAACTGTGAGCAAGGCCTACTCTAAAAAATGGAAAACCCCAAGAACAGCTAAAATGATTCAAGATCAGAAGTCCAACTAGCACACTCTACTTTGTCTTGACAGTATCCAAAATTGGATACCAAGGAGAAAATAAAAAAAGCACATTACACTACCTTCCCCCTTCCCTTCAGCATCCAAATATTTTTGGTTCAGGGGCTTCCTTGGATGGATATAGTTTCTGAGTGATCCTCAATGGGTTTCTCTTCCCTGAACTGTCATCAAAACTGTGCATACTTCCAGCACTACTTTAGTAGTGACTTTCTAATCTCAGCTACTTTTTATAGGAAAAATTGTCTTCAGTTGTTCTGAGCATGGCTTTTCCCAGGTTCACTGGTGGGCTCTGTTTCTATATCAGAAGCAGGAATGCCCTATCCTGCTTCTCCAAATGGCTTGTTATGCTATACACCTCTTTCACTTCCCCCGTTGTTTCTTGCCTAAACCAAAAAAGACTTGTCTAATCAGTCATTCTTTAGAAGGCGGCCACAATTCCCCAGTATAACTGATTCATACTTTTGATGTGCAAAGAAATATCAGAGGACAGTTTGCTATTCTAAATTCCTTAAAAAAACTAGTTTGAATCATTATATCCTAAGCTGCTTGTGTCCTGTGAGGCACTCAACAACCTATCCTTTTACATGATTCAAAGCATACAGTCCTAATACCTATTTTAGGGCCACTTTAGCCTACTGAAATCACAGAGTCACTCTCATGTAATTCTCAAAGCCACTAATAAATCAATTTCAGAGGCAGAAATGATTTGCAAATGGTCCTTCTTTGCTGTATTACCAAGCTGCAACAAATATATCCTCAATTACACTGCAGACTGAACTTCTGTATGCCATGGAACTGAATGTTTCTGCACAAAAGCGTTCAGTTAATGCAGTACCAACATCACGTTAAAATATTTTTGATTCACGATCTAACAAGAGTGTGCTCAACAATGGAGGAGGGTTATACTGACAATATAACACTGAGCTCTCACTCTTGCCTCTGTCCATAATCCCACTGGAGACTCAAAACAGTGGAACTGCAGTCTGACCTGTGTCAAGGACAGCATGGAGTGGGAAGTAGTAACATCAGACCCAAGGGTTTTCACTTGAAAGTGCTGCTAGAAGATACACATGCCCCGCCTTTGCCTACTGCCCTTCCCAGTGACAGGAACCAACACATGGAGCCTTTGGAACAAATTTATGTATTGACTACTAATATTCTGGGTGATGATGTAATTTTACTAGAGTTCCCGGTTACCTGTTCTGAACTCATAAAGGCTACCCTGCAACAAGAAGCTATATATTTAAATAATAGCTTCCACTGGAGAATACCTTAGATTCATTAGAGTATCTGTACAGAATGCTATTAATGCATCAGTTTCCTCACATGTGGAATTCTACAATTCCAGTTGCTAATTAAATCACTGTATTCTCAATTTAAGCTATTTTAGCATAACTGACTCATACTTTTAGTGTGCAAAGAAAGATCAGAGGACAGATTGCCTACTCTAAATTTCTTTGAAAAACTAATTCAAATCATAATATCCTAGACTGCTTCTCTCCTGTGAGGCACTCGCTTAACAATCTATTCTTTTACATAAGTCAAAGAGCAATTCAATTCTAAAATCACAGACCTTGAAATTTTACAACTAGCCTAATTATCATTTTAAAAACTCATGATTTAACCATTAAAGTATACTTAATTAGAAATGTCACATGTGCCTAATTTATATAAATGCTACTTAAATTATAATGAAATGGGTTAGTTTTCAATATAATTATATATAAAATATAACTTAATCATTTAATCAAATAGTGAACTTTATCCCTGTAACTCTCCCTATTTACTTTCCATTCCTGGGAGGAAAAGTTGGCCATATTCTTTTCTTCACCAGTGATAGGGTTGAAGTTCGATATTTTGTGATTGGTGGAGATTAAACCCAACATTTCTGTAACATGGAAATGGGAAGATGCTCTTGTTCCCATATGCTCTGAAGCATACCTGTCCTGAAGGACAGACACTGCCCATTACCATGTTCAATAATATTGATAATACTGGTTTTAATACAAAAACAGAGGGTAAAGAGATTTCATTTCAAAAGAGGCACTGTGAGGACAGACTCACACAAGTCTGTGAACGTTATCTTTTTGTTTGACAGTAAAAAAAACTGCCCAGCTTTTTCTCTGCACAGTAAGATGGCTCAACCGACTACACCGGTAGATTCAATTTTGTAGGTATTGTTGAGTACTAGAACATATTTTACTGCCTTCAGAATAACACTTATTGCAGATAACACTGGAAAACATTTAATATTTTCATGAACAAAAATGTTAAGACCCTTTTACAATTACTGTATAATAAAAGAGCTTCTGCTTTGGGTGACGATTGTCTTCTTTCATGTAATGAACTGTCATGATTTTCTTTATTACTTCTTTTTTACTGAGCAGTAAGTTGCAATCTAGTAGGTGTCTAGGTTAGCTTGTCCCCAGAGCAATATTTGATATGCAAAATATATCTTATTAGTTTTCAATTTGCCACTAGCTTAGTTAGGAGATGCAGTTAAAATTCCTCAACAGCAGGTATTACTCCTGCATTATAAAATAGTGTTGTAAGTGATATGTGAAGAAAAAACATGATGCAAACTTAACTTCACCAGGTTTTACTCAGTTTGCAGTTTGTATCACTCACGAAAGGCAGCAGAAAGAGAAATACAATTTACCCACAACTCAGACACGAAACTGAAAAAGCAAGGATAGTCTATTGTGAGTACATTTAACCTGTCCCAAGGGGTGGAGTGGGAGACGGCAAGGAGATGGATTTATGGTACATTGGTCCTTTTTCCTTTGACAGTAATCAAGAGGGGGAAGGTGAGGATGGCTACTAAGACAACAATCGAAGTAACAAAGTGGAGATTCAGAAGATGTTCACTACTCTCTGAATATATTACTGAAGCTATTTACCTGTGCAGCGTCAACTAAAATTCCTGGGAATGAAAATCAGACAGACGTTCAAAGATGTAATTTGAGAAACTAGACCCAAAAAAAGGATAAGGTAGACATCTTCTAGTAGGTGAACAAGCTTGCAGTACTGTAGAATAACAAGGGGAAATGGAACTCAGCATTTAAAAACTCAGAAAGCATATTCCTTTTGTAAAGTACGGGCTCATCAATTAGAATTTGCAGTACAAAGATATGGATTTCTATTTAGTAAATTATACATAAATATGACAGCCCTCAAAACTGGCAACTGCACTCTTGAAATTAGCCTGTCAAGATTTTCCTGATTGTCATAAAGGAGTACTCATGCTACTGCACTGGATACAATTTTCTTCTGGAATACTGTGTGCGGTTCTTGTCACCCTGGAAAAGATCAATTCAAACTGGGAAAAATACAAAATGGTTTCCAGGACAAAAGGAGAATGAGGAGGCTACTTTATGAGAACAGACCAAAAGAGCTTGCCTTGTTTAGCCAAGTGGAAAGTTGAGAAAACTACAGCGGCTCTCTCTGAATAAATCAAGGAGGTGAAATCAAGGGAGCAAAAGGAGTTACTGAACCTAGAAAGATAATGGTAGTTGGAAAAGAAATTGTTAAAAGAGACCACAAAGAATCTTAAGTTAGAAGTTAATGATAAAGTACTATCACCAAATACAGTTTTTGAAGAGAATATATAAAAAAAGTTACAGTGGCTGGGGTTCACTGATACAGGAGATCCTATCTTCGTAAATCTCATCTTTGAAGGGAGAGTTATTGCTTAGCTGAATTCCTGAGAAATTTATTGAAAGTATAATTTGATCTTCTCAGGTGTTAATAGTCCAGTAACATCCGCAAGATAATGCATTTCAATAATTACATGTTTTTCTATCCGCAAAGCTAGAAAACTACCAGTAAAAGAAGCACCAAAACCAGCTTCGGGCATAATCAATCTCTTGGTCCCACCAACACTGCCAACAAGGAGATAGATTTCCATGCAGGTGCAACTATACTGTTTGTTTTTGTAGACACTGGTTCCCCCCATGCCAAGATGCTACCAGAAGAAGCTTGATAAAACAGTTGCCTCAAAGATGATGAATATTCCTAGCACAGAAAATAATTCTCTAGTCTTTGAGATTACATACAATACATCTGCTCATCATAGAAGTACCCTGTCATGTGTGGCCTACTATATATGCAGGTATATAGCATGCTTTTTGTTTAAATTATGACACGATAAGCAATGACGATACAATGAAATAATGCCAAATGTTCCATAAAGTCAATAGGTTTGAAAATGGAAAAAATATTACTGGTGTGAATGACTCTAAGGCACAATAAATACATTCCTTTTATTAGTTGTTTACAGTTGTGGCAATAACATGGGTGTGCTATAATGTTGTGTATGTTTATTTCCTGCATGGAAGATGTATTGCCACAAGCTATTTGCAGCTGACAGTCTCAGCAAAACAACATTTGTAATGTGAAATCGGCACATAAAGGGGCTCATCCTCATTAAGAATGCAACAAGGCATGACAACTCAATAAAATATAGGGATGCTCTCAGCAAATGTCAGATCTGTCTGCCTCTTGACTGATTATGATCTCTACTCTTACTTACTTGTACACCTGTACTGGGCCATTTCTTTGATGGCATCAATGTAAGACTCACGTTCTGCAGATGATTTGACTCAGCAGGCTAAAGCCAGGAAGATAAGAAGAGACATACTAAAGACTATTGGCTGACCTTATTTTATTTCTTCTTGGCCACACTATGCAAAAGAGACATTTACTCCAAAGTCCTGCATGCATCTTCTACAAACAGAAACTCAAAAAAAAATAATTGAACCACAGACATCTTTCCATTAATGCAATGGTGCTTTTTGACTTTTTAATCCCTAGACTGAGGTGAAGAATGAATGATTTGCATGAAGTGATTAAGTCAGTGCTGGAACCAGAAGAAGAATAAAATAGTCTTAATTAATGCCACAATTACAATCACTACACACCACAAATGCAAGAGGAATATTTTACCAGTGTCCCTAGTGAAGACAGTGGATCTAAATTCTAAGCTTACTACAGTGGGAATGCTTTGATACACACATCTGAAAAGGAGGATTCACATATTTGGAGTACCAAAGACAAAAGTTTTCTATAAAAATACTGATTCAGATTTGTCAGGTTTTGTTTAGACTTTTGATTTCAGGTCATTATTATCTTCAGCCACACGACCAGTTACTCTGATTTACAATAATTTAAAGGTATTTGCAATACACTTCTATTGCAGGTCTTACTCCCTCTGTTTTCACACTGGGTATCAGCATGTCATGATTTCAGTGCATCCTACAAGTTTGAAAAGAAAGTAGGTAACACAGATACGGCTTTGGTTCAGAGGAACTCCCATCACATCTAGTCTTAGATTTTCACATAAAAGCAAAGGTGAACTCTGGTCTGACCAGATTCACTTCTTACACATACATTTCTATTTTTCTGAGAGAAATTTCAATCAAAACTAACTTCTGACAGAGTAAGTTAGGTTTTTCATTTTGAAACTATACTATTTTCATTGAACTACCCTGGCTTGCATAAGCTGTACAAGAGTGCATAGTTAGTCATAGCTTAAGCTATTTAACCTTTCATTAGCCCCGTAGGTACCTACTACCAAACACCTATCAGTTGCGGCTTTCCTATATAAGTCTGACACCTGGTATTTGGGTGACTATTGTCAAATATTGATACGCACTGAAAATCTGGCAGACAACAGGTACTTGGCAATCTTTCCTTCAATCACTTTGCTTATGAGTAAATGCAAGTGTTTAGACTTCATAGAATACCAGGTTGGAAGGGACCTCAAGAATCATCTGGTCCAATCTATTGTAGCAAAAGCACAGTGTGGACAAGATGGCCCAGCACCCTGTCCAGCTGAATCATAAGAGTCCAGTGATGGTGAATCCATCACTACCCTGTGGAAATTAGGACAATGGCTGATTGTTCTCACTGTGAAACATTTTTCTCTTATGTACAATCAGAGTCTCCTCATTATCCCATGTCTTTTCCATGTGACTCCTTGTAAAAAGAGAGTCTCCATCTTCTCTGTAGCCACCCATTAAATACTGGAACATGGTGATAAGCTCTCCCCTAAGCCTTCTTTTCTCAAGGCTGGGCAAACCCAGCTCTCTCAGCCTTTCCTCCTATGGCAGGCTTCCCAGGTCTTCCCAGATAATCTTTGTGGCCCTTCTCTGGACCCTTTCCAGCCTGTCTACATCTTTTTTGTGTAGTGAGAACCAAAACTGAAGACAGTATTCCAGGCGTGGCCTGACCAGCACCAAGTAGAGTAGAATAATGATCTCTTTATCTCTGCTGGTGATGTCCTTGTTGATGTAGCCCAGTCTCTTGTTGGCTTTCTTTGCTGCTGCTGCACACTGTTCACTCATATTGAGCTGCTTGTACAGCAGGATGTCCAGGTCCCTTTCCATAGAGCTGGTCCCCAGCCCGGTGGGGATTCCAGTCTTGTATCCATCAAATTGGGCAGCCATTCCTTCATGTTTAGAGTTCCTTTGTAGCTCCAGGTAGTAAAAAGTTGCAATAAAATGGATTTCATGTCAGGAATAAATTGTCCAAAATAATTTTCAGACACACTTATAAGTTGGCAGTGTTCAATTCTCCAGCCAACAAAAGAAAAAATACTAAATAATGAACTCAATGATATGATATGGCTCTCTTGATCCCAGGGTCTCTATTCACTGGATAAAAGTAACAAGAACCAATTTAATGGCAAAAAACCTACACAGTAGTAGGAGAATGGATTTGGAGGAAGAGGGGAAATGTCTTGTTAGAAACTATTAGACCAGATACATCTTTCAGCTGATCCTGGAGAGTATCCAAAATTAAAGATTCAAAGAGTAAAGATCCGGTTCTAGAATTCAGATACACAACCTTCATTGCATAAAACAGCCAGTGTATATTTGGATCTATAAACATGAAAATGGTTTCAAAGAATAGTTACCAATTTTTGGTCCCTGAATAGCTGATGGGATCATCTTTAACGTAAGCACTTAGTATGATTAATTTAGAATGAAAGCTTTTGCTGAATAAACTTCATGGACTAAGATTTCCAAAGGTTATCAAGATTTTTTTTTATACTTATACACTCTTGTGAGATAGAAGATAGCAGTCTCATGCCCGGCCACTTATTATTTTTATTATATAACATACACTTTAAAATATTTTCTGATTCACTTTTCTTTGCAAGGAGATGTTATTGGAAAAATTTTCTTGTTAGAAAATATTTTTGAATCTCACTGCAATTTGCTTTTAATTATTAACACCAGGAACTCTATGGAATATCCTGGCATTTATTATTTTTCTTTTTGGTATGGGAAATTAAATTGTATATGAGATCACATAAAAGCAAATGTGAATTTTAGAAATAAGAGTAGTACAATGACTACACAGAAAGTCATGTTTACTTAATTAGGTTACTGGGAGTACCTCTACAGATTTAGAGGTACACTGAAAAGTGCTTTTATACATATGTCTCTTCCACAGCACAGTGTAATTATCAATGGCAATACAAAGCAGGGTTTCTAATGCATATAGAATCTAGTCAGGAGTATATTCTCTTCCAAATAATAATACTAATATTCCAACTGTGTCCAAAATTCTTTGTACTTCAAAGGGATTAAACTTGACTGAAAGGCAAATGAAACAGCAAACTAGAGTACTGTCTAACGTAACAGACTACAAGAGAGATGGGGATGACATGTTGGGGGCTGGGCAACTGATCCTCGGGCCTGCTCAAAGCCTTTGATGCCACGGAAGGACCTGAGCAGAGCATTATGCAGGTGGGAGCTCTTACTGCTGCTGCTACAGCAGCTAGTTCTTTTTTCCTAGGGAAAAAAAAGGCGCCTTCTTTTTACAGCTTGTTCCTAAATGCCCCTTCCTTTTCCCTTTTCCCAGGATGAGTCTACTGGGTGCTGAAGGATCTGCTGCAGAGGGGATTGTGTGCTTTTTACTGGCTGAGGAAAAACTGTTTCAAAGTCAGTAATAAAGAAAAGGGAGGGAAAAAGGTTGTTTTCCTTTATTTCAGCATCTTCTATACCTTTGCAGGTTATTTCCCTGAAAGCCAAGACAATGCCTCCTTTTTACCTTAGCAAGAATTCAACGTCTCTAAGAGTTTACAATGGATGTTAAATAACAAAATTACTTATAAAATCAGACAGATCAGTAATCAATCTGTATTACTCTGTTCAAGTAAAGAATAGAGTGTGAAGGACAGAACACATGAATTACATGATTTTTCAGTGAAATGATTTAATATTTTTCATTTTTATTGTCATATATTTCAATTAAAGTGGTATCTTTCCATGAGGAATTAGAATTATTAGATATTTGGCTTGCGGTCTTATTTCTAAATCTTTTTTGGGCTTTTCATATTAGCTGATACACTGATGAGTATTACACTTATAAAATTATATGACACGGATCCTACTATTCCATTACTTCAGCAGAACAGAACCTGTGCCAGCCCTGTTACAGCCAAAAGTAAGAAGAAGTGGCTTTCACATTTAATTCATTAAACTGGTGTGACAAGCACCTATTTAACCAACTGTGGTGCCTGACTGTAGTTTAAAATCCTTTAAAACAGATAAGTTTAATGAGTTATATTTTATATAGACTGGTGTATGGCTAAAATTACCTAAATAGAATGTGGAAAATGTTATACTCTACTGCATCAGCACTAATTTGAAAGATCTTCACAGCTAACACTCAAGATTTGTGTCTCTGAACATGTGTGAGTTCTGATATACTAAAATGAGATCAGGTTAGGTTCATTTTTGCAGAAGGGCTTAATGACACAGATTGGAGAGCAACTGCAAGCAGCCCCACATCAAAACTGCTCTCAAACAGCCGCTTACTACTGCTTCCACATAAAAAAGACTGACAAAGATCGTAACTTTTGACCAAAAGTATTTCAGCCACACTACCTGGCTTTTAAAATTACAGTTAAGATAATGCCAGTGGGATAGTATTTACACGGTTGAAAACCATATCCAGGCTCTCCCAGCTCTGGGAGGTAAAAATACACTGCTGTTCTCATCTCTTCCTGCAGTTAGGACACAGCTTCACTTTTCCAGCTGAATATGAGAAAGAGGTTTAAAAAGCTCTTGTCTTCTGCCACACCAAGCTGCTCATTTTTGTCTTTATAGAAAAGCTAAAATAATCTGTAATAATCTGACTATTTGTGGGCTTCACTTCAAACACAAGGTGTGAAATGACCCATGCTAAAAAAAAAAAAAAAANAAAAAAAAAAAAAAAGGTAAGCCTTCAAACAACCCTTTGATTTTTAACTTTTACCTGCTTATATCTGCCACTTCACCAGCTGCCAAATAATTACATACACACACCACTGCCCAGCAGTCTCTTAAGAGTTTTAAGCTGAATCAGTAAGATGCCTGTCCTTCACACAAAAGACAATAAGAAAAAACATTTTACTAAGAAAAACTACCTAAAAACCTGCTATCTGCCTTCTCTACTACTTTTATGGCAGCTAATTGCTTTCAGAGTCAATAGTCCTTCCACCTATGTTAGCTCCCTGTTAACATAGTAATTAGCTGCGGAGAAGAGAGCAGCAGTTAACAAACACTCATTTTGCAAGAGTATGTTTTTCGTATACTAGTAAACAATTAGGAATGTTCAAAGTGGTATCTGCATACTCCTAACACATCAGAGCAGACAGCTGGGGCTACAAAGGGAAGACATGAAGATAGTGTCACCAAACTTCAGCTTTAACCTTGATCACAAAAGAATAAATTTGAAGCTCTGCTTTCAACAGTTTGATTCTTAGGGGGAATCTGATACTAAAACATTGAAATATCTAGAGAAACTCAAGCCAGAACAAGACAGATGCATTAGACATTAAAATATGAACATAATAATTCCTGCATCTTCTAAAAGTAGGGATTAAATTATCTGATAAAATGGATGAGTGTTTTGGGAGAAACAATCCTTGTATCTCCTGAGGATCAGGGAACAGTCCACATTGAAAAATAGCTGTGGTGCACTAACTTCCACTTATAGTTTAGAAAGATGCTGAGATCAACAAAACTTCAAGACATTTTTTATGACTATGCAGTGACTATTGATGTTCCCAGATGTGCCAGGAACAAGCACCAAATCAAGACAGTCAAAGTTTATTGTTTTATCTTGAGCCACAAAAAAAGACAACTTCTGGTAGAAAAAATATATGCAACTGGAAAGGTAAAGTGTTAATCTCCTTGATCTTTTTGCTATAAATGTTTATGGCCCATGGAATACTATAATCATTGGATAACTTCTAGTGCTCACTTTAAGCCATCACGATCAGACATCACTTACTAATTTTGAATTTCTAAAACTGTTATAACCTGGCTTGATTGCTTGTTCAAGCGTGCACTATCCAAGCAGGATCCATAAGTAGTGCACAAAGCACCATTATTCTGTGTATCTCCCATAGACCATATCAGTAGGAGAGAAGGAGGAAAGAACACGAGGTTACACAGGAAAAATAGCTTCATCTGTAACAATAAGCAATATTTCTGGGGATATCTAGGGACACTTAAGAGGAAGAAAAAAGAAAAAGAAACCTGCCATCATCTAACATGGGTCAAAGGAAACAATACCGAGCCTACTGAAGTCTTCCAAAGCAGGGGTGCGTGCTCATGGGACACACAGAAAAATAAGAGGAGTCTGATGAAAAAAACCTGTTAGAATAGAAAGGGGTGAAGATGAGGAAAACCAGAACTCCACAGGGAACAGATCAGGAGAACGAAAGAGAAAACCAAAATCTCAGGCTGTTGCACACTGGTGAGAGATTTGAGATAAAGAAAAAAAGTGATGTGCAGAGAGTCAAGAAAGTAGTGGAATACAGGTATGAAAGATGTACTGTAAGTTAGCGGAAGAAATGAGGAAAGAAGAAAACAAAAAAGATGCCCAAAGGATTAAGGGTTGAGAGGACATTATTATGACACTGAGATGGTGGATGGCAGATGGGGAAATAACGAAGAGCTCTACTGATCATCCAGAAAGGATGATGAATGGAGTTAAAATCAGTTGGCAGTCAGTCATGAGTGGTACCCCCAGTACTGGGGTCAGTTCTCTTTAACATCTTTATCAATGATATGGATGAGGGGATTGAGCGCACCCTCATGAATTTTGCAGATGACACCAAGTTAGGTGGGAGTGTTGACCTGCCTGAGGCTAGAAAGGCTTTGCAGAGGGATCTGAACAGGCTGGATTGATGGGACAAGGTTCGATAAGACCAAGTGCTGGGTCCTGCACTTGGGTCACAACAACCCCATGCAGCACTATGGGCTTGGGGAAGAGTGGCTGAAGAGTTGCCTGACAGAAAAGGACCTGGGAGTGTTGGTCAGCTATCAACTGAACATGAGACAGTAGTGTGCCCAGGTGGCCAAGAAGGCCAACAGCATCCCAGCCTGTGTCAGGAACAATGTGATGAGTAGGACTTGGGAAGTGACCATCCCTCTGCAGTTGGCACTGGTGAAGCCACACCTTGAGTACTGTGTCCAGTTTTGGGCCTCTTACCACAAGAAAGACCTTGAGGTGCTGTTGCCCAGAGGACAACAAACCTTCTGAGAGGTCTGGAGAATAAGCCTTATGAGGAGAGGCTGAGGGAGCTGGGGGTGTTCAGACTAGAGAAAAGGAGGCTGAAGGGAGACCTTATCACTCTCTACAACTACCTGAAAGGAGATTGTACTGAGGAGGGAATCGGTCTCTTCTTCTGAGTCACAGGAAATAGGACAAGAGGAAATGGCCTCAAGTTGCATCAGGGAGGTTCAGATTGGATATTAGGAAAAAAAATTACACTGAGAGGGTTATTAAACATTGAAATGGACTGCCCAGGGAAGTGGTAGAGGCATCATCCCTGGAGGTATTTAAAAGAAAAGTTGACATAGTGCTTAGTTACATGGTTTAGTGATGCTTTTTTATCAGTCAGGCTGATGGTTGGATTAGATGATCTTAAAGGTCCCTTCCAACCTAGACAATTCTGTGAAAGACAACAGAACGGAGGTGGGGGTGAAAACAAACTATACTGTGAAGAAGCGTTTGCTTGGTAAAACCTTGTACTTCTTGGTCAAACTGTTGTCTCCTATTTAATGTCTGTTCTCTTTTTCTGTTTTAGCAAACTCCAGATCCACTCAAAAACAAACTTCTAAATGACATATATGCTTATAATTCAAATTTAGAAACTAATTTTTCAAAGTACCATAGATTATTTCCATGATATATTGTTGAATGAAATGCTGTTTCTACAGCAATCAACAGGCAGAATTTGAAAGAGTCATCCCAGATGCTTGGCTGTGCCATATGGAGCATACCCTGTGCTTCCAGTATTGGAGGAGAAAGAACATCTCCGTCAGTGCAAAGCCTAGAGCTACAGTAATTTCTGCTGGCTCGTGTGGCTCCAGGGCCAAGTTTTACTGAAAGAAATTAAGGATAAGCTGCAATTTTTGATTCTCTACTGATTTTCTAAGAAAGAACACACATATGGCCAGTAAGCCATGAAAGCTAGGAAAGCAGAAACAAAGCAAGAACACGTAGGTGATGCTACTGGGTTGATACTAGTTGCAAGAAGTTCAAAATGAAGAAAAGAAATCATAGAGAATTTCAGGAAATAAGCACTGATATTACAAGATCCTAGAACCCTAATAGAAGAAGAAGAGAGAAAATAAAAGCTGCAGGAAAAGGATTAGCCTCTTCCGAGAGGCCACAGGTTCCACTGGCCCTACCCTACAGTGTTGAAGACTTATGTGGCCAGCAGGGATTCATCAGATGACGTCACCAAGAGTATGAACGTATTAATGGCCAACCAGACAACAAGGTGTGGTACAAGCCACAAGTTTGTACTGTAGATACATAATTGCACATTCAAAGGTTTTGTGTGTGTATGGTATTGCTCTCAAATCTCCAAGCCTGGCAAAAGATTCCCAAATAGAGTGAGACAAAGACTTGAGGACTACTCATGGAAACCATGCACCAATCTGGGGTTTGTCAAATTTGCTGATTATTTTAAGAAATAATACCTCTTTTATTATTATTTTCATAGATGAAAAAAAGCACTGATTTGAAATTCAATTGAATGTTGTTTAAATGAACCCTTTGTGTCTGACTACAAAAAAAAAAGAAAAAAAAAAAGAAAAAAAAAGAACAACCAAAAAATCCTTGGCCAAGAATTATTGCCTCTGATAAATCAGGAAACAGACATATATTGTTCTTTCATTTTAACTTATCCACTATGTTTAGCTGGAAATCTTCAGCAGACAGAATTAATTTTTCCATGAATAGTCCTTGAATTGAAGGTCATTGCTGTATTCCAATCTGTATATGCTCTTCCTCACATTTAATTCTTCATCCTTCCAGTACCTATTCTGTATCTAACCTATGCCTGTCACCGCCTAGAAATCTAAAGACGTTTTACTTCCCAGACGGACTCAGTAGGGCAACAGATTTTGTTGCCTCCTGTTCTCTGTGATCACATAAATGGTAGTTGGAGACTAAGAAACGTAACTTCCAGCTGCATACTTGACTCAGTGCTGTAGAACTCCAAGAGATACTAACATATTTGGTAGAATAAAACCACTTTGCTTTCTACCTAAATATTTGTGTATATATATATGGTGTCTGATTTCCAGTGACATTTTTGCATTTTCATCAGGAAGGCTAAAAGTCCACTGTAACTCTACAACTTATAACACCATTGAGCTGGATGTGCTGCCATAATTCACGGGTGGACCGAAATTCATAAGGCAACAAGTCAGTAACTTTTTAAATCATGTCAGTCATTTGTTTACCATGCAGATAGTTGTGATCTCACAGAAAAAGAGCAGTCACATGCAGAAAAATGCAATGTGCACTCTTGGATTTTCAAAGACAAGACTTAAACTGGATCACAACAGTTCTCCTTTGGTCCCACAATTCATATGAAAGCTTGTTTATAAATACTAGGTAAAAGGTAAATAGCCTGCCAGTATTATACTCACTCTTTTTTGCAGTGAAGTTATCATCAGGTAGTCTGAAAGCTTTTTGAGCCATTGTCTTCTTCTTTTTTTTTTCTTCTTTTTTTTTTTTTTTCACTTTCCTTTTGTATGATCTACCCTTCGTTCAGGTCCTGAAAGATTTTGGTTCTATGCTTTTACAGCCAGCTTGTAAAAAAATATTCTTAGAGTTAATTCTAAAAGCTGGCTATCCCAAACAATAACATTCAAGAATAGTTTGAGTGAGATAACCTAGTGCAACACAAAGGACTGTAATATTGCTGGGATTACACTACCCAGCAGTTTTTTAAAAAACTGAAGGTACACCATGGCAAAGACTGATATTCTCTCTCAGTGAATAGTTTTGGGAAGGGAAGTTTTTTTGGTGTTTAAATCAAGCACATTACTGGTCTGTTGCTAGAGAAGAAATAGAATTGCTGAGCAGAAGTGGATTATCTCATCTAATACAACAGTGACATGAATAGGAGCTTTGCCATTGACTTCAAAGGGAGCAGGATGAACATTTTTGGAAAGGTAATGTGAGTCTTGGTTGAAACCACATGTTTACTAGAGACTGGTCTTAGCAAATTAGAGGAGGCATGAAATATTCTTTTTGTAAGAACTTTTCTTGATTGGTTAATATATCATAGAATCATTCACGTTGGAAAAGACACTTGGGATCATCAAGTCCAACCATCAACCTCACTCTACAAAGTTCTCCCCTATACCATATTCCCTGACACCACATCTAAATGACTCAAACACATTCAGGGATGATGACTCAACCATCTCCCTGGGTGGCCTATTCCAGTGTCTGACAACTCTTTCTGTGAAGAATTCTTTCCTAATGTTCAACCTAAACCTATGATGTTCCACCTTGAAGCCATTCCCTCTCATTCTACTGCTAATTACCTGTGAGAAGAGACCAGCACCAACCTCTCTATGATGTCCTTTCAAGTAGTTGTAGAGAGTGATGAGGTCTCCCCTCATCCTCCTCTTCCTTAGACTAAACAATCCCAGCTCCTTCAATCACTCTTCGTAAGATTTATTCTCCCAGCCCTTCACTAGCTTTGTTGCTCTCCTCTGCACTCACTCCAGCACCTTTTTTTACAATAAAGATTCATTAAAATTTTAATAATGCAAACTCATGCTTCTCATTAATTGAGAACTTGAACTATAGTAAGTTGGAAGTAAAGGGGGATGGAGAACTCCCAAGAAATATAAACTTTCCAGAAACACAGCAAGTCACTGAAGGAAGTTCAAGCAAGAATTTTATGTAAAAGAAAACAGAGTTTTTGAAATGAAAGTTGAGAAAAAAAAATTAACAGTTTATTTTAATCTTGCAAGTTAGGGGCACTGACTTTACTTTGAGCAATCTATATTAAAAAAAGATAAGTGAGAAACATCAATTCAGTTATCAGATTAACAATGAATTATCAGTTAAAGATTGAGTTATCAGTTACAGAAATTTATAGAATGTTACACTCCTAAAAATAATACATCTTCTGGAAGTTATCTGCTTCATATGAAAAACCACGAACAATGAGATTTAATAGATTTGATTATGCTGAGGCAAACATGTTGTTTGTGGAATTGCTCATCCAAGGCCAGATGGTAAAAGGGATCAAAGACTCATAACTGAAAAAGATCACTAGACAGCTTAAACTCATAGAAAGCCATTAAAAAGTGGGGGAAAAAAAAAAATAACACAGAATGAAACTGGACCAGATTGTAAATTTTGAAAACTAAACAACAGAATGTAACATCAGTTTGGGTTAGCAAAAAACAGAAACATGGGGCAACACAGATGAAAAAAAAGAAAAGTAAAAATACTATGGAGAAATCTGCGTAATGAAACCTGACTTAATTTGATGCAAGACCAGTAGAAGCAAATGAAGACCTGGGCAATGTCTTGCCTTTGGACACTAGCTGTAGCTGTAAGCAGAAAATCAGTTTTGCAAAAGTCTACAAGACAAGGAAAGCTTTTAAAAAGAAAGGGATATATGCCTGTTCTGTACAGTGCAAAGGATTTTTTTTCCATCAGCTCTAAAGCCTGCTGTGATATCTCTGCTCCCTGTTCTTAACAGTTTCCAAACTTTTGGTTAAGCTGCAGATGCGCTCCTTTCTCTCCTCTTCCAACCTAGTCTGGAAAAGCTTCTCCTGGCCGAGCTTTGCCTTTGCTGGAAGCGACTGAGCCTCCAGAAGGTCTGCATGACCCAGTGCAACAGCAGAACTAGGCAAAGAGTTGTCTTCCTTCTTTGCTGTGCAGTCACGTATTTTAAGAAATATAACAGACTGTAACACACAGCAGATAGTGAACAAATAGGACGTGTGCATTATCCATGAAAATAAGAGACTGGGAAGAACAAAATTCCCAATGAGTTAATAAGGTTGTAAAAATAATGTTATTATTGATATCTGATATACGTTCAAAAGCAGAACTGAGAAAAGGAATTATGACTTGTGTCTGATACTGTGCTTTACAATACAGTTGAAGTAACTTCAGTTTGAAGACCCCTGGAATAATACAGCTTTGTTTTTATATACTAGAAAATAAACTGAATTTTGATTTCAAATTACCAGTTTCAACGTCTATTATTACAACTTTATTAGAGAATTAAGTTGCTGAGTATTTAATTTCAGATATTAAATCTTTACTTGAAAGATAGGACATACCAGTGGAGATAAAAGCAGATATCATATCACAATTCGATTGTTAAGAATGTAAAATATTAGCAAGAGAGCATGATTTTAAAGATTGTCTTGAGTCCAGGGTGTCCACAGTACTTTGGTCTATGGAAAATAATGGTTAAAAATTGTTGAAAAACACTTTTAAAATTGGATAATCAATGACGGATCTCTATCTTACACGATTGTAAAGGAGAGCGCCACCCTCAGAACCAGAGCTATCAGATGTGAAATCTTTTTTAATAGCAAGTTTAGACTTTTGTACTCAAGAATTGGGTGTTTTGCTCAACTATAGAGCCATCGAGGCAAATACAGCAGTCTTGAAAATTCTGTATTGTTCTTAAAAAGTCAAAAAAGACACACTTGTGTCTCGAAACACCAACCTTATGATAATTTATACACAAGCAACTGCAGAAAAGGGGGTGAAAGCTGTTACCACAACCGTTCCATTGAGACAATAATTAATCAATGACATGCCTGTAAAAATTAAGGAGACAGCACTTTCTTTCCACTTTTGTGAAATAAAAACCTGAGAAAGATTCTAAATTTCCAAGACCTGAAACAAAACAGGTGGCTGAAAAGCAGGTACAATGGAAAATATCAAGGGAATGGAGCAATGCAAGACTAACCTGAAAAGTCTGACAAAGTTGATACATATGCGTATTGTCAGGGGTTTGATTCTTTTTTTCTTTTTTTTTCCTATGAGGAGAGAATTACAGGCCTTTTAGGAAGCCTGCAACATTCCTTGCACAGTCTATTTCAAACCAGTTGCTACAGACTGGTGTTATCATAAAGGGAGACAGAAGTCCCCTTTCTCACACACTTTTCGTTAAGGGTTTGTTATCCTACTTATTATATGAAAGGTTCTGAGCTGTATGCTCTCATCTCTCACTAATAGCCTCACATTTACATTAGGTTTTGAACAATAGAGAAAGCACTACACAACACAGCCATAACAGTGACAATATTTTACTGCAGTTCAGCACTAATGAAAACAGATTTTCCTGAAAGCAAAGTGGAAAGAGACAATTTCTTCCTTGGAATACAAGGAAGAAATACAATTTATTTTTTTTTTTTTAATATATATAGTTATATAAAAATCTTCTGAGTGCTGAAGGATCCTTGATAACTGCTCCTGGCTTAGTAGCTAACCTTTTGAGTCCCTAAGCCTGACTAATCTCTGTTCTTGACCACAAATGAATAATTTACTTCAGGTTGAGAGCCTAGGTCAATTTGTAGATATAATTTATGTACTTGGATTTATGTGTAAGTAGATTTTTAGTGTTTCCAAAGCTAATGATAATTAACACTCTGGAAGACAGATAAAGCTCCTATGCTAAGTTTTTCACTGAACTGCAGCAAAAGAGATCCAGATGAGGTAGGTATGGGATATGCATCCTTCTGTGATTTATCTGGAACTATCCACTGTTAAATGGCAGTTTTTATGGTCACAACCTTCTACAAAAATAACTATGACCAAGTGCTCATTCTAAAGTAAAGGGTAAAAAGTATGCTGACAATTTGTCTTCCTTATTCCTCAGATTTTGGGATTATTTATGCAGCGTGTACATTGCTAAAACTTGTTTCTTGTGCTCTTCTTTCTAAATGAAGCTAGAATTTTGGGACTTCTAACAATAGGGTTTCAAAAATTTTAAAATTTAGTTTCATGTTTCTATTAAATCTTCCCCAGTAGGTGAGCATGGCTTGTCTACGCAGTAAGACTTTTATTTTTCATTTGCTTCCTAATTTTTAGAAGAGTAACAGTTCCTTTTCCTTCCTTGCTAGAACCTTTTCTTCTGAGTTTCTAGTAGTTTTTCCTTGTTCTGAACTTTGATTTTTCTGTCCTTTCTCTCACCTTTCATCCTCATATTTATTTTTTTTATAAATTATTGACAACAAGGGTAACATTCAATTAGGGCTTAAAAAGAGAGAAAAGCATCCCAGTCACTTGACTTGAATTCATCCAAAGCCTATTCATTTAATCAAAAACATTACAGGACAGAGGATAACCTTTAGAAGTAAATCCAGGTCTTCTGAATGGTTTACTCTAATACTTAGTTCTACTCAATCAGTGTTACTTTTCTGTAAAACTCATAATGTAACCTTTTGCAATGTTTAAGGTAATTTCATTTTCCCTAAGCAAGTAAGTAAAATGTTCTAAGAATGTTAGTCAAATCATACACCTGGAATTATCACCAGAGGTTCTTGATCCAATTAAATGACTCCTAAATCATACATAAGAGTACTGTCTTAAACTGATTCAAGAGTAATTTTTACCATATACTCACATTACCTTTGCAATCCATATATTCTGAAAAAGGTAGTGATCAACAATACTATTCTTAACCAGAGAACTTCAAAATATAAATATAAAAATATTTTCTCTCTCTTTAAGCTTAAAAACATTCTAAAACATTCTAAAATGTGACATAATGCGTCCATTAACAAATAGAACACTGACAAATGACTCAGTGCTGCACCCAATACAGGTCTCTAGTAAGACCTGGTCATACGTGGATGGAGTCAGCCAGTGCTTCACAATACACTACTTCCAGAAGTTTATTAGAAGCGTAACTACTTGTTCTATATCCCAACACAATTCAGAAATTATTCCCAGTATCCTTGACAACTGACCCCTCTTCTTCCAGGGGCCCTTTGGAAAAGAGCATACCTGAAGCTTCCCAGCTTCCATTATTTCACTGCCGTTATTATCATAATCACTGAGAGATACAGACCTATTAGAAATAATCTGAATGGCCTCTATCTCCAACTGTTCTTCAGAACATGATGTATTCATTTCACTTTTTAACATGTTTCATTTTTTAGCAAAGTATTTATATAAAATATATGCACTGTCTGGAAGTATAGTACAAGGGCAAAATGGCATTTTAAGATGACTGAAAATGTATCTCTTCAGCTGTTTCTTTTTCTATTTCCCAGCTATTTGTTCTGAAAAGGTGGTTAGGCTATCTAATTTTAAAGGCAAACATTTTTATTCTTTTTTTCTATTTCAGTGTAGCTCTTTGTCTATCATGTTGCACTCAGAGATCTCTTGATGAAATTCAGAGCTGCGCTTACAAACACAGGATCTGGTTATGTAACAGGCAGAATTGTCGACAGCCATTTGTATTTGTACTAATTTTTTTGTAGTAGGTGCACATTGTTGTACAGCGTACAGCTATAGTGACTGCAATTCAAAAAGAGTTGCGCTGCGGAGCACATGATCAGGATTCCTTTGGGAGGACATGAAACCAGAAGACGTGCTCCAGCCAGCAGTGGGTATTCAGTATGAGACCAGGCTACACTTCTAACAACTTATTAGTAAGTACTGTAGAACAAAAGAGGAGCTGTCAAATGAAACTGATGATGAGCTGCTCCCCAAGGGACTTGACCTTTGCATCTAGCATTACTTAGGAGTTTTACTTGCATCTTTGCACTTCTGCAGTGTTGTCAGACATAACATAAGCATCAGAGTAGGTTAGGTGCAGGGTAATGTTAAAACAATTTCAGTGTTAAAAACAGGACTGAAAGTAGAGATTTAATTTGCCTATAGACATTGTTAAGTACAATTTCTGCTGCCATGCTGAAGTGCTGTGGCTACAAAGCAACCAGTACCCCCAAGATACCATCCCATGACACATTTGGAAAGCTTTTGCTGAAATATCCTATTCCATCAAAGCCAAAATACTTTCAATTTCATAAATCTCTTCACAAAAGGTAATATGAATAATGCTTGATTTCCAGCAATCCAGAATGTCACAATATGCCCTGGATCAGGCAAGAATTTCCACATCTCCCAGAGCTCAAGTCAATACCTAAGACTCCAGGTTATAACCGCGCACATATTCCTCTTGAGCACTGCTCTTCACATGGAAACATTGCCATCTTCAGCAGGCTCTAGAGATAAGTCACTTCCATCAAGAAGGGATTGACATCTCAGGAATACAGTAATTATAGCAAAGTTTTGCATGTTATATTTAAGAGACATTTTTATATAATCATTTACTAGTTGAGACGATAAGGAACGTATTTAATAGTTAAACGGCAAGATATTTGCAATTTTTAATTCCCTAATTGCTATTTTTGATTTCTAACTGAACATCAAGATGTCATAATCTAATGGCACTGTACACAGAACACTTAAAATGTCAGCGAGTGATGAAAATGACTTTAGAAACAGGGGTTCAAGAAGTACAGATCTGTGAATTAAAATGTACAATACCTGATGGCATGAATTGCATTATGCAGAAACAGTTCTCTCCAGTGCTCTATACACGAGATTAGAGACTGCAAACCGCCTATTTCAGAATCACAGATCTCCAATTCCCCTGCTGAGATGTCAGATAGACTTGGGCTAAATTTGATGGCAAGTGTTCCAGATCCTGTCTCTCAGGTTTTCCAATGCTTAATGATCAGCATACTCTTTGATGAGAATACTGTGTACACAAAGAAACAGCACATTGAAGAGGTGTAAATGAATACTGTTTCTGCAGTATTTTCAGTCAGAGCAGGGTTTAGGGCTTCTAGGCAGGCCTGCAAAACCCTGCTGTGTCCCTAGAACATAATTGGCTCCTGAGAGAAACAGCTTACATTAGACACAGTAAAGCAGTTTAGGAAGGTCTTTCAATAAGTTTTCTATAAATGCAACTCATTCACTTTTACATGAAGCCTGTAGTTCCAGTGGGTAGGATGTAAGAAAGAGTTGCCTAAGCCCTTGCTCATTTTTATTTCCTGTACCTGCTATAGGTACAGTACTCAACAACTTTGGACATAAGAATACATGAAGATCATCAAATACCCTTCCATGCATGGATACATAGTCATCTTCTAAATCATCATTCCTAAAAAATCAGCAGCTTAAAGGATGGTTGTTGCATAAATGTTTCCAAGCATCAAAGAAGGGAAGCCCACATCTATTGGGAAGATTGCATTTTCAAGAATGACAGCAGGTTAATCAGCTAGTGGTGTGCATGGGAGCATTGCTCCTGACTTCAGTGACTTAATGTATCTAATGAGCTATGGATTTAAACTTATTTTGCAGTTTTACGGTGTCTGGGATTGTTCCTGGCTTCCCAGCTGAAGTTACAAAAAAACTGCAGAAAATGCTAGCAATTTGTGATACAGGCAGTCTGTTCCTTCCTACTTCCCCCCTTTACTGTAACATTAAGCCTTCTCAGATAGCCCTATTTGCATCAAGTGGCCTAATTTACATTGTTTACCATACTGAAGTAAGTTTTAATTGACACTACTATAGCATGAGCATTCTTTTTTGTTACTATGCCCACTCATATTGGTCTAAAGTAGAGAGCACCAAATCTACTGTGTGACATGCATAGCATAGCACATGATTTTAATGCTGAAGAGGTTCACCACACATTTTTGAGAACTGTCTTCCAGATTATTGAGGAATAGGTCAATGTGCTAACCAGATTAATTGTTCTAACAACAGTGTTCAAGAAGAAGCTATAGAAAAGGCATTTGCTTTCAGGGAAAAAAATTAAATAAAGAGTAAATACTACAGATCTATTTCCAGCTAATGTCTTTAGTTAAATTAGCAAAGCATTAACATCAGAACCATGGATAAGTAGCAGAAAGATTAAGTTCTGAAATGACAGACCAGTCAATCAAAGTTAACTGAAGAGAAAACAATATTTTCTCAAGAAATAAATATATTACACCATGAGAGTATGTTACCACTTCAAAGAATACTGATGTTTCTGGCAAGACAATTAGCACAGCTGTTTTTCTATTCAAATCACTGTCCTTTTCTGCAGCTATACACATTGCAAGTGGTCAGAAGGGAACCTCTGGGGATCTGCTCTGCAGCTCTCTCTGCATTGTTTCAGTCTCATCCATAAGCAGGAAATTCTGTCTCATCATAGTCCTTTTCTGTTTGAAAGGTTCAGCTTTCATTGTGGGGAAAAAATCTCTCTTGCTGAATAAGAACATCCATCATAGTTTAAAGAGAATTTCAGGAATGACAGGTACCTTATTTAGATAAGGTGACATATTACTGCTTCCTTTTTCCTCCTTTTTCTTATACAGTAAGATCTATATGGAGAGTAAATTACTCTATCACACCAAGTAAGTATCAAAGTCAAGCTCCATTTTCTGAGTTTCCTATTCCATATCCCCTTGAATTCCTCATCTAGCTGTTTGAAGGACATCTGAAGTGGATTTCTGGTTCCACCGCCCTTAACATCAAATATTTCTGTTGGCTACTCTGAGTGATAAAGCTTACTGAAATCCTTTTTCCTAGGAGAAGGTTACTGGCAGGAACCGTATTGGTACTGAGTTGCTGCTATTAGTTGTTAAGAACAGGGACTTGAAAAAATATGAAGTGGCTTTAAATATCACTGATTTAAAATATTTTTTACATGCCTTCTGGATTGTTTTAAATTATTTTCTTTAAAACTGAAAAAGATTAATGCACAGAATAGAAATTAATATTTCTTTGAAGCTATTATTGCCATGTGTCAAAGCGTGAGAATCCTTTCTTTGAGCACTGACCAAGTGCACTGTGAAGCAAGGAGCACGTGTGCCTCGACCATGGGCTTTAGTCACAAAGTAGGGCAAATGCAGCACTAGCTACAGGACTTCTTCATTCTCAAATCTGACACATAGTTATAATTTTTCTATTTTAATAGTTATTTTGCAGATGGACTCATAAATCTGACATAGATGGGCAGTGCTGGAAACCACACAAGGAGGTACCTTCACCAATTCCAAGAATGCAAACTGTTAAATTGGGTCAGTTACAGGGCGTACATCCTCATGGATGGGAAAGCTGGGAATTAAATAGGTTCTGGTGGAAAGCACTGCCTTACCGACAGAACCTCAGAGACACCGTGATTGAGATCGTCTGTGCAACTTGACTCCTATTTACTATAATAATTTCTAGTACATGTTTCAGTATGTTCGAAAATCAAACCAGGAAAAGCAAGGTAAAATTAACTTCACTAGGAAAACTACCAAAAATAGATTCAGCATTATATGCATTCATAAATATATGAAGTTACATTCATTGCCCCACTACTAAAAGCAAAGTCATTGCTCTATACGAAGGGTGGATTGATATAAAAATACATCTGTTCCATGAAGCTTCAATGAAAGAGTCACTCAGGGTCCCTGAAGGTAATTTATGGAGGATGGTTAGGGATGGGGAGAAAACTAAGAATTAAATACTACCTCACACAAGGATTTAGCTCACACACCTCTGTTAGTGTGTTTAGAGAAGCACAGAGCTTAGAGAAGTACCACACTGATGTAAAGTCCCCAAGTCCCTATTAATGAAGTCTGCAGCACCTTCTCTCACTTACCTTCAGCAAACCTATATGAAAGTCTTCAGACCTATGAAAAATACCTCTCAATGGTTCTCTAGTGCTTTCTGCAAAAATCCTTCATACATCCTGTAGGAGCAATTCCTTTCATCTGATTACAATTTACTCACAGGACAAAAATCAATTTTTATCAATACTTTGCAAACGGGCACATGGACTGGAAAGGAGATAACACAGATTCATGAAAGATCCAGGTAACCAGAAGCAGGAGGAATATTTAGATGAAAAGTAAAGGCACCATATCTCATTGACAGTACCTGAAATACAGAGGCAGGCAGTGCAGTCACACCGAATGCACATGCCATTATGTATAAGGAACAGATACTCATCATGTACAGGGTGAAAACCTATATGGATCCAAAAAGCTAGACTGACAGAGAGTGGAAGTCAGCAAATTTTGGAAAAGGAAAGATGATGTACCTGAGTAATAATTTCAGCTGTTGAATGGAAATGACTTGTAATAAAGAATCTGATGGACTGAGTTTGTGAGAGCTTAGGGAATAAGCAGAGACAGGCATCTGTTTTGTTTTCTGGCTGCCAAAATGATTTTCTCATACGCCTGTTGTGACCATCCTGCATCCATGTAACCTGCAAGGATGAGCAATATAAACAGGAATGTCTAAGCACTGGGATACATTTGGAGTTGTATTTAAACAGAAGGAAAAGGAACGATGTACGAGCCCTCTGTATCTGCTGCAAGAATTTGCACATATTTTTATCTGCTCACATGTGCATCTCAGGCTTTACTGGAATGGGTCCACAAACAGCCAGCATCTCTCTTAGCATGGCTTAGTTTCTTTTTTCTGTAACTACAAAATGAATAATGCACGGTATGTCAGAGGCTTGCTGAGCCTTTGCCCAAAAAGCAGGTTGCACCGGGCAGGTGAAGAGGACAGTTACAGTCTATGGGCAAGACTGAGAGAACTGGGAAAGATGATAGCCAGCTGCAGGGGGAACCAAAAAGGTTAAGCGTTACAGAAGATTAGAAGAATATCGATGGGTACAGAAACACAAACTTTTCTCAGGAAGCCTTTAGCACAGCAATTATAGCTGACAGTTAACACCCCTACTCAGTCAGCCAACCTACAGTAATTTCACTAGCTGCCCCTACCCGTGGCAGAATAAAAGGAAGAGAAAAATAAAGGAAGAGACAGTGAATTATTTTTGCACCTTGTTTCTGCTGGTCTTTCCTTGCACAGTTCATCATCAGCCCTAACAAAGAAAGAGAGGTTGCTGGAAGAATCCTAATTCCAACAAATAATTGAAATAATTTAAAAAATAAGTTTAATTGCTGTTGTCCTTTATCCTTCCTAACTGGAAAGCTTTGAGGGCTGTCTTCAGGGCAACTCTAAAATGAACTCTGTAGGATTTTTCTGTAAATGACCTTTCTATAATCCTACTCAAGAGCTGAGAGAGGCAATAAACAGTTAAGGAGACTGTTTTACAGGGCACCTTTTATTTTTCACTCCCTGAAAATGCTCACCATTAAAATGTTTTAGCTGAGATTTTCAAAGCAGTGTGGGCAAATCCTCTGCACATCTCACATTAATTAACAGCAAGTGTGTGGGTAATTCCCTGTAGTACTTTGATAATGTCAGCTTTTTTTTTTTTTTTTTTTAAGAATAAATTTAGCATATCCTTGCAGCATATAATGGGGGAAATGTGTATAGTGATTCTACACTGCACCTAAAAAAACCCCAAAGTTTTGTTCTGACCTCATGAGCCTGTGATCTGTTCTGACAGAGAGGCTTTGGTCAGCTATTCTGGCCACATCCAGAAATGTGAAATAAATGTGCTCCTTCATGACGGAGACCTGAGCCTAGTCAAGTATCTCATCTAAATAACATTTTTCTATTTAGAGGGCATGGGGGAAGGGCAGGAGAATAAACCTTTCTGTTTACTCTTAGCTTTTGAAAAATCTACTGGGAGGGACTGCACAATTAACATATTAATGAAGGCTGGCCTCAGATATGATGCCTGAAAGCAATTATGGGCAAATTAAGAATATAGACGCAACATAAAAAACTCATGCCTGTTTGGGACAGAAGGAACATGGGCCATTCAGCACTGAAACAGGAATACATTATTTTTCTTGTCCTAGGGGAAGGGAATCACATCTTACTCTATTTGAATAAGGCAGCATTTCTAATGCTCACCTTATCAACTGTGAAAGACCAATAACGCTGTGATACTTATGCTAGTTTGTACCACTGTTTGTTGAACTGGGTGGTGGAGTTTAGACAGTTAAACCCTGGGAGTGTGAAAAGCCTGAAGGTTTCTATTCAGCTGAAGTAGAGAAAAAACACATAATTTTCACCACATTGATCTCTGTGCATTAACATGATTGAGTTGAATCTTCTGGTCATCATTTTTCTGTGGGGTTTTCTTGGTGAATACCAGTCACAAACATTAATGACTGCTTGCATTAAGTCTTAAATGCATTAATAGTGATAAAACTTGAACTGGCCTTATAGAAAATCAAATAGAAATGGATATAAACTGCCTCCAGCACAAGAGACTGCCATTTTCTTTTCCTCATTAGCGCTAGGTGAGGGCTACAGAAGAGCTGGCTGGAAAGCAGGCTTTCCATTCATGGCTGATTTTGTTTTACTCTAAGTTACAGTCCAAATCAGACCAAAAACTAACATGTGTTAAATTCCCCAGGCCCTGCAACCACTTAGTGATATTGATGTTCCTGTCAGCTTTCATGACCAGAGCAAAGATGACAATTTCACTGAGGAGCAACAGGAAATGCTGTTCTTGGGCTCAGACAGCAGCAGACTGACCAAAGTCTGAAGCCCTGGGCAGCTCCCTGCATCCATGCCCTGTAGGACAGCCCATCAGGAATCCAGATATTTTTCACTTGGCACCCTGCTCTGGGCTTGGCAAGCACTTCAACCAGGGACACTATGAATGAAACATCTGGGGCTCAACAAAATAGGATTTTTATATGAAAGTTCTCTTTTTTCTTTCTTTTTTTTATTTTTTTATTTTTTTCTCCCTGAAAATATTCAGCCAGCTCTATTATCAAAAGCCTTTACAACTAAAGAAAAAGCCAAATAACCAGAAAAACCTGGAGGCAGGGAAAGCACATTTTTGAATGCTTAGACTTCTCTCCAGGAAATTTCAACACACATGAATGAAACCCATCAAACAATGCCAGAGGAGTTATATTATTAGAAAGCAAAAGGAGTTGAAAGTTATTTCCTCGCTCCAGAAAAATAAAAGAAGTTAGTATGAAATGAACTGGCTTAATTATTAAACAAATCACTAATATTTACATCACCAAATATGGAACACGTGTTTCTGCTGAATATGCAAAGTAGCTAGCTACAAAAGCCTTATTCCTCGATATCAACTCCTAGAAAACTCACAAAAAGATGAGCCTTTAGAGATTTGTTTTATTTATTCCTTTTAAACTCTTATGAACTAATCTACCTTAAAGGACAGGTAAAAGTGGTATCTTTTGTCCCTTAATATATTTTGTCAAACCTAAAGCTACAAGCCCAGAAATTCCTTTGCTGAGCTTTAATCACTTCAGCACTATTCCTCAAATAAGCCTTCGGAAAATCATCAGATGTATGGCCATCTGTGAAACATATTCCCAGCAAGACACTCCTGGTCAGCCCCAAACCTTCTTGTTAACAAGCGCTCCCTTGGTTCCAACAACTTTGTGTCTTACTACGTTTAACAAAAGACAAAGCATCCATTTCTGCCAGCAAAAGCTGGAGGTTTCTGTTGCCAGAATGTCCCTGCCTACAATTTTCCACTCAGAAGGAAAACCTTTCTTTCAAGTACACCTGTTCTTGACACTAACAAGTCAAATGTATTCTTTTCTATTCAGGGTCACTGAGGTATCTTCTTTTAACTTACTACACGTCTTCTTTTTATTTGTCAGTAGAGATTTCAGCATTCCTCTTCCTACAGCCATACAGCCTGTGAATCAGAATTGCCAACAGGGTCTCTGCTCCCTGCTGGTTTGCTCAAAGGTCTCAACAGCCACAGAAAAACCCAAACCCTGATGATGAAGTAATTTTGTATCAAACTGTAATACAACCTCCTACTGTATGGCTGCCGGGGTGCCTGGCAGTGCAACATCAAGGAGCCAAAGCATAGATCTAGCTTTAAGATCCATTTGCAGACAGCTCAGTCAAAAATCTTATTACCTCTGGCAGATTGTAGAACTGTTTGATTCATTTGTTGAGAGTTAATGGCAAATACTGCATGTACCACTTTAATACAGAGAAAGATACAGCTAGGCAGTAGAGAGGAAGGCCGCCTGTTTACCTTAGACACCCAGGTCAGGAAGTGATTTCCAGGGGGAAGAGAGACTTTTGGCTCTCTTGAAAGCAGCACAGAAACACTGTGGGAAAAGCCAGGCAGGGATAAACCAAGCAATCTGCAGTGACAGTGCAGAATGGGTTGGCTCTGAGGAAAGCCAGAAACATGCCAAAACATCCCCAAGAAACAACAGGAAAACACTTTCTTAGCATCCAGGAAACTATAATCTTCCCTGCAAGGGTTCAGCTGTGTGAGATACAACATGCAACTTGAATAACTTTGTCTCAAATTTCCGAGGAACTGGGTCTTAGAAAGCATGTAGATAGGAATCACAAAAAATCAGGTAAGAGATAAAACTTCAGACAGAGATTAGAATGTTGAAATGGGGATAGATTGCAGTTCAAGACAGCAAAATACTAATATGAAAAAATATGAAATCCTACAGAAAAAACAGCTGAAGGATGGCAATTCGCTGATGCTGAAGATCAACCCCTCTGCAGAGAGCCATGGAGGTTGACCACTTCTTGCCTGGCAATGGCATGGCAACAAAGATATCAAAGGTGGTGAGCAAATTAATGCTTACCTACTAGCTGCACATTGGGTATAATAAAAATACAAAAGAAGCATTTGTTGGCTAACTACTACATTACTTCCCTCTGTTGATGGTAAAAGTTGCCTGAAGTGATTCAGGTCTTAGAAAGTTGCTTGGCTAGAAAATAGGGCTAGAGGAAAGGACCCGACTAGCTATTACAGTAAGGAGGGAAGACTTTATTTTTAAGACTTATTTAATTGGCAAAGTATATAGATTTTCTCTATTTAATCACCTTCTTTTAGTTGTATTTTCAATTTATCTTTTTAATCTACTAAAACTTAGTTTTATTATTTGGAGGCATCTGGTGTCTTTTGGTTTGCTCCCTTCAAGAAAAGGAAGGTGGGCTAATTTTACCTCAGGGCTCTGACAACCTGAAATTTCTGTTGCACAGTCACAAAGTATTTGCTTTTTCTGCCCCTCTTCTCCTTTTAACATAAGTACTTAATAATTCTTGTAGAACTATTGCTGATTCATCTTTTGATCAACCCACAACTACAAAAAGATCTTCAAGTGTAGAACCTGACTGGTTCAAATCACTATATTGACTCGCACGTGCACAGACAAAAACACCATGTGAAATTCTGTGCATTGGGAGAGCAGGATCAGAGCCGTACGTTTTTCACATTGAAAATGCTCCTACATGTCCAATATATGACTGGAATTGTGAAAGAAAACCAGGAACACATTTGTAATAATAGATATAAAATATTTATATAAATTGAGCAGTGAAAAGGAAATAAACTTAGCAAGCAGGAATATTCAATGTTTGTATACAAGGCATTGTGCACTGAGGCTTTAGAGCTGGGAAAGAAGTATTTTGCTATGAATTTTTCTGCAATTGTGAACCATAATTGGGCATTATAATATTAGTTACTAGTATCAGCCAACAAGGTTTCTATTCTCCTTTTTGCATGTGATAGAAATAAGCAATTGCATGATTTGTTAACAATTTGGGAACAGTAGGTAAGTAATTATGTCTCAGCAGCCTATTGATTCACCCTTTGGGGACATACAGAGACAACTTTAAGCCTAGCATCTGTCAGAATGAGCTTTCAGAATGGTGCCTGAACTTCTTTTTCAGAGAAATCCAAGTACACGTGACACAACACAACCCTCACCGTGCCTTTTATGTCATCTCCCTTGTGTCAACAATGTGTTCACACAGTAACACAGCCCAGGGAAAATGTACCATACAACTGACTCAGTTACAGAGGAACTGCCCTTTAAGTTGTGCATCTCCGTTCCCATGGACAGTATATGAACCTAAGTAATAGTCTTCTACCTTAGGCACCTTGATTTTGTATGTAAAACAGACTTTTAAAACCAACTTCCTCAACATCCTCAACCCAGTGTCATCTCTTCCCTTCTGTTTCTTCTGCTGCAGCACAATCCTATAGGTCAACATCCTGACAATGATACTTTGTATAGGGATGTATGCCTCATTTCCCATGCAGACAAATCTTATTTCCAAAAAAAAGTTGAAAGAAAAGTTATGAAAAAAAACCACAACAAACTGTGAATCTTTCTTTTAAAATTAGTTAAAAACATTTGAAAAGCCACAATGCAGAAATCCTGGATGACAAAAGGCAATGCTATGGGTAGTCCTGCTCCTATTGAGTCTTAAGCAAAAGTGGTTTTTGGGAAACCATGTGTTGATCTGAAACACTGCCAGTTATGAGAGCTGTCATAACAGATGGGACATTCAAGAGATGGTCCCAAGAAAATCTCTAAGACCGTCAGACAGACACCCTTTGGACTCAGAGTGCCCTGTAGCTCTCTGTGCCTGAATGTCCCTCAGCTTCCCAAAGAAATCTGTTCCCTGCATTGGGTAGCAAAATAAAATATATAATGAAAAAGTAATCTATCTCTAAATATAATATTGCATTTGAAATAGTAAACTACTACAGTACACACAAACTTATACAATCAAGTAATTTTTTGTAGCTATAAATATAACTATTACAAAGAATTGCCTCACTCGAGCTATCACTTTCTTAACCCTGTATATTTTTCCCCCAGCATAAATCTTTGAGAGGGTAAATGGTGTCAGAGGTGTTTGCAGTAAAATAAAAAAAATAAAAGTGATATCTATACTACAGTATTGGATGAAACAAAGACCCAATTGATTTTAATGTGACTTATGTCCAAAATTGATTATAAGATTAGAGTTACTGTCTAGTATTTCAAACTTTTATTTCAGAAGCCACGGAACATGAAAAATATTCCAGTGAACTTGAATGTTAGGTGTCTTCTCCAGGGCAGTTGGTCACTGAAATGTTGCTCATTCAAATTAAAAGAAAAAGTGAAGAAAGTATCTAGCTCCTTAAGGTCAGTTCTGGATTCTGAAACCTCAGCTCAAGGCAAAGAATCTGACATGTATTTAAAATGTCTTTTTCATCCTCAACTCTTATACCCAAATGACTGCACTACTGATTTATGTATGGCCTGGACAAAAGTTATTTCATATTTGTATATGTAATAATAATTTTCAGCTGGTAGCAGTACCTTCAATAGAAAAATACAAAGAAAACACAAAGGGTTGTTGATGAAAAAGGCGATTGCATGAATCACAGCCTTCATGAGAAAGGCGAAGAGATGTGGTGATGCCTGTAGCTTCTTACTACAGAAGACAGCAGAAGAGTGTAAGAATATATGTTCCCAACTGTCTATCATCTGGATTTTCTTGCGATGGTGAAGAAAGAAAATCAGTGCCTTGGGGCATCATTTGTCATGAACTGTTATCTAAAGAAGTATTTCCTGCTACAGGAGCATCTCATTGCAGAGTAAAGGTATTTAAAAGAATAAATAAAAAACAAATTGAGACGAATGCCTTTGAAAAGCAAACTGAAACAAAAAGCAAAAACCAGCTCTTGCTTGCATTATTAAAAGGCTCTTTGAAGCAACTTATAACATAAGCTTGATATTGTTTAAATTGCCAAATCTAACAAATTTGAAGGGCTGTAAAAAAGGACTCCCATGCTGTCAGCTGAAACCCATGTTGTCCTGAGACACAGTTGCTATTCCTTAAATTATTTGTTACATTATTCCTGATAGTATTAATGAAGGAGGTATCAAAATGTAACTTCTCAAATGAAGTCACATGGGAAACAGAGTAACTACTCATCATAATGATGTACAAATAAAATACTGATATCACTGATTTTCTGCCTCTTGCACACGCAGTTGTAAACTCTGGTTTTTGAAGGCGAATCAAGATGTTCAACGACAGTGGAGGGAAAAGCAAAATTCATTCCCTTACTGGAGTAGTTGGTGAATGGCATAGAAGGGTAGGTGCCTTCTGTGATAGAGCATGAGCAACACTTGGACAACATAGTGAATTTCTGACAAAAATTTAAGTGGCAGTACCAGTGCTAAGTTCACTTCTTCTCTACAGCACTCTTCAGAAACTGCAGGTTCCACTGAATTGCCCATCAATCTGAAAGTCATTCTAGATCAGGGTGAAGAGGTGGAAAATGTAATTAAACCACAAGTAACATACTCACTTTTATTTTCAGGTTTGTCCAGTGAAACGGGAGGTGATCAAAGTCTTCCTGAGCATAAGATAGCTCTCATGTGGAAAGGTGTTGACTTGTCTCTGACAGGTCTACTTCATCTTTTTCCAAGGTAAATTTTTTCATGGTGATTTCAGTTTTGAACGTCCAGATTGTTTTGAGAATGGCTTGTGGCCATGAAGACTAGCCTATTAACTTGTTCGCACATCTCAATGAACTGAGTATGCCTGAAAACCGAAGTGAAAGCTACACCTTTTAATATCTGTGATGAAACAAGGACAGTGTTAAAAAACAGTATAATTTATAAAATATGAACAAAATGGGGGGAAATATGCCAAATGCTAAATCCCTCTCTAAAAATAAAATAAAAGTTCAACCCAACTGTTGATATTGATATATCAGATACATACATATGTATACCAATAAATAAAAACACTACCTGAATTTGGGCACAGAATTTATTAAATATTCAACAATTATTGAAAACTCAGAGTTGTATCAGAAGTCCAATTTTCACAGAAAGTATTTTGCCACATAGCTTCACGACAAAGGGAAATACGCTTTTGATTGAACTGTCATGTGATGACAAACTCAAGTTCGAATCCAACAAAGCATAGCTTTGTGGTGAAGGAATGAGTTAAGCCTGGTGTCTGACTGAACCTTTAACTCCACGTTTCTCTTCAAGACTGGCTTTCTCTGCCCTATTCACTACTGAAAATAAGTAAATCGGACTTTTAACTGAAGCTTACCAACATCTCAACTGACAAAAAGCAACTGTGGAGCAAGCACACACTTCCTGTTAGTGCGAGGCTTTGATTTCCCCAAGTGCTCCTTGAAATCATTGTTTTTCTATTCATTTGAATTTTGTCAAGAGTGAGCAAGGTAAACCTTGAGCTCAAGTTGAATAACTTAAAAAGGCAAACCATTGTCGTAGCTCAGCAGCATAATGCAAGAGATAACATCATTTATAGTATTCTGATTGTTTCTTATAATTTAAACAACACTGAAAACATTAATAATGCCTACTTCATTGTGTTTCACTGTGATATATTGTCTTTGTACCTGCAACATTTTAAAAGGATGTTATAAATTGAACAGTTTAGGCTTTCTCATGCATTTACTTTGGTAGAAAACATGAAAAAACAAGTCTACTAAAGATAAAAGTGGAAGAAAATGAGAGACTAGTTCTAAGAATTCAGAACAAAGCAAAAAAGTTTGGGAACTGCTTCTTTAGAAAGTATTCCATGTCCTTTATGACTCACTTCAGCTCTTTCATTGCACATTTACTACTAGAAAGGAAAAAGGCAGAATACCTAATTTTATCTGGTATTTTCAACTGTGGTTGGCTAAAAGTGCTGGATTCTAATAATGTACATACACAAGGGCTGACAAAATGGCAGGATGTTTACACACAGTCATACCAGTAAAGAGGAAACCACATGCCAAACTTCACCTTGCCAAAGTGGTGAAACCACTTGCCAAAATCACCTTAATTAAGGTCACAAAGCAGGTATTAGTGCTAAAAAACAGGCAGGTAGCTCTGTGACTGGCCGTTTACAAGTGGTCTGCATGCCATTAAAGAATCACCTGCCCAGCATGAACACAGAGCAAAGAACTGCAACCTCAAGCCACAAAACACAATTCAGACAGCAATTGTATTTGGAAGGACAGTTGGGGTACACGTTAAGGTATCTTCCTTGAGGAAGCATTTTAAAACATTACGGAATAACCCTGTATACAATTATTACCTGCTGGCAGCTGCAGCAAGGGATGTTGCAGAGGTAAGCAAAATGATCCCTTCTTACTGCTTTTTGCATGCAGAGGTATGATATGTCTTATTCCTCAGGCTTTTAAAGCAATTTCAGATCTGAAGACAGGTACTGAGGATCAACAAATTGGAACCTGGATTTTCTTTTACATTTGTTGTCCATTTTTGGTCAGACTGCTTTAGAACTGGAAACCAGTGAATGGGCAAAAATAGAACAAAGAAAACAGAAAGGTATTAATTGTTTGTACTGGAAAAATGTCTGTCAGCTGTTGAAGAGATAAGGAAGCCCTTTAAAACTAGGTCTGCCAAAACAGAAGTTGAGTTCAGCACAGAAGACTGTATGGAAATTTTCTCTTGGGGAAAAAGAAAGAAAAGAAAGACAGGAAAGACCTAATTAAAAGTGAAGGTTTTGCAGTAAATAAATGATTAAACTTGCTTCAGAAGTGTGTAGAAATATTATTCCCTGAGAAGAATACTAAGTTACAGCAAAGGAAAAATCCCCAGTAAAACTGATGAGAGCTATTTTTTTTTTAGTAGAGAATAGCACTGAATTTCTACTGTTTTATAAACAGAGCATCAAAGCACAGATATGCTTGCCTAATCAGTTACATTAGGATCCCCATGGCTTTTAGGTGACACATATATTAGTTTGGATTAAAAAAAAACAACCCACAACCCAATAAAAGTAAGTTTACTATTTCCATTTTGGGTATCTCTTCTCTCTCTCTCCCCACTAAGAAAACTCCATCTCTTTCATATCAGAAGTAATCTTCCACATAATCACAGTCTTGAATTAGGCTCACGTTAAAGCACATGAATAAAAGCGCCAGAGGGGAACAAAATTAGGCCAGCACCTAAATGCTTTCTGGAATTATAATTCCTATTGCAATTTCCTCAGTCCACTAAGTTGACTGGGAAGCTTTGGACAAGCATGCATTCTATAGGATGCCCAACTAAACTGAATAAAAACCTGAGTATTTTGGTGTTCACTCTTCAGAAAACTTAAGAGTGAGAGGAGAAAAGGTGAAATAGAAAGCTACAAAAATGCAATTGCAAGAACATATCAGAGAAAAAAAACACAGATGAAATAATAAATTGACATGTAGGTACCTTAAGAAAAGTTACAATTAGCTAAGGAAGAAAGAAAAGAACCATCAAGTTTTCCCCTTTATTTTGTGGGTTTTTAAAGTTTTATAATGATATGAAAAGTATAGTTGATATTTAATGAGTTGCAACCAGTTGCATTATTTTAATTAGTTTATTGTGATAAGGATGAATCCAAAGCAGACAGCTGTGAAGATTTGTTATTTTAATTAGCTAAATAAGCAGACAGGAAAATCAAGAACAGTCCTGATCCACCACAGCAGACTCAATTCAGCAGGGCCATGAGGGAAAACAACCTCAATATCAACACATCATGACTTCTGTATTAAAAAAGGGATTTGCTGGTTGCTTTACACAGGTAAAACACTCCAAATAAATAGCAGCCACTCCACAAGAGCAAAGCATTTTTGAGAAACCAAAACAATACGAATAACAAAGAAGTGCAAAGACCAGAACTATTGAGCTTATTACAGCACAGTAACTACTTGAACATGCTTGCAATGTGTATTATGTATAGACTTATAACCTTAAAGATAAAGTATAATTATTGATTACAGCTTTAACTGATTTGTTTTGGGGCTTAGGGATAAAATTGGTATTCTTCAATCAAAAAAATTTAGGGTTCCTGAGAAGTAAATCGGATTAGAAGTAAAAATAACTAGCTCCTACTTAAAAGGTGCTGAGTTTTTCCACACCAGATATATAGACAGACTACCTCATGAAACAGCTTTGTATCAGAATTCAGAATTTTGTGAAACAAGAATACAGCTGTTGGTACCACTGGCAACTCAAAAATAAAAAAAAAATTAAAATGTTTCCTTTAGAGTGTCCATCACCTTGTGTCTATTTTTGACTGCATGTATCGGGAGTGAGACATCTGGATCTATCTTATCCTGAGTATTAACCTCAGTAACAGCCCCTCAATGTATCCATGACTGGCAGAGTACCCTTCAGGTAGGCAAAAGTCTGAGCTCTCCTGTTAAGCCCAGCTTCACAATTGTCCCTCTGTTTGAAAATAACCAATTATTTCTGACTTGATTCATGTTCTTCATCCACATTTTCAATCCTACTTAAAGATAAGTTATTACTATACACAAATTACAACACATAGACTTATGAGTTAATAATTTACTTGTCTAGCTGGGGAATTTTCCTTTTAGTGCATTATAGATGAACCACAGACAAATTCAGTACTTTCTGGAATTAAGATCATCTAGCCAATCTAATTCTGAATATATCAAGCAGTGCTGTTCTCTATGGGGACAATTTAGAACAAAGTGCGCTTCGATATAAGGAAGAATGTCAAGTAATAGCCAAGACTGAATGGAAATCTATAAAAGATGTCAACATCATTAGTAGTACAGTAGTACAGTTTGGATTACTAATCGCTACCCTACCACAGCAAACATTTTTTTTGACCTCCACCAAAAAGGTCATTGGTTCTTCAGAGATGGTTAGAGGGATCTGTAATGTAAAATATTTATATGAGAATTGACACAGGTAGATTTAAACTAAGCTGCTCTTTCCTTACACTCACATACCAGTCAAGGAACAATTAGATAACGCTCAAAACCGACAATGGCACATGGACACTTTTCTTCCTGAATAGTGTTTGCAGTGGGTAATTTTATTCACACTGGTGCCTTGCTATGATGTTATGTACCTGGCATGTTGTCCATCTTCAGAAGTAAAGTAACTTGTGGTGTGGACATTTAATCTTAAATAGTTTAAATACAGCTGATTCAAAGAGCTGAGGGGTGTAACTAAAGCCTACAGCTGACAAAAGGGCATGCTGAGCTGGTTTTGAATCAGCCATCAGATTGGCAACAGACAAATAGAACGGGGCACCAGTCTCTCACTACTACACTAACAGTAAATATTAGAGAAATAGAAGCTCATAAAGTCATTTTCCCTCACCCTAGTACATCCTGAGGTTGGCTATTTAAGTCCACTGAATACAAAGGGTTCAGTCCCAGAGCGTATTTTCCCTCTGAATAGAGCATTCCCTGTAGCCTCTAAAGCTTGATGTCACTTCTGTGTCTTCCTTTCATTTTTGAATCTGAGCAGCACTGGATCCACTTCTTGTTGTTAATTGTCCTTCATTAGTTACCTTGCAGTTTTGACTGGTTAGACTCTTTACCCTAATTGATTTGCTACTGTAATTGACTTTCTCCTCCACTGATTTGCCTTGTGTGTTTTATCATTTTAAAGTGTAGAAGAAACACCGAGTGGAATTAAATTCGCACTAATTGCTTATTACCATCTTGTTGTGCTTTCGTTTCCCTTCCCTAAAACAACTACACATGGCTTCAAGTCTGTGCTGTGCCATCTTTTCACCAGTATCCATAATGTTCTTGGAATATTATTCTGCTTCTTGATCTTTCTCCTTTCTTTTACTTTTGAGTTCTGACATTTCCAGATCTTGTTGTAGCTCCACATCATTTTCCTGGAGCCCATCCCAAATTCATTAACATCCATAACCCTTTGCTCCACCTCTTCTATTTTGCCTTCCTCACTTTGGAAGCAATGAAATTTTCACAGGGTACATAATAATCCACACAAGTGAAAAACCTGCCAGTTTACATCCTCTGCAGCGCTAAAAGACTGTGGAATCTCACAAAGTATAAACCAACAGAATTAGTCCAAATGCTTGCTGCAGTATTTTGATAGGGTGAATTGAGGAGCCTCTATTTTTTTTGATACGGAGTTACCTTTAATCTGTAACCATATATTTCCTGAAACACCCAGTCAGAAATACACAAACAGTCAAATTACATCTGATGCTCAAAGGAAAAATAAACACTTATTGGATAAGGCACCACCACCCATTCATGAACCGGTGGCAGAACTAGAGCTAGATGAGCACAATGTGTTATGAAAGCAAGGGCAAGAAGAATTATTCATTGCTCTCTCAGCCCTATTGTATACCCTTCTCTTGCTTCTCCATTAAAATCCTCTCTGTCTCACTCCTGCAATAATAATTCTTTCTCAAATTCCCTTGCACAACTGTTTTCCATCCTCATGCAGGTTTATTGCCTTATTTAACTGTGGTTTTTACACTTTTCCTTTGTTTTCTTTTCCTCCTTTGATTCCACCTCCAGTTCAGAAATGTCTCATTTTCCTGCTTGCTGACTCCTTAATCTGCTTCCTTTTTCCTAGCTCTCTTAAACTCTTACCAACCATTCTCCTCTTCCACACCCTTAGCTATCTATACTTGTTATAAACAAATGATATTCTCTTGCCCCGTTTTTTTTTTTTTCTTTTAAATATAGATAATCTCATTGCATCTCTCTTCTTTAATTTCCTCCTCCTGTGACTACAGAATAGCTTTATTTTCATGTAGGTGTAGACTTTAAAATGCCTTCTGAAGATGCAGAGCATTACTGCTCCCAATTCAACTTCAGAGAGCATCTTATTTCTGGCCCTCCTACCAAGCTCAATAACTGCTTAGTAAATGGGGCAAAATTCATATATACTTATATATGTATGTATATATGAAAATAAAAAAAAATAAAATCAAGATGGGGACAGCACAGGCATAGGTATCAGTGAAACAAAAAAGAGGACACATTATTAACCATCTAGGGAGAGACTGGTAGAACTCAACTCAAGTTAAATTGTGCATGGAGAGAAAGGAGCATAAAGAATTAACACCTGGAGAAACTACTGGTTCAGACTGGACCTGGTCAGAAACAGCTCTCATGAGTTATAAAAATTTCAGTTTATAAAGAAAAGAATCAATTTTGACCCATACTGGGACATGTCCAGATTTTTTCAAAGGCTTCTTTCTTTGGTATGGAAGAATTGCTTTTACTCTTTAATGAAGACAGAGTTAGAAAGCTCTTCACCAGTATAATTACTCATTTTATGTACTCAGGGGAAGTCGCCTCTTTGCAGTAGAAGTTAAATTTTGCTGTCCTGTTAATATCTGAATGACAACAAGCCTGAGGTGCAGGCGGTTGTTACATAGGGCACCTTATTAACTGAGGGAGTTCAGCCCAGAAGACCTTCCTAATATAACACTGCTTATTGAAAATGGGGGCACCTAAAAGGAAAGCGCCTGAGGGAAATGGATCTTAAAATAAACAAGAAATGATGATTAGCACATTGAGGAGGTACACTGAGATCCAGACTTCTTATCTAATCTCAAAAAGTTTAGTCTCGCAAAACCTGAGTCTTCCGTTGTGGAGATGCCTTCTTCAAGTATATCTCTACCTAGAAATCTTGGAATGGATGAAGAACTCATCGGAACATTTTTTGGTCTTCTGTATCTTCCAATTTAAAAAAGAAATAATTTGAGAATACATCTTCCTCAGATTCTTGACTGGTAAAATCCCAGCACCACTAATTTGATCTAGCTCAGTTTGTACTGCTCAAAGATCCCATAAAAACTTAAAAATATTTTCTGTGAAAAGGCATTCTTTCTTACAAAACATACCAAATTTACTTCTTGGTTTGGCCAAGCCATATCTAGTCTTTCTTTGCAGAAAGTGATATGAGGTGATAGTAGACATCACTAATCTTGGTTGTCTAACTGAACTAGTCAAAAATTAAATTCCATGAAACAGGGAGAATACTAAGGATTTTTTTTTTGGCTAAATTATTAAGTCCACAAGTAGTTATGTTCTCAGTTTCTTACTTTAATCACATGATTATAATTTTGTAGATGGGTTTAAGAATCTGCGTTTTTTTGGCATGCTGTATTTTTAGAGCTTCATTTATGTTGTTCTGCTACATTACAGAAATGTATATATTATTTGAAAAGCAAAAAAGACAGTTTATAGAGAGTCGCAATTTTAATTGCATTTTTTTCTCTTCCCCTTTTCTTAATTAGAACACTTGTTAATTGGCAGTTTTCAAATGCAGAACCAAGACGTTCTCATAATATCCAAAATCTCCTAACAAATATTTCACTCTATTTATACCCTGGAGTTATGAAAACAACAAAATAGTAATAAGAAATCTACTTCAGTTTATAGTAAATTTTCAGTAAGTATAGTTTTCAGTAAGACGTAATTAAAATTACTATGCAAAATATAAGAAATAAATTACTCTGAAGCACGTAGCATCCAGTATTTGCATCAAGCACACTGGAAACAGTACCTGTAGTGGCAACATTGCTCTGCACAATACCTAAATTTCTTCCACACCTAGTCTCCATTTGTTTTGCATTTGTTGTGGTAGTAGGTAACAGTGGATAATCTTTTATTCAATTCTCAAACTAGGTAATTTTCTCATGAGAAACACAGATTTGGGCTATTTCATCTGAAGAGTTCCAAGAATGTTTGCAGATTAATTTTTAATGAGAACTATCCAGTACACTACAACACATGGCAGATTTTGCTGTAACATAATTACTAAGTTCTATGCTAAGTACTTGCTAAGTAAGAAATGCTTTCCATAAACACTACTGTTTCTCTGCTGCCTCATTTGGAACATGACCTAGTGCTGGACCATTTCAACACAGATCCCTTCCTGTGAAAACTGAAGGACATACCACAACATCCACACATATATAGATAGATATCTACACGTATCTAGGCATAGGTACACACAGATATAAGATCTTAGCACTGATATTCCCAGTAAAGACAGAACATCAAACTAGGACTCTTGATTCTATACTATGACTTGTCTGTTACACGCAAGGAAAGGGCAGTTATCTATGCCTTGGTTTTCAACATGTAAACAATATTCATGATGATTTATTCTGGTAGTTTGACATTTTCTATGGTTTGAATTCAATACCAGCCTTAGTGTTTTAGTCTAGTCTCTTCTTTATGAAGACTTTGTATATGGATGTAAGACCTGCCACCCCTCAACACTGCGCAAGATGGGGCCATCTCTGCAATGATGATTAGGCACAAGGTGCTTGATAGGAGAGTGGTGAACTGCAGAGGTGTGTCTTCCAGCTGGCTTTGAAAACAAAACAATAATTTGACAGCTAAGCCTTATTTCATTCACTACTTGCAAAAACCATTGTCATCTGCTTACTATTGAGAACAGTATTCTGCAATGACAGCTTATGACAGGGTCTATCAAAAGTAAATGGCTGAGAGACTGGAAGCCGTTAAGGAAACAGCCTAATAATAATCAGTGGAAGACTATACTCAAGGAGCACTATTGTTTTGTCTACAGCCTCACTCAAGAAAGGCAGGAACAAAAACCAGCAGGGGATATTTCTATATAAAACTCTCATATAAGAGCATAGTAAGTTCCCAAATTTATCTGTTAAACTACCACTGTTTAATTTGGTCCATATACGTAATGTAAACAGCTACTGACATTGTAACATACCATGCAGTCACCAAGACTTTCAATCCAAAGAAATCATACTTATAACCTTTCATTTAAATCAAAGGTGCCATCAACATCCTCATTTCACGACCCATCAAGGTTTTGACCTATCTTGAACATAAAGAAGAATAAACCTTTGAAGAGCAAGTCAAACCTGGAAATTTATAGATCAGCGAGTTCGTTACTTAATAGCAGATACACACTTGGGAAATGCCTGACTAGTTCCGATAATATTGAGACTAAGTTATCAAAGTCATCCTAATCCTAGCAGATCACAAGCCTTCTCCCCCATCGTTGTATCATGATGATCACTACCTGAAAGGAGACTGTAGAGAGGTGGGGGTTGGTCTCTTCTCCCAAGTAATGAGGGTTAGGACAAGAGAAAATGGCCCCAGAGGAGGTTTAGGATGGATAATATTAGGAAAAATTTCTTCACAGAAGGGTTTGTCAAGCATTATAATAGGCTACTGGAGGAAGTGATTGGGTTGCTGTCCCTGGAGCTATGTAAAATGGGGGTAGACATGGTGCTTTGGAATGTGGTTGAGCAGTGTTTTTGCCAGTGTTAGGTTAATGGATGGACTCTGGTCTTAAAGATCCCTCCTAAACTAGACAATTCTATGTTTCTGTGACTATTCACTTGAACTACAACTTGGCTCAAACAACTGATGTCATGCAAACTGTTAGATACAGAGGGAAATATCTGTTCCAGGGGGAAGCTATATTTCATAGCAATATAAAACACTGATGTATTACATTGCTTTGACCTAGATGGGCTTTTTTACAATCAAATAGCAAACAGCAAACCCTTCTGTTTTTGTATTTTTTTTTTTTCAATCTCCAATTAAGGAATCTTTTCCCCTTCTACTCCATTAGACTTCTTTCAAGAAGTTACACTTTTTCAAACTTTTTGGTTCTTTACTTGTTAGTGATGCTACTGCAGTACTACATGACTACTAAAAGTGAAAGCTGAATATATTTTATGCATATTTTTTCTACCTGAAAATAGTGGCACCAGGCCTGCAGAGACAGCAATCAAACATATCGGGCACGCGATCAAGGCCACTTTACAACAGTCATCCCCTCTCACAAATTTCACATTTTCACTCACCCTCTCAATCAATCTGTTGTTATTCTGTTTGCCTTATGTTCTCACTCAACATGTCATCACTGTTCAAAATACATCACTTCTACCCTGGCATGCAACTTTTGCCTGTCAGCTGTCATAGAGAACTTCTAACCAATCAGTATTTCGCTTTTTCTTCTCAGAACCACTTAAAACATCCTTAAATTGCTTCCCAAGAGAGAAACTTTGTCTTTTGCCAAACTAAGTCACCACATTACAGTTATCTGCCATCTAGGAGCCTGAATCAGTGTTACAGAGTATGATCTGCCAATGGTGAAAATCAGAAAAAAGTTTTGTAAGCTGATTATATAAATTTCATGTGAACTGAACACCAACAATATTGATGCATCTGAGTAAAAGACAGAATTCTATAAAAACAGAGTGTTGGTAAAATCCACTTTGCTAACTAGTAGCACAGGAAAACACATGAACAAAATAACAACAGTTGGTGTAAGTAATCAGTAGAATATGATGGATATGAAATATGTAGAATATATGTCATTTATGAAGAGAGGCACTGCTAACAGTCTTTGTGTTTTGGCTATAAAATCATGTAGGAAAAACTAGCCCTCAAGAAGTTTCCTAGTTTAACAACTTCTTCATCAAAACAACCCAGTCAGAGTAGATTGCTCAGGGCCTGGTTTATTGTACTGCTACCAATGAGCAGTCTTCCAGCATTGCCAATGTCTGCTCTTCTAGTAGCAGTGTAAGGTTGATGGTTGGACTAGATGATCTGAAAGGCCCCTTCCAACCTAGGCAATTCTATGATTCTATCTCAAATAAGAAAAATTAAGTAATGATTCTGTTGTAACCTAGAGTCCTCTTATGAAAGTTTCAGAGACCTCATAGATGATCCACTGCAAAACTTCACTAACATCATAAAACTAGTTTTAGAACTCTCTTATGCCTAGATTTATCTCCTGTGTGTTATTAACTTTTCATGTCCCTACAGAAGGATTGCCAGTGTTATTGTCCTGTAGATCTTCTGTTTTCTTGAAAGAATAGCCAGCTGTATTATCTAAGGGAATACAGACTGAGACACTGACTAATGGCAGGTAATTCATGTACTACTGAGTTGGGCATCAGCCAACTCTGAAGGCTTTGTGCTATGCTCACTGCTCTGGGACAGTTTATTTACAGAGGCACGAAAGCATGACTTGGTGCACATCCAGGAAGGCTGGCACCAAATTGAGGCCAATGAGCCCTGTTGAACCTGGGCAAGCTCTGTGGAGATGCTGACTCTCCCTCTCCCCACCATGCTCTCCTCACTCCCGGTTCTGGGAACACAGCCCAGACCCACCTGAGCAGGCTCCGTGCGATGCCAGGCCCGGTTGGGAAAACATGCAGCCTGCTTCTGGGCCACAGTTGGATCTGAAAACCACTTAACTGTATTTGTATTGCGTTGCACCTGCCAGACCCAGGCTGATTGGTTAGCCAAAGCAAAAGTAACCTGTGGCTGGCTGTGTCCATGGCATTGCTCACAAAAGAGGGATCATGTGCCTATGGAAAACAGTATGCCATCTATAATGGTTTCTTAGACAGCATGTTTCCTTAAACCAGTACCGAATTTGGAGCTGCAAAAGCAACCAGTTTAACTATTCTTAGTTTACATTACCTGATCGAAAACATAATAGTGAGCTTTACTCATTTGTTCGAAGTGAGGGTTCCCCAGAACAGAATGCATCGCTTTTCTAGTTTCATTAATACTTGTGAAAAGCACAAAGAATTGCTCTGATCTGTCTAAATTAACATTAGAAGTGTTTCCCCTTCTGCGTTGATCAAGTACTTCTAAACGATAGCTAATAGTTGACCAACAAAAGACAATTGATTTTTCTGACTTTTATTTGCCAACATCCAATAAACCCATTCCTTGAAATAAGTTCATCAGTATGCTGAAAAACAAGCTCTGACTTCTGATATTCGAAAGCTTGAATGGCTGCAGCTCAACCTTGTAAAACTGGAAAAATGCTAGAAACTTAAGTATTGTGCACGAAGGAGAAAAAGATAGGAGTAACTGCCCAGCATAGAAGCAGAGATACAGAGAATTCAATTACAACATTATAATTGATAGCTACAGTAAGAAATGTCTTATGCAATTGTTCAGTTACCCTCTCATATCTTCATTAACGTAGCAGTTTTAAAATTTGCTGTAGCTATAGTTTATGAGGTGCTTTTAAACCTTTAAAACGGATTAACTTGAAAGAATCAAACTATTGAGATACTTGGATAGTTTACGACTCAGTGCAACACTTACACAGTGGCAATAACCCGCAACACTTGACTAACACTTCTTGGATAGTCTGCACTTATCTGCCACATACTACACCTACTTCACTCTTTGGAAATGTCTTCTTTAGGGCATTCAAGTGTATCCAAAATAGAAATGAGCTCAGATGATTTAAACAGTTAAAATAATGTCAATCAGACATCAGGGAGATATACAAAGCATTGGAAAACCGATGCATTGCAACATTTTTACATTGTTGGCTGTTTCTTGTCTAACTTCCAAGTATTGTAAAAATGTTTGCAGGTGTCTGAAGAGATTAACTTTTAAAACAATTTTTGGTTTATGCAGGAAATTGGGCTAAGAGCACTGAAAACCATAGACCAAACCCTCCTTTCAAAAACTTGCTCGGAATGACAGGTAGCAGTACAGACGGCATCCATTTGTTAAAAAGTCTGATTTGAGAGCTTTCCCTTAGCTCAAATGTAACAAGAATTTATGCACAATTTGGATATTGAATTGCAGTGACAGCTGTTTTCTTTTTGTGCGTCCTCTCTAGTTTCACATACACTGTTCTTTGGGCATGGCTATAAGCTATATAATTTACATAGCCAACCAGGGCAGCTTTAAAGCTTGATTTTCACAGGCTTTTATTTCGATGTCTCCCAATAATTTCTAGCAAAGCTCTGTTTGCATATACATAGACTACTTCTATCTCTCAATAGAGATAGGCATTTCAGCTATTTTTTCACAGATGAATTACAAGGTTTTTATACTTTACAAGGAGGCAAAGTGTCTTTATCATCAGTCATAAACAACATGAAACTACTTAGCTGTTCTTACTTCTGAACTTTTGGGGATTCTCTTGCAGTAGGCTGAGAACTTGGTCAGTATGATAACAGATACCAGAGTTAAGTTATTTATTAATGCTTTTTTTTTTTTTTGTCACAGATTTTTTGCACAGACACCAGAAAACAACTAGTTAATTAACAGGCTATAAGTGGGTCGTATTCCAGTTTGAGAGTTTTCATCACAAGCTTGTAGGTTTAGAAAATACTAGATAAAATTCAGCAACTTACTCAGTATTTAGTTTAAGCAACTTCTTACCCAGAAGTAATTCCACTGAAATTGTGTGTGCTCCTACAAACAGGAATATTAGGATGCTGTGAATAACAGTGCTGTAGCTGAATTTCTTACTACATAGGCTTTGATAAATTATAATATCAACAATTTTAGCAGAATCCTTTAGTTGCCCAGAATAAAACACTTTCTTAGTCCTTTGTCAAAGGAGGATAAGAAGGGTCATTAACTCACAGGATCACCCTCTTCTCTTTGTTATTTTTCATTTAGGTATATTGGAAGGCTAAGAATGACAGTTACTCAGGACTTGCAGAGTAAACTTACATGTGAATCTATGTAAATACATGGAGTTTGTTATCCTCCTATAAAACCTTTGAATAAACAATTCTAAACACATTAGCATTTTCAAAATCATAGAGAGTAATTCACATGGCTGTGAATTGAATTATTCCTTACTGATTTGGCTATATTGATTATTCTGATGCTATTTTAACTGGCTTAACTTTGGATGTCATTTTTAGGTTATGTGCTTACCTTACTCTTCTCATCTGATTAAATTACAGTTATGAATCAATTCTCTCTGCCATGCAACTGAATTTTCAGATATGGTTTCACTTAACTTTATATGAGGCTGTTTAGCCTCGCCCCCCTGCACATGGTTTCAATGAGTGTGTATTCATTCTACAGGACTGTGAATAGGAACAGTAGTTTGATTTTACCCATTTTCATAGTGAAGCTCATGGGCAAATCTCACTCAGAATCACAGACATAATACATTTGCTTTCCTACTTAGATAAGCTTCTCAGCTTCTTTTTGGAATGAAATCTCTGCAAATTCAGTCGAATTGCTCATCCTTGTGCCTTTTGTGTAATTTCTTTTCTCCAGCAGTAGAGGGCAGAAGGACCTACCTACACAGATCTGCCTGCCATGGCAGCTGCCAGACCCGCACAACTGCGGTGGGGCAAGAACGGACTGCAAGGGAAGCTTTCTTAGGCTGGGAAGGGGCATCAGTCACTGAGGAAAGTATGGATCAGCGTACAGTTTCCCTTCCTTTCTCCATGCCTGCCTACCCTAGCAGCAAGTGTGCTCCACTACAGGCTAAGCACACACACACACACACACGCACGCACGTGCAGAGTCATTGAAGTCAACACAAGCCAATCTTTCACGCGTAGGAATTCAGAGGATGCTAGTGAAGACTCTGGATATTAATCACAAGCATCCATAGCACCCAATCTCCTGAAGGGACCCTCTGCAAGAGGGAAGGACTTCTTACGTTGGAACCACTTCACTAGCAGTTGGATCACTATGCAAATTGAATTTTACGAATTTGTATTCAGTCAAAAAGATTACACAGGCAATCTTGCTGTCAATTTGTTTGTAAGCTAGTAGATGCTTGACTAGATATTAATGCAAGCACAATGTGGTAACTTCTGGTCAAGTTCATGTTTATCTTCAACTCCTTCTTTCCTATTCCCCCTTTTCTTGATTTCATATCCCACAGGAAGAAGAGGAAACGTATTTTTAGATATAGACAATTTAAAAAACACTTAAAATATTTTTGCAACAGAGAGGAAGAGTCTTTGTAAAACCAACTGTTTTTACAAAATGGTCCATATTTTCCACAAGGGTTAGAGGTTCTCATCAATAGGCATGTGATTTTGTAAGCAGCTACAGCTCCATTCAGGATAAATGTAAGTCTTTAGAAGCCCTAAATATCTTAAAGACCAACTCTCCCTTTTTTTCCAAAGTCATAATCAAAGGTTTTAAATATTTATTTTATAACATATTTGAAATGCAAAACTTCTCTAAAATGTTTTATTAGGCATTCAGTAAAGATGATGAAGGCTGTGCAAATAAATGCAGCATAGAGTGCTCCCATTTTATGTGAAACTTCCATAAACAGGAAATACTCATGTCTAAGTGATTAGTTACTATATAAAGAGATCCTTTTTCTTTACTTCAGAAAAAGAATTTAAACAGAAACTAGAGGTTAAAAGTTATGCACCCGCATAAAATTGCTGTTCTTGACTCTGAATAATTCAATGTTCTCCAGTTCTAGAGCTTCTTTAAGGGAACACTTCCCTCAGATGACACCACAACATAATCCCAAAGAAGCATATGATACTCAAAAATAACACTGATCGTGTACAGTTAGTCTCTACATTTGTTTCAAAGCAGCTTTGAAACTTTACGGAAGAGGAAAGGGAACAGAGCCCATCATCTTCTATTAATAAAGTCTCCTACTTTTCTTCTCTTTTATCATTCTTCTATTTTGCTGTAACTCTAGGGTTTTATGTAGTACCCCGCATAACCATAATGGAAATTACCTCTCAAAACAAATGGTGAAGTGCTTGAGTACAAAAGCAGTTACAGAAAGGTGGAGATATATCACATGATTTCGTACCTAGCACATTACTGTGCAATTTTCAAAAATCATGAGTTTTAACATCTCTACTGAACTGCATAGAACTCCTCAACTTTGGTTGCAGTGATTCCAGATTTTATCTTCTTCTCAAACATCACTACTTACAGTTTCTGTTCCTATAAAGTTCTCTACGTTGAGAACTTCTGTACTGATCTAGACTGGACTGACAGCAGTAAAGGGTGCACATACGTCAACAGCGAGGCTTGAGTGTCTGTATCTTCTACACATAGAATACTTCATCTTCATATCAGCAGAACTATCTCAAAACGCACTCACAGCCACCTTAGACATAATTACAACACAAAGTCATTGTTTATGTGTAGTTTCTTTATAGGTACATAGCGCTATGTTATTCTGATCAATGCTGGGAAATATTTCAATAAACTTGCAATGCATACATTTTTATTGCTAACATTAAATCTAATTTATCATTTTCACAAGCTATCTGGTGCTAATTACAGGCACTAGGAATTATGCTAAGCAGGAGTTACTACTTTTTAAGACTACAGATTGACAGCCAGAAATCAAAATTCTGCTATGGTAGAATACTGCTACTATATTTCTTTTTCACTTTGGGAAAATTGTACAACTCCTAATGCCTCTGACTTTGAAACACTTCTTGCTGTCACAAATACATAGCTATGTAATTCTTAACAAAAAGCAATTGCATTTTAAATGGTATCCTTTTTCTCCTGAAACACACTTTTCTGTTTCCTTTATGACCTTAAACTGCACCAAGAGGTCTGAAAATCTGTAGGTGCTGGGGGACAAGTTTTGATCTACGGCAACTTTAATGCTTTTTAACTGGTAGGTAACTTCCCCCAGCACTGAAGACAACAGTGTAGGCACAGCATACTTAGGGTGCTTATTTCCATCTCATTCTTGTTCACCCTTCCTGTCCCTGTTGTGCAGAGCAAGGCTTGGTGCTGACAGGTCTGCTTGCTGCATATGTAGCATGACGAGGAAACGTGATTGAGTCTGCTGAGAGGTATAAAGTCCTGGCAGGGACAGTCCCCAATGTCACCAGCACCAGAGCCATCCCCATCTAACCCTTACCCCAGGCTGCAACTTACACCTTGGCACACCCTGATATCCATGGCTAAGTACTGAATAGGGCATAATTCTCATAGTTGGTTATCCTCTGCTTTGGCAAGCTTCCTGAGCCCTGTTCCTATCAAGTGTTTTCACTTTAACCGCTAGGTAAGTCCTAGGTCAGGAGCTCAGCCATATACCCCATTTAATGAATGCCAAGGGGTTGAATTCCACCATTAGCCCTTAAATTGCTTTGCCCTCCCCCTTAAACTACGCTTAGTGTATGACTAAGCTTCAACTTTCTCCTTGGAACTATAACAGATACTGAGATGCTTTCATGTGTAGGAGTCCCAAACCAACAGATATCCTGGTTGTGTGGTGTCACTGTTCTCTCACTCAGTTAACCCAACTGCCGTTAATCATGTTAAGCATTCCTATGTATGTTCACAAATATTCAGATTAATGTTAACTGTAAACTTGAGTGCTCAAACCATGCTGACAACCCTTGCTGCCAGGGCAGGTGACAGCAACAGAGATAGATAACAGTCACAGATCTCAGGGCAGAGGCCTGGGAATCAGGATTTCAGAATATACTACAATGTGGACCTGCTACATATTTCAGATGAACTGACAGGGCTCAATAGCTGTTAGTTCACCTTCGCTCATGGTAGGGTGGTTGTTGGCTGCCCCAGGACAAGATAGAGGAATACTGACCTTGAAGTCAACTGAACATGGATATAATAGAACAAGAATATAGCAGCTCCTATAGTACAGCAGCGAGAAAGACAACATCCTCCATAATACAGTTTGTTAACTCAGAGCAAACTGTGTCCAAAAGATGATGCTATTCAGTCAACATATGCTACTACTTGAGGTGTTGAGCTCTAAAATCTAGAGGACAAATTAAATGTCATAAGCTTCCTATTTCCAGTAGATTATGACTATATTTTAAGTGAAAAATAAACAGACCTGGAAAAAAAGTTGTCATATTACTATGCCTTTTTGATTTGCAACAAGCTCTTAATAAGTTGACTCTGTTTTCTCTTGTACCTGCCAGCCTTATGCTGTGCTATAGAGCATGTGAATGTGTTTTTACCATTAGATAGATAATCTTCAAGAGCTACTTTTGCTTGGTTTGTCAAAGGTAATGCTTTGTAAACCTCTGCTGGGAATGCTGAGCTGGCTGCTGAATACAGAGTTAAGGGGTCTAGGTATTGGCTTCCTTTTAATTATCGTCTCACATGTAAAGGAGATTGTTTTATCTTTCAGAGCACAAGGGTCATATAAATAGTCTTTAGTACAGAAAAGAGCTAGACAGTTTCACGGTTGTAATTTAGAATCTAGTTCCATTTCAGTTATTTAGTCTTGAAGCCAAATGAGGCAGAGAAATGTGAATTTTTATGATATTATCTCTTCCAAAAATATTATTTTGATCTTATTCAAATCCTCCATCTTGATAAGCCAGAAATATTTTGTGGAGGATAGCTTTTTTATAAAAGGTGGAAAGGAAATATTCCAACAATTTCTCAGATAGAGCTTGAAAGAAAAAAGGCCACATTTTTCTTTTATTTTTCCTGAAAGCTACACTAACAAAACCTGATCCATCAAAAACACGGAGTTAAAACTTTTTAAGTTCACCTACTGTGTAAGTATCTTTATTTAAACACAAACTGTCAGAGTATTTGAACATAACCATGATTTATTCTTTTTTTTTTTTTTTAGATTATTTTCATTTGATGAATTTTACCATGTAGATGTAATACGGTCTTTTCTAAGTCACTTGACTGAGCATACCCTGACATTCCGATTAAAAGATTAGCATTTAGTGTATCAGGAGAATGTATTTTAAATAGATTAAGAAGTGACTACAGCACAGACATCAAAATGAAGCAAGTTACTCGCACAGAAATGTGTGGATTTCTCAAGCTGTAGAACTGCAAAATTGAGCTAAGTCTCATGGTCAAAGCCCTGCACACAATTTTTGTTGCTCTGCACTTTGAAACAGACAAACTTGGAATGACAAGTTCTCATTAAAAACAGCCAGGCAGATTTTAATACAAGACATGATCTGCATGAAACATCACAGTGATGATTCTGGCTTAATGTGCACCTCTCTGTGTGTTTTCAAGGGAGGGAGAACAGTACCACCTTGTAAAACCAGTCATGGCAATAGTAGAAATTAACTTTTCAGCAACTACATGTATTACGTTTGCTTGAAATAAGCCTGTTTCAATAAAATGCCCAATCTGACTATGTTGTGGTCTTCCTGAAATGAGCTGAGACATTCAGAAACAATTCCCAATTTGGTCCCACTAACCCTTTAAACTGTTGAGGCACTAAGATCACAATCATAGCTGTGAGAGCTGTTCCCATTTGCCCTGTTGGCAAATGGGGCATGATAACATACCTAAATATATACAAGTTAATGAACTCCTTTGCTTGCACTTCAAAGGGCTGGGGTCACAAGACAGATATTTTTAAACAACTGATACATGGCTCCCAGCAAAACTTCGAAAAATCACCGTGCTGGTAGTGTCTCACAATGCAGTGGTACCATTCCAGTCAACAGAGACAGAGCTCTTAAAGCTTCCCCTCATTAGTTTTGAGAGGGTTGGAAAACAAAATCTTAGTGTAGTCAGACTTAGAAATCTTGATTTATTGGGCTTGGACTGAAGCAGACTCAAGGAGGAGGGTTAAGAAAGAGATAGAGTAGCAGTCATTTCTACTTAGGCTTTGATCTACAAAGATGTGTAAAATCTTGGCGACGTTCTTGTCACAGTTCAGCTTGAGCAAGGGAGGAAGGAATCTACAGCATGCCTAGAGGGACCATAAAACACTGGGATCTTTTTGCTGTGTGTTTATGAGAATAAAGGTGGGTCTGCTTCTCTCTGCAATATTCTGACTCCAACATACAATCAGATAAATAAACTTGCACTAAAGCAACATAACAATCCACCTTAGGAAGTTCCCACCTTCAGTGCTATTTTTATTTTCTGTCATTAGTCTTGCTGTTTCAGTAGCACAAAGTCACTTTCTACACACATCTCTGCAAAACCAGCACAATTCTTTGGCTTCCCCATCCTCCCAACTAAGTCTGATTTTTCTCAGAATCAGTTATCAAACTTGAAATACAAGCAACACAAGGAATTATAGGATTTACAGCTGCTGTTGGTCGGGGGAGGAGGAAACCAAACCAGTATCAGGAGATCCACTTGTTAGGTTGCAGTGTCTCATAGAGGCAAAATCATGTGACTCAACCCTTCCCCCCCTCCAGTAACAAAATATTTAGTCTGTTGACACATACTGTAAAGTGACCTATGTTTGATCATGCAGTGGTCTAATGAATCAATCAAAATCAACCTTTCAGTCCAGGCAGTGGAGAGCTTAACAAACAAAATTGCTAAACAGAACTGTTTCATTGATTTTTGTTAATCTAATCTCCCCCTTAGCACCAACCTATCATTAGATCCTTATCCCTCCCAACTCCTGCCTGGCAGCAATGACAGCTGGGGCTGTATCTGTATTGACAACATTGTCATTAAACAATCCATCCATTATCAAAATGCACCCATCAAAAAATGTGACAGCTTCTGCTCCTGTCTTAAACATACAACCATAGTGTAAGTGTCCATCTAATATTCTTGCAAAATCAGTAAATAGAAGCTCTGTATTAAACAAGGAGATACGTATTAACTTTGGGGTTTTTCTACAATTTACTATACCTTTGTTTTAATTATGTTCCTTTGTTACATCTTAGCTCTACAGAAAACTGCTAGTGGTTTTGAAATCGCATTGTATGAAAAGGCAGACAACTGATTCAGCCTGCAATGCAGGACTACGCAACAGGAAACCACTTAATCCCCATGTGGTTTAGCTCTACTCCACTGACTGTGATAAAGGCGTAGACACAGGAAAGCAGTTTTAGCACAAATATCAAACACAAGGCTCAAATCCTAGGCCTCAGCTGGCCTCAGTGTACCTCAAAAAAATTCAAGGGCTGGCATAAGAAGGCTGCTTCAGTCAACAAGTATTTCCTTCCATATAAACTAGCTCTTTATTACACTGGGAAAATAGTGGCCACAGCATTACTCGTAGCTTTACCCTAAGGGATATAAGTGCAAAAAGAAGGGCAAGAGAGAGATGATAATCATTGTGAACTTTAATTTTTAAAGTGTGCTGACAGCTGCACTAACCTTTAACTAAAGCTCTCATCCACAAGAAATATAGGCAATTCTACTTATTTTCTTCTTCTTCCCCAAAAGTAAAACTCCATGGCTCTAGTTTACCTTCTGGAGAATCTTCTCTCATCGTTAGCAGGACTGTACAGACATTAATTTCTTTGTTTAGCTATTTCTCTGTTTAATATTTAGTGATGTGGAAACTCCTATGTGTCACTCAGTAAAAAGGGATAAGAGAAAAACCTGAGCAGCCTCCAGCAACACAGCTGAAGGAAAGTTCTTATGCAAAAAGAGAATTTTAAATTAAAAAACCCCAATCACAACCAAACCAACCAACCAACGAAAAAAAAAACACCACAAAAAACTACCTCAAATAAAAAAAAACAAACTAAACCAAAAAAGGTCAGTTTGACAAAACATTTGAGCTCTGCTTGCCTTGCATGAAAAAAACGACTCTAACCATTTGGCCTTGCATGTTATGTGCTGAATAAATAAAGCCTGCTATTTTTTATTACAGAGAACAAGTGGCTAAATTTTTACCAGCAATATAAAAATAACATGCCATTTGCTTTGGAATGCTAGTAAAAATTTCGTGATCAAATGCAAGGTGTTTTATGGAGGCTTCCTTTCCCTATGATTACCTGTCATTTTCAGTCAAAACAGAGCTAATATTGGACACCTGGGAGAAAGGCTGCTTTTGCAGGCTTCGCTTCATGAACAGAATACGGCAAATAACAGAGAATATTTTGAATTTTTCCCCTTTGTGGTCAAAAATAAAATTTGTCATAAATATGTTAAAAAGGGCTAATGAGTCCCAAGCAGCAAGATCTTAATCTTTCAAAGACTTTTATAGACTGTAATTATCTAATTACTGTTAATTGGTTGAGTGGGATGAGGGAGTACTGTGGGTGTAGGAGAGCATACATCGTGCTGCACATTTGGTACTTATTCTGACACCACTGGGTGTAGTAATGCACTACTGGCTCTGGAATATCAACAATTTACTTGCGAAGTTTTCTGGTTGAGTTTGCAGTTTTCAGCTGTGGTTTAAAAACTAGTGTTGATTCCTCATGCTCTGTGCATGCTAAGCCTGGAAAGTTGACTGGCTTTCTCTCGTGCTCATGAGATCCAGAAAAATCCATAGAATCTATGTTCTTACTAACTTTTCCACACAGTTCAATGTCCTCTCTCTAAGAGAGCAGCACACTGCAACTCTGAAGGAACCATGGCTTCACAGCAACTAGTTTTCCTGCATCCTGAGTCCCAGGCATGTAGCAAAAGGCTACCTCTAATGTAATTGGCCAAAACAGGCTCTCTGATCCCATCCCTTAGGCCTCATCATTACAAAAATAGGATTTTTACACTCAGTAGTGCCACTCAGTGTCTTTGTAAACATGAACATAAATATCTCTAGGACACCGCTGAACAGAAGTCATTGCTACCTCCAGAGTGAGGATTATAGCAGTTCTGTGCCTCAAGTGTTAATCCTTTTAAAAGGAGTTTAATGGGGATAAGGTGCTCAGAAAAGGATCAGTTATGCACAATAACACAGTATTTGATACACAGCTTTGTGCCAGAACATTTTGTACAGGTATGACTATTAAAATTTGATCTAAGCCTCATTCAACGTGAAAAACAAAATTGAGTGCTTTTCTAATTTTTACACTGACCTGGCAGAACTTAAAATATGTGATTCTGATGCAGAGGACCATGGATTCAAGGCTTTTCCCCCAGAACTGAAACACCAAATAGTAACTCACAATACCAGACAACCAGAATGCCTGAATAACATCTTGATCTTTGGTTAAATGTTTTCCTCCTCTGAGAAAACTGTACGTGAAAATTTTCACATTTCTGGGGCATTAGGAAAACAAATGCAAGTCCCACTATCTGGCACGCATCATTACCTGCTCACCCGGGTGGGCAAGGCACAAACTGAGCCTAATAGCCCTCCTTTGTCTTCTAAAACACAGTCCAGGGTCCTAAACACATTACTTACTGCCCAGAAATCAGCGTTTCATTAAACAGCCACTTTGCTTGTTAACACCTATTGTACTGACAGTTCCGCTGTGGCAATGTAAACTGCATAGCAGAATCACTGACATTAGAAGATTAAGAGACACATAACTGTTTGAAGAAGAGCCTTTATCAGCTGAATCAGGGAAGGATAGACACACAGCTCAAATAACTGAGCCGGTAAAACATTGGCTATGAGAGGCTGGCTATGCTGGCATGTGCATTGACTTCTTCAAAAACAGGTACCTCCATTCAATTAGCAAAACACTGCCAAGGGTGAACAGGGGCCTTTTTTGTAAGAAGATAGCAATACAACCGTCATTATGGGGGAAGTTAGTAAAGAGAGGGTGACCTTGAAGAAATGAGAAGGGTAATATGAATGCAGAAAAAAAAAAAAAGTATCGCTATCTGTATAGACCTCACATTTATATTTAGCAACCCATGACAGTTATGAGAATAGCCACTGCTTTTATTCTGTTTAATTTCCCCTTAATTGGGACTAAGTGGCATTTGGAAGATGATTTCCATGCCACTACAAAAATATTAAAAATTTGTATTTAATAATATAATTTGCTATCAAAAATTCTTTTCATTTACAAAGAAAGCTGTCATAACAGCGGTCCTTAGCAAATTGATTTTTAAGGGATATGAAAAAAGTTTAATGAAGATAAGTTAAGGTACAAGCTTAAAGAGCAAGGAGAGTAATACAGGTCAGCTGTAAATGGAGGTGCATTTTTTAGTCTTGTGTTTTTACTCTAAATTAAGACACTTACAATGAGACAGAAGAGGAGACTTTCAAAACACAGATTTTTGTTGGATGTATATGAAAATGATGAGAATTTCCCATTCAATTGCTTCCCTAACACGCACTACTAGAGCTCAAAACAGCTGTATAATACTAGACCACACAACTATTTTCTTGTATTTTCTATGTATGCCTAGAGACTGTTAGAACAACTTCCTAAATACTGAGATTGCAAGATTAATTCAAACTCATATTTTGTGCTAAAAAAAACCAAAAAACAAAAAACAGCAGGGAAAAAAGCCGCATGACAACACAAAAAATCTGCTAGCCATTAATAGTGTATTGTGGATATTTTTGTTTATGTCATTCTTGCTCTCACTATATTGCTATTACCACACTATTTCATGCCATATGTCTCAAACAAAATGCTACACCCAAAATAGTTTCTCTCACATTTTGTTTTGTAACATTTTTCCCCAAAATTTCTGTAACAGGCTGGCTGCTCTTCCTGTGAAGGAGAAATTCCCATATATTGGAACAGATAAAGCTAAACATGGCGCTATGGGTCCAGAATCTCAAAGCATTGCTTATCAGAATTTCCAAACATGCAGACAGATTCAACCTGTGCATACTCCTTGGACTCTGGAGTTGACTAAGCAACTCTGAGTCCTCCATAACCACTAGAGACCATTTCTTCATATCTAACAGCACAAAGCCAGCAGAAACATTCACTTACTCAGCCACCGTCTCATTTAGTGGAGAGCAAGAATATTGAGTCCACTTTGAGATTTTTCTCAGCAGCAACATACCAATCCTCCCCCAACCTCCAGTGTTATTCAGAAACAACAACTGTAAAAGCAGCTTTAATTCATGTTCCTGACTTTCACCATAGTAGCCCAGCATTCTACAGTGAAGAGCACAGGCATACAATTGAAAACTGTAGAAAGCCAAACTATTGTACTTTATCCACGTCTTTTGAAAGGCTCAAAGCCTGTATTTTTCAACAAATTGGACACTTTCTATGCACCAACCTAAGTAAATCTGTGAGAATTTAATGATCTTTCTACTCTTTTTTCCTATGTAAGTGTTTACATCAGATTTACCACAATAGTTTCTAAGCATCTATGACTAATTTTGTAACCAGTACTATGGGATGATCAACAACACATTCTCTTAATTGTAGATCTGATTATCCAGCAACCATCGTTTTCTCCCAAAGTGTCACCCACAAAGAAATTTAAAAGTGGGAATTAATATGGTCTTGAATTAACTTCCCTCACCAACCAGATGGCCTAATTACTGGCACTGAAAGAGCCAAGAAGGAAGAGTCCTCATACTAGATTCAAGAGATTATAGCACATAACATCTCTTATTTCTTTTTAAGTCTTAGTGGAATGAAGAGTAGTAAAACATACACAGAGAAAGTTCACTTAAAATTACAATGCTTTTTCTGCTCTCTTCCAAACTGCAATCTATTAGATCAAAGATCTATTTTAGAATTTAGCTGTTTTCTCCAGAGTAAATGTAACAGAACAATCCTACAGATTTTTTTGCAATACAAGTTTTAAGTAGACTACTAATGAAAGGTAAATACCACTCCAGTGCCTCTTTTCCTTCTGTATCGTTCACTGTTACGCACATAGTTGTAAACTTCCTATCTTCTTATCTTATGAAACCTGCAGGTATTCTTTGATCTGAAGAGTCAAATTGTGATTGTTTTCCTTTTCTTTGTAATTAAATAGGTTTTTAGATAAAAAGAGGTTGATGTTTTAAGTGAGAAATGACAATTTTTGATGTACTTGCTGACACCCATGCAGCTCTGCGTAGCCCTATGAATGCGTAACTGAACCTTGCATTTAAGACCAACACAGATGCACAATCTTCTAATTAAGCACTGTAAGACTACAGCTTACGTAAGAGTGCAATATTAAAAAAATAAATTGAAAATATTTCCTACAACCTTATCTTTTTCATCTAACGGCTTTAAAATCACTGGTATTTGCTTTAAGCTCTCTAAATTTACAGCATGTTAAAGCACAGCACCACAAAAGGATTCTAAATTTACTCATTTACAATAGCATGTCTGAATTCAAGTGAATAGAGTAATCCAGATTAGAATAAGGTAGCCTCCTCTACCTTTTCTTCTTGCTTCTTAATAATTTTGCTCTTTCAGACTCTAGCCAAGTCTTACCAAGAGTAAGTGGGAATGGTGGCCTGCTGCTCAATAGCTGGTATAACGTAACTGTTCTGACCACCAGAGTTGTCACTTCTCAGTGTAAAGCAAAGCCACTTTCTGTCTCAGTTCCTGCATCCTTACTTCTGCATAATATCCCTCAACATACTGGGAGGTTTGATTAACATGTAAAGCGTTTTGAAGTTCTTTACCAAAGGCAACAGTGCAGTAGTGTTTTCCAAATTGCATTGCAGGTGGAACCTCCTAAGATTTGCTATAAAGCTACCTGATCAAAAGCAACAGCTCCCATTGGGTTTAGCAGATTTGGTTGCAGCCCTGAACGAGCATAAACTCATTTATTAACATTCATTGCTCCTGGCATTATTTTTTTTTTTTTTTTTCTCTCTCTGGCTACTGATTTTAGAATCACAGAATTATAGAATGGTTAGAGTTGGAAGGGACCTTAAAGATCATTGCCTTCCAACCCCCCTGCCATGGGCCGGGACACTTCCCACTTGACCAGGTTGCTCAAAGCCCCATCCAGCCTGGCCTTGAACAGTTCCAGGGATGGGGCAGCCACAACTTTTTTTGGGCAACCTGTTCCAGTGTCTCACCACCCAGTTCTTCCATAGTAGGAACATTTTCACAGAGATAAAAGATACTACCTTGCCAAACGAAAACATTCAGAGGAAGTTGTCGACTCAGAAGGCTCAGACACCACACAATGATCAATGTGATCAGGTAGATGCCAATTTATTAGAAGATTCAAACACTTATACAGGAAAAGTATTAGAAACTATCTCTTTGTGGCAGACTATTATTGGTTCACATAAACCGTGTGGTTAATCATGATTGGTTAAAACACAGCTGCAATACATCACACTTTCTCATAGTTCTCAAAGTTGCCTTAAGATGATGAACTCAGCAGTTATCTTCAAAGGTAAAACAACAGCTCTATTCATGGTACAGGACCTCCTCCACAATGCTGAACACCAGGGCACATTGCTATCCTCACTTCTCCTTGCCTCATGGTTCTTATCATTCTTTCACTGCAAAGTGTCCTTGAATAGTNCAAGATGATGAACTCAGCAGATTCTGACAGCTTGGATTGTTCACTGGGTGCCCATGGTTTCCCATGGGAAGTAATCATTTATGATCATGACTTGTGAGAAAATCTTTCATGATTCACAGGTTATTTGCATTTGGTTTAATCTCCAAAAGCTCAGCTAAACCTTCCTGCACTTACAAAGATGCATACAATTTTCACATTATGAAATAGTCTACGGTACTATACCCTCCACTTTGGGGTTTATCCTATTCAGAGATATCTGCTTAAATTTTGCAAAGTGAAATAGTTCATTCTAAGCATTTCAAGGATCTGCACGGTTATATTCAATGCAGTTAAAACTTTGCCCTCAAGTATCCCCAGAAGTAGTGGACTAAAAGTATCGCTGATACTCAAAAGCTTTGTGTTTCTCACTACCAATGTTGTTTTACTCAGATTTACTATTAATTCAAAAACTGAGAGTGAGGACTGTGACATGGATTGAAAACCATCTGAATTACTGGTTTCAAAGTGTAGTGACTGGCAGCACGAATTCCACTTGGAGGCCAGCCACTGGAGGTGTGTCCTAGATGTTAATTTGGCCTTACTATCATCATTTCTGTTAATGACATAGACAATGGGGGAGTGCGTACCCTCAGCAAATCTGCAGAAACCTAGCTTGGAGAAAGGATCGACACATTGGATAATCAAGGTGCCATTCAAAGGGACCTCAGCAGGCTGAAGAAATGGGCAGGCAGGAATGCCATAAAGTTCAAAGGGAAATGCAAAGCCCAGCACATGGGAAGGACTAACCCCATGCAGTAGTGTAGTTTGGAAGCTAACTGTTTCAAAAGCAGCTTTGCAGAAAAAGACTCGGAGGTCCTGGCGGTCAGCAAGCTTACCACAACCCAGTGATGCATCCTTGTGGCAAAAAAAGTCAAGAGTGTCCTGGGCTGCATTAGGAAAAGCATTGTCAATGGGTCAAGGGAAGTGTTCCTTCCCCTCTACTCCACCTCCAGACACATCTGGAGTGCTGCGTCCAGTTCTGGGCTTCCCTGTATAAGATGCATGGATACGTGCTACAGTGAGCCCAGGAAATGGCCACAAAGGTGAAAAGATCAGAACATCTCATGAGGGGTGGCTCAGAGGAGATGTCAATAACATACATAAATATCTGCAAAAGTAAACATGACAGAGCTGGACTCTTTTCAGTGGCATCCAGCAACAGGAAAAGAAGTATTTCTGTGTGTGCCCATTGCAAGACATTCCATCAAAAAACACAAGAAAACTTTTTTTTACTGTGAGGAAGGTCAAACAACGATGCAGATTACCCAGAGATTATGGAGTCTCTATCCTTGGGAATGTTCAAAACCCAGCTGGACACAGTCCTGAGCAAACTGCTCTAAACTGACCTTGCTTGAGCAGGGGGTTGAACTAGACTCTCTCCAGAGGTCCCTGCCCACCACCATTCCATAAACCCATGACACAATTTGTTTTGCTTTCCATCACACAGTATAAACAACCACAACAACTCCTTTTTTTGGACTCGCCTGGATGCAGTCCTGAGTAATGTACTCTAGGCAATCTGCTTTAGCAGGGGAGTTGAACTAGATGATCTCTAGAGGTCCCTTCCAACTCTGATGATTCTGTGAAATGTGTTTAGTTTAAAAACTTGAGATTAGAACTACCTATATTTTAATCTCTAAATCATGGTTTTCTTTGCAAAATAGAAGAAACTAAAGATTTGAAGGTCTCTACCTTAAAATATACATACACTCACAAAGACACTGGAGTTTTTGATTATAAATTCTACTGTGACATGGCACTACCTGGTCAAAGAAAAGATTAATTCAGTGAATTCTGAATGCTAAAGTATGAGGAGAAAAAAATCCAAACAATAAAATAGCCCCAAATAATTTTCTTCTTCTTTCTTCTGTTTGTGTTCTTCTCCTGCAAAATTGTTAATCCATATACTTACTTTGTGTTCGTAAATCCACCCCCCTCTCTCTTCTAATCTTTTAGCAGTTTTCTTTCCCAAAAACCCCTTCATTACGACCTACCTAAGTTGACTGCTGAGAAGCAAATCAGGAAACTTTATCTATGAGCTCTGGCATTCACTTTAGTTAATTGAAATATTGCAGGTCTAGCAAATCCACTTTTATGTCTCAAACTAGCTAGAAGGCGGCCACAAAAGCATTTTTGCACAATGAAAAGAAATAAACGTTAAGTCTGACAGGATTTTAGATTAACTCTTAAAAAAACCCAAACCTAAAAGTAAATTTAAAGTAGCATCCGAATACTAATATGTCATATTATGGAGTATAAGATGAGTACTTACTAGTACTTTGCATGAATACATGCACTGGAGAGAGGAAGCATTCATTTATTATGATACAGAGTTGTAGTTAAACTTCATACTTCATGGCAATAGACAGTCTTTCACCACAGTAATAGTCCTCTGTCACAGACAAAGTAGGCAGTTTTCTTCTTTATTGTAAGATCCTCTGTATTTGCAGTAATTTCTCTCTTTGAGTATCTAAGTACTTATTTACAAAGGTTCTCACAGAACTTCATGCCTGGCTCATCACCTCTTTAGCAGAAGAACTTCTAGCCTGGATTTGGCTGATCCTGCCTATCTCCAGTTGGAGCACTGAAATTTGAGGATATCCACAACAATGAGAGATAGAAAACTGCCATGCTATAATTCAAAGTTTTGTCTACTTAATTCAAACTCCTGCCTGACCAAAAACTTCTGTGGAAGAGAATGGAATCTTTGCTCAGATAAAAATAAATTATTTTAAAAAAGCAAATGCTTTAAAGGTTAATGTTTTAAAGATTTGGCCTAAAACATATAATAGACAGTCAACCAAAAATTATAGCAATCCGTTTTCATTTGAAGGTTCTTATTTGAGGTAATATTTATAATTCAATAGGCAACGATTGCCATTTTTAAGTAACTTGGAGCTCAAGTTACTGATCTTACCAGATCACCCCTCTCCTCCCTTTCCTTCAACAGAACAGCTCTTTGGATGTCTTGTCTTTTCTCCCAAACACTATTCCACTGTGACAAGGGAAGGAAAAGGAGATCTCCTTGCAAGGAGAACTGAAACAATGAAGTTGCTCTCTTCTGCTCAGGCAGCTTTCAGCCAACTAAGTCAAGTGGACCGTGAGCAGGAGAGTAACAACAGTTTTACTGTACTTTCACTAAATACAGACAAGTAAGATTTACCGTGTTGTCGTCTATGGCAACCAGTATTTTTACTAAATTTTTGCCCCCTACTAAGTAGTGTCATTGTAAATAATCTGGTACTTAGACTTCTGCACGTAAGACCTTGTCAACATGTGACTTTCTTCTAATAATTTTGTTACCAAGTATTAAAATTCTGAGTGCCGTGATATCTCAAAGCTTCTTTCCTAGGGTTTCTATGATTGTATAAATCTTAGGGTTCTTTTTAAAATTATAAATTTAGTTTCACAGAAAAGTTTGAAAAATTATGTTGAAAAATCTCAAAGGATTTGTTTAAAATCAGGTTTTTTAAGAAAGTCTCAGCGTTTTCAGTGTCTGGCTTCAATAATATTGCTTAGCTGCATGGCAGAAGAAAAGTGTGTTTCTCTAGAACCAGCTCAATAATTCATGTTTCAACATGCATTTTAATTATTAGCTAACAAGTTTTGGGAATATAAGTCACCTAAGTTTCTCATTTTATTTAAAAAAAAAAAACGAACCAAACAAGATTCTGATACGCCTAATATAGAAATAAAAACTTAGCCCTATGAAGTAATTATTTCATCAAGTTTTTTGGCTGAAGCAGCAAAAATCTGTTTCCCTCCTTGTGTTACTATTGAACATGTATACCCACCCACCACTTAAGAACGCCAGATCCCCTTTCTTATCTACAGTATCTCTTCACAGAACGTGAAGAAAGCTGACATCCATAGACATAGCTGATGTCACGGATGAGGCCACAGCCAAGAAGGGTTCACTCTCCAGAGGGCCAGTGGGCACACACAGGGCCGAGGGGCGACCGAGGGTGCTGCCTCTCCTGGCACTGATTTCTGCAGCAGTGACATCGGTACCCACAACAGATGCAAAAGGAGGGGGGTATGGGGTGTGGAAAGATTCACAATTTACTCTTCTGTTAATTAGAAAGAAATATTAATTTTGCTGATTCTCCCTTATAAAAAGGAAAAAACCAACCAACCAACCCCCTGCCACACCACAACTTCCCTTCCCCCCCAAAACTAAATGCACATCCCACTGAACGTTGGAGAAGTTAGAGAACTGTAAGTTATTACTACTTTGAACCTATGGTTCACAGTGCAGTGAGAGCAGTGGAAAAAATTAGCAAACTAAAACAAGTTTTAAAAAAATCACATAGCATTTCTTCCATGTAGAGAACAAAAAGCACTAGCAGAAATCAAGCAACTTGCCCACACACTTAGACATGGACTAAGAGCTAAGGTATGTCTTCTTGTCTACATAGCTAGAACCTAGGATACTTTTAAGGTCTCAGGTCATGACACGCATTTAAGCTGCACCAGAGCCCTATATCAGCACTTCATTGTGCTCTTGGGGAAAGATATCCAGATGTTATAAACAGAGATCAGAATAATGTAGCCTATAGATGGAGGGGAAAAAAAGGCACTTCATACTACAAATTTTCTGAAGAAATTATTATCCTTCATTTGTTAGTAAGGCTTTATTCTTCTTTCATGCCATTAACATTTTTGAACTGCCACAGCAAGCTTCAAGAAATGTAGCACCAGTAACCAGCAAAACAATCTTCAATTTTATCTTATTTATTTCCCAGAGTAATATCTCCTACTATAGGACCTAGGAAGAGCAATAGCAAATTATGTTCATTAAAAATGTTTCTGTAAAGTAATTTCTTCGGGTAAGGATATTTTCATGCCCGCACCCCGCTCTCCACCTCCATTTCTCCCTTCCCTATTTTTAGCTCGGAGTATCTGCAGATCATATCATAGCTTTCAAGAAAAAAAAAAAAACAAAAAAACAAAA